>MU158780.1:1040920-1158055 GCA_015888305.1 Antheraea pernyi | reverse complement strand
TTAACGTTGTAGAACCACTCAGTTGTACTTCAACATGTGGTGGGAGGTGTTTCTAATGATTTCTAATGAATCTATATTGATATTTTCTTTATTTACTTCGTAATCATTCGTGATTTGTTCCAATAATAAAAACTCTTGTCTACTTCAACATGTGGTGGGAGGTGTTTCTAATGATTTCTAATGAATCTATATTGATATTTTCTTTATTTACTTCGTAATCATTCGTGATTTGTTCCAATAATAAAAACTCTTGTCTTTCTAATTATGTTTTTGTTGTCTGTGTAACGGTCATGAACAGGTTTGTATGAAACAAAATGTTTGAAAAATAGTACGAAAACGTGGAAATTTTTGGGATAAATAATTTCCATATAAAGAAGACAGTGACTAAAGGTAGTAGGAAGATCTAAAATATTGACAGAATTTACAGATTGTCAATCAATTGTCATTTTATTCGTATGTCTCATTTTCTTCGCTAGCACACAGTACGAAACCGGGCGAGCAGTTAGGAAATTATAAATATTACTAGACATACTCGTACTATCATTATAAGCAATCAAAGTTAACGTTAATATTTTTTAAATAACTTTTAAATGTGTAATTAAAATGTATTTAAGAGTGGTAGAGCCACGCTGAAGCTATTATTGGTTTCAGCATGAATGGGTCGGCTCGTCTGGGGTAGTACCACCCTCTCATAGAAAACCGACGTGAAGTAACATTGCTTGCATTGTTGCGTTCCGTTCGGTCAGTGAGAGCTCCAAAGGCCCCCCTCCCTTCCCCTCTCCTCTCCTCCTCACTCCCTTTCCCCCAAACACAGGCTGGCAACGCACTTTCGACTCTCCTGGTATTGTTTGTGTCTATGGACGGTGGTGATTACTTAATATCACGTGACCCACAAGTTCGTTAGCCAGTTGTGACATAAAAAAAAAACCATGTATTTGTAAACTAAAAATCTTCTTAAAATCATCATAAGGAAGACAATACAATATACGAATTACGAGTGAAACGTAAAATAAAATCGTCAGGCAGCTGGGAATAGATCCACGCCATTTCGTTATTATTGTTGGGCGTATATTCTTTTTACAACTTGTATACCCACCCTTTATGGCTAAATGTCGCACATCGTTCATTTAGCGGGCTCGCCCTTGTTTGTTTATTTTTAGTACCTTAGGAAATGAAATTCACCTATAACAATATATTTAACTCGCACAATCGTCTCGTCCGAGAGATAAGTTTTTCGTTGATATCTCAATATATTTACAGGTTTTATGCTATATTTTTTATTTGTCTCACGTAGCAGCAAACATCAGTTCCACTGGTGTTGTGTTAGTTGTGAATAGTAGAACCAAATACTGAGATTAATCATATTAGAATTATGTTGGAACGTCTCATGTATGTGTTTATCACATGATGCCAATCAGACTCTCTGAACCAGTAGTCCGGTAAAGCTGTTAAGACCTTGCTAGGTCAATAGAGTAGTTAGTTCGAGAAAAAAAAATCTCTCTGAACCTGAACTGTAGCGTAATCATTGCTGCTTTGAGTGGTTATGATACCCCCTAATAAAAATCTTTAACAGATTCTACAACTCTTAAAATTTGTATGTTCTAAATTTGTCACAATCTATCTCCTCTTTTTTGAAGGGAAATCTTCTTTAGGCGCATTGAGCGGTATTTTTGGCAGGAGATAAATTTATAATTTCGCGTTCATGACATGCTACGTAAGCATGACCCGGCCGTATGGCGCTTGCGTCAGACCAGCGACGCCTAGTATAAGGGCTGTGATATAGATATTTTGCAGCTCATCATACGTTTTATTGATTATTAGACTTTATAAAAACGTATATAATTATTGCTCCCAGTGCCAATAGATATGAAAATCACACTAATGTTAATAATTTCAATAATCAAATTCTGATATTTAAATATTGTCATTCACACTATAATTGATATGAAAATTCAAAAGAGAATACATTTATTTCATTGTTTTGAGTTTTTACTTCTGTTGGCAGTCCTTATGAGTGCCTCGAGTTTTTTTTATATTATTTCTTATCTATACATATAAATAGACTGTAAGTTTTACGTGTCTGTACTTTTCAGATTTTTGTGTAGAAAATAATAGCGATTAGGAATACGTAAATTAATACATTGAGATCATTTTTAGAAATATCTGTCTGTTTCTTGTGCACTCATCACTGCTCATCATAAAAATCATAAGACAAATCCTCGAGTAACATTTGTTTTATTCAAATAGGTTTACTTTATCTTTAACGAAAACAAGGGAAAACAGCAACTGCGAAGCTTGCCTGCAAGAGGAAGATGTGTATCATATTGTAATGGAATGTGTCCGGAACGAATCCCAAAGAAGACAGGTATTTAAGAACACTTATAATAGTAGTAGTAAGTATAGGTGCTTGTAATGAAATTTTGTCACGCCGAACATCGGAAGAAACCAAATTAATTTATAACTAGTGGGCGTCCAGTGGTCAACATTCGACCATAGTTCATTGTTTTTTTAAAGGGATAAATATTATAATAATAGTTGTATGTTATAATATCATTGTTGAATGAAGAATGAAAAAGGGTGATTGGAACGTAAGAGTGAAATAATACATACAATCGAGCATAGCAACCTCCTTCACAACCTTTTTTGAAGTCCTTTATGGACAGATGTCAAAATGTCTTTTTTATTTACATGTGTGTATATGTTGTGTAAAATTGAAGCAGTAGTGGGAGTAATGCATATTTTAATTAATTTAATGTACTTCTAATGTATTTGATGTAAAATAAATAGCTTTTTGCACTTCTCCTCCATATAAACTTTAACTATGCCAAATTTCACGTTCATCCGTTCGCCCAATTCTGTTAAAAAGGGATACAAAGTTTAGGCTTCACGTATTAATATACATATATGACGATGATGATATATATGGTGGACGTCGGTATAAGGGCAAAAAAGTCATTGTAATATTGTGTTTCAATTTAGCTTTTTTATTAGTATTTTGTAAGTAAGATGTATAATTGTAAGTTGTTTTGTAATTTGTGATTGTTCGTAGCATGGATGAGGGTGCCGTGTTCTCTTTGAACAAACCGTCAATAAAAAAAAAAAGTAATGGTAATTTGAAAGACTGCGCGAGTTAAGTACGAGAATAAGTGAGTAAATGCATTACAGTTTCATCCAAAAAGCGGTGTATTGTAAAGTATATCTGCTTCTTCTTCTATATAAATAAAACGATATAGGCCTGTTGTTGTGCGCGCATCAAGCAAAACCTACTGAATAGATATTGGTAATTTTTTAACTTTTCTTCTTTTTTTATTGTAGCACTGGTAAATGACTACTCTGTGCCTGAAAGTAAGCACAGTACAATCCAAAAACAATGACGACCACCGAGTGACACACTATCCATCGCCGGTCGCCGCTGTCATAACAGCCTGCGAAAAGCTGGATATGCACAGACTGATCCCGAAACGCGACCCGCAGAAGCGAATCACTATGAGGGGCTTTTTCGCCATATACACGGTGGTTGCAACCCAGTCAGGCTGTAGAACCCTACCACCCCGCTTTCGCCATCGCCTCGTTCGTTATTCAGCAGGGTGCACCATGTGCAGGTGAGGTTGGCTTGAATGTCTCAAGTCTTAGATGTTATTCGATACCCCTTACACCCCAAAAACAGACACTGGGTCTTTCTCTAGAGTAACAATTACACGATAGCTTCATTCAATATAGAGTTATTACAGTTTTAAGAATCTACGTGATGTAGCGCGATGTGTGTTTTGTTTCCGCGGAAAATCGGGCAAGCGGTGTTTTCTTCTGTTCATAAAATATATTGTTAAGGTAATAAATTACGCACAAAACGTTACGGATATCGGCTGAATAAAATATTTCAATTGTATTACTAAGTACATAACCTAGGTAATACTTTTTACAAATTATAACATGTCTTCTTGTTAACGTATTCGGATATATTGGCAAAATAAATGTATTTTCATGCCTCAAACGATATCCATAATTTGTGAACGCAATAAAGAATATAAAGATATCTCGTGTTGCGCGCAAGCAGAGATATATTTCAGAACAAAATCGATGTCCATAACGTTGGCAAATAAGGAACATACCGCGCACGCGATTTGTTGTAAGCTTTTTAAACGACGCTGTAAACGTTTGTGGAGCAATATGACTTTATTGTAGAGTTAAGGGATGAAGTGATGTTATAAAACGATTCAATAGCCGCACATATATACATGCTTTGTTCATTTTAACAGGGTTAGTATACCCGTACACGTTTACTATCAATTTTCTTATAAAAAAAAGTATCGAGGCAGTCATAAGGACTGCCGACAGAAATGAAAACTCAAAACAGTGAAATAAACGTGTTCTCTTTTGAATTTTCATATTACAATTATAGTACGACAATAAACTTCAGAATTTCTTTATTGAAATTTTTTACATTAGCGTGGTTTTCATATCTAGTGGCACTGGGAACAATAATTATATACATATTTATAAAGTGTATTAATCAATCAAATATATAATGAGCTCCAAGATATCAATATTACATGCAAGCCGCACATGCGCAATACGGCCGATGATACTTACGTAGCATGTCAGGACGCGAAATTATAAATGTATCTCCTGGCAGAAATACTGCTCAGTGAGCCTAAAGAAGTTTTCACTACAAAAAGGCGACATTATTTTTTTTATTCCGTCACAGTTGTAAACAAACTAAAATTGCACTAGATGTTTCTAAAACTATCAACTAACTAAATCAGTTGAGGAAGGCAATTTTTTAATCTTTTGCCCGATGATCAGTGAAGTACCAAATGTGTATAATTTAAGAACAATAAAATTTATTCAAATGGCACGCATCCTATGGACGTCAATATAAATCCTTCTAACTACTCATTACATTGCCTACTCGCATTTTCTACATAACATAAACATACGAGATTTACACTCGTATATTGTGAGATAACGACGTATAAATATTTCATAACTTTGTATGAGTTACGCTATATTTATTCGTTCGTAGTAAAGACACGCGTCCACACAAAGACACCATGGTTACAGCGACAAGCTATAAATCATTATTATAAGCGAGCCGACGATCGTATGTTCAAATAGCACCCGAGATTTGTACGGTTCGAGTAAATATTTACTCTGCAGTCGCTAACAATGTTACTTGAACATCCATGTGTTACAAGCTGTTACATGCTTTAGCGTATGTGAAATAGTGTTTATATTCGAGTATTAAAGTGCTTTTGTTAAAACACGTTCGTATATCGAAATATTTGTTTTGAAAAGTGACGGATGACATGTTTATAATGTTAATTTTGACGCGTGCTTATGGTTTTATGATTGTTCAATCGATCGGTTTTCCTGTAATATAATAATGTATGTTGATAAACAGTACGGGTAATAATTACGTAGTTACCACCGAGTGAAGGATAACTTAATCTGATCGGACAATATTAATGTAATTGTGGTTGTGAAAGACTGTAAAAATATAGTAGTTTTAAGTCCAATTTTAATGGTTCATATAAGATTTAATTTTTTTGAAATGAAACCTTCTTTAGCCACGCCTAATATAGAGGTCTATATAAATCTTATATTTATATTTTGTATCGAGATTATAAACTGTATAAAAATGTATATCATAATTTTTCGGAGTGCCCACTACTAATTCACACTAAAATTAATTTAAAAATTCAAAACAAAACGCAGTTATTCTATTGTATTCAGTTTTCACTTCTGTCGACAGTCCTTATTGTGTTTGCAGGTGGTTGCTAGTATGATATATCTGTAAAACAAATTATACCTATTATTCCCTGGACTGTCCAAAATAATAAGGGATTAACCTACATAGAAACGAATGTAGACCTTATGGTGGACCGGTCAACAAACTGTTGGCTGCATAAGTTTAAAAAAAATACCGTATTTATTACAAAATTTGAAAAACCTGAACAATAACAAATAGTGTAATGTAAAATAATAATTTTAAAAAAATGGCTATATATTTCAAAGCATGAACCGTCATTTTAAGATCTAGGTTTTAAAAATCAACCCAGGGGCTAATGATAAAGTAATTAAAGTTTAAAGTTTCAGTCTTTTAGAAGAGTCTGTTAATTATTGATAGTATAGGTTATATAAAGCTAGCTTATATTTCATTTGCAATTTTAGAGACCATTTATGGTGGTAAATTAAGATATACATTAAAAGTTAAAATACAAAATACTATTGACACGAAGACAAAATACTATTGACACTTTTATGATGTTACGTTTTGAATTGGTTTTTAATACAATAATACCGATCCAAAAGATTTAAAAATATGAATATTATTGTTTATTTTTATGTCGTATCCATTGAAATCTATTTTAAGTTTAAATTTGAAATCACAACGTTTATTTTCTTTAATTTTGATTGCTTTTTGTTGTGCTATCTAAATTTTTATGTTTTGGCTGTCGTGTCTTAGATATGTATTTCTTATTTTCGCATTGAATTTTTCTCGTATTACTATTTTTAATACCACAATTCAACGTAATACTAATGTGACGTGACAGTTTCCATTATAACTAGCTTCTCTCTTCCTAGTAGAATAGTTACTTTGCGATAACGTTAACACGCAGTTGAAGCTCTCAAAAGAAGACGATAAATAGCCTATAACCTTCCTTGAGAAATTAGCTATCTAACATTGAATGAATTTGTCAAATCGGATTACTGGTTCCGCTTTCAAGCAAACAAACTCTTCAATTTTATATAGAAGTATAAATTTTGTTCTAAAAAATATATATTTTCTACAGTAAAAAGATACACAAGATCTATGGAGGGAGTATTAGAGATGCCATTGAGGCCCGAAGTACCAGTGATACAAAGCATTTCTATAAGAAATCTAACAATGTAGAACACGATTTCAACTGAAATCCGATTACTAGTTCTTCTACAAATACTTTAAGCTGTTACTTTATCTCAGTCGTGCGCAGGGAACTACTTCAATTTACCTTGTGTTTTCTATTGTTTTTTTATTGAAAATAGTTCTATTTCTTGGTGAATTAATAAAATATTATTTACTAAACCAATGAGTAATTAGGAACTTATTTTTAGGACGGTTCTATATACGACGGTGATGTCTGGAAATGACGTCTTTCTTTGTTCATCCGCTAAAACGCATAGACTATAAATACATTGATATAAAAGTAAGTGGGATAAAAAGATAAAACAAGTCGAGATTCTTTTCGGCTCTTTGTAGTTTTGCCGTTCATAAGCACTTTCTGAGGGCATAAATTAAATAAATTATTTTTGATTTAATTTGATTACTATATGGCATTTATAAATTGCCAATGATTATTGACTAATCATCATGAAAATCTGCTCACTGAACCCATAAATGCGTATTTATATAGAAACCCGAGTATGTGCGTTTCTTACAGTACGTTAAAATTAGTGTCAAGATCCAGAACAAAAAATCATGCATTTGAGGAATAACTACTTAACCGATTACCATGATATTTTGTATACACATTGGCATAGTTGCAGAAAAGGACTTCGGGTACCTTTTATCCAGAAAAAAATTAACTATTCCCGAGAGATAGGTCAAATATACATAAACGCGGACAAAGCCGCGAATATAAGTTAATTACATATAAAATATATCATTTCTATTTACCTTACAACTCTGGAAGCTCTACGTTGTTTTAAATCACGAAACCGCGAGCAAATTTTTATTTAGAAATAAAATTACGAAAAGTTGAAATAATTATTTTACAAGTGTATCGCTATTATTTCTATTTACCTTACAAATCTGTAAGCTCCTAAGTTGTTTCAAATCGCTTTTGTTTTACTCACGTGTACGTTTCCCGTAATGTCCATTTTTAAGCGAGCAGTAATCGTAAAGAGTGAGCCCTGCGCGGTATAACGGACGGGCGTGTCGTCGTAAAATAAGGTCGGAATGTCCGCGTGCGTACGGGCCCTTAGCATTTAAGATAGGCTTGGTTAAATAAGCTCGTTTAGTTAATTAGTTATTGTTTACAACAATATCTAATTCTCGTGACAGTCTGTGAAGTGTTTTATACTAATTTATTCATGGGGTTAAACTAAGAAATTAATTGTCACCGCTATTTGGGACTCCACGAAGACGCTTTATTTGTTAAGCCGAAAAATATAACTTTTTTTATTTAAAATAGTCACTAGTGGTAATTTAATGAATTCGTTCGTTAAGCTCATCTCGTTCAATATAAAATAAAGTATTAACATTCACAATCTTATAACAAATGTAATAATTAGATATGCTCATAAAATCAAGTTCTATAGTATATTAAACATACGGCCATTTTGTATTGACCGTGTGATTTTAAATGAAATTATAGTTATATTGTATTGTTTAACGTTCTTTATTTCAAAAAAAGTGTGTGTGTACTTATGTACACGCGTTAGAAGTTATACTTCTTTGGCGTAACAAGATAAAAGTCTTATCAAGAATTTTATATTTCGCCTTATTCCACGTTTGTAGCAAAAACCAAACTAACGATAGAAAAAAGGTATTTAATACATTGAAAGTTTTAATACAAAGAAATAGAAACAACAAATACAAAGAAACAAAATGTTGACTATAGCTAACTTCAGGGTGTCGGTTTTTCGTGACGGTGTGCGCGCGCATCGTAAAAATTTACTCTCATAATTTTTCCCTAACGCGCCAAAAGAAGTATAACTTCAAAAATTATATTCAACGTTCTAAGTGTAATAGTGTAAAAAATAAAACAAAATCATATTTTTGTAGTATAGAACACAGCCGTACGAGTAGTTTTAAATTATCTTCATTGCTTACACGACACGTGCGTTACCTTAGACCGGATTTTGTAGAATACACGCTTAGTGAGATCCACCATAATGATCGCGTAGAAAATGAAATTCACCACATAAAGCCGCCTTATTTTTACTGCTGAAAATTATACTCGGAAAGAATGATTGGAGCATGTTTCTCGTTTAAATGCTACCTGATATTGTTGGATGCATGTTGAGATTGAATTCACCTTTAATATATCATTATATTAATACGTGAAGCCTAAATTTTGTATCCCTTCTTAACGGAATTGGGCGAACGGATAAACGTGAAATTTGGCATAGTTAAAGTTTATATGGAGGAGAAGTGCAGAAAGCTATTTATTTTATATAAAATGCATTAGAAGTACATTAAATTAATTAAAATATGCATTACTCACACTACTGCTTCAATTTTACACAACATATACACACATGTAAATAAAAAAGACATTTTGACATCTGTCAATAAAGGACTTCAAAAAAGGTTGTGAAGGAGGTTGCTATGCTCGACTGTATGTATTATTTTACTCTTACGTTCCAATTACCCTTTTTCATTCTACATTCTACAATGATATTATAACATAATACCCTTTGACAAAAGAACCCTAATAAAATTCAAACTTTAAAAAATCAATGAACTATGGTCGAATGTCGACCTCTGGGCGCCCACTAGTATACAATGTTATATGTATTCCACCAGTATTCTGTAATACTATAATTATAAAAATAAACTAAAAAAATACTAAACCGATTTTAAAAATTGTTTTATTTATAGAAAGCTCTACTATCAGCAAGTAACATGGGTTCTATATTATTTCCAAAATCTACATTAACGCCAGCGACGCCACTGGCATAAGCTAGTATATTATACATTTAAAAAAACGTTTTTATATCACAAAAGGATATACCCTTTTATATCATCTATAATAAATATATATTATTTAATAGATATAATAAATATATATTAAACAAAATCACCTATAATATTAGTTAGTATTCAATATCTCAATACCCTATAATATAATTCTATTATTTATTGGGCTGAAAACGTTTGTGGGCGGAGTACTCTTAAATGTCAACTCGCATTATACTGTTCTGTATTTCCATGAAGCTATAAAACTGTACAATGTAGTTTGATGTGTTCTGAACTAGCGTTGATTGCCTCCATGAAATGTGTTACGGATCGCACGTTATGCTCCCGTTTAAATATAGTAAATCAACTAATACAATGAACTATCAAGTCGGTCGTGGTTTATATACATTTTGATGATTACGACGTTCGCATAAATTATGGATTATTTTGATGAGTTACGTTTACATAACACTCGTAACGAACTAGCTCTCAAGTGCAGCTCTCGGATTATCCTTACATAGACTAATGTTAAAATGGTGTTTTCTTTCACCTAAAACTACTGATCATTATAGACAAGAAGAGAACACTCTATAATTGAATCATGTGTATTGTTAATAATTTTATATTTGCGATAATATTCCCATCATTTACTAAAATAGGTTAAGGTCAGAAACATAGAACATAACATTTTTTTTTTCATAAAATATCGCCTTTGTTTGAATGATTAATATGGGCAATAAAAGAATAACATCAAACATAGATATTTCATAGGTGCTAGCTTGTAATCGTTTAATGTAGATTTGACCTATACCTCGGGATTTTCTGTACACATGAAAAAGTGTATAGAAATTTCCATAACGATTGGTTGAATAGTTGGACCACAACTGGGTACATCTAGTTGGGTTCCGAAACTCAGCCACCAAGGTTAATTGCTGGACATACACCAATATCTGTCATCTTATGTGTTTAATCCAGTAGTAATTCATTGTAACATTTTTTTAAGCCACCGACTACTATTTTCCCATTGAAAATTAACGTTGTAGAACCACTCAGTTGTACTGCATCATGTGGTGGGAGCTGTTATTGTTAGGCATTTCTAATGAATCTATATTTATATTTTCTTTATTTACTTCGTAATCATTCGTGATTTGTTCCAATAATAAAACTCTTGTCTTTCTAATTACGTTTTTGTTGTCTGTGTAACGGTCATGAACAGGTTTGTATGAAACAAAATGTTTGAAAAATAGTACGAAAACGTGGAAATTTTTGGGATAAATAATTTCCATATAAAGAAGACTGTGACTAAAGGGGACCTAAAGTAGGGAGATCTAAAATATTGACAGATTGTAAATCAATTGTCATTTTATTCGTATGTCTCATTTTCTTCGCTAGCACACAGTACGAAACCGGGCGAGCAGTTAGGAAATTATAAATATTACTAGACATACTCGTACTATCATTATAAGCAATCAAAGTTAACGTTAATATTTTTTAAATAACTTTTAAATGTATAATTAAAATGTATTTAAGAGTGGTAGAGCCACGCTGAAGCTATTATTGGTTTCAGCATGAATGGGTCGGCTCGTCTGGGGTAGTACCACCCTCTCATAGAAAACCGACGTGAAGTAACATTGCTTGCATTGTTGCGTTCCGTTCGGTCAGTGAGAGCGCCAAAGGCCCACCTCCCTTCCCCTCTCCTCTCCTCCTCACTCCCTTTCCCCCAAACACAGGCTGGCAACGCACTTTCGACTCTCCTGGTATTGTCTGTGTCTATGGACGGTGGTGATTACTTAATATCACGTGACCCACAAGTTCGTTAGCCAGTTGTGACATAAAAAAAAAACCATGTATTTGTAAACTAAAAATCTTCTTAAAATCATCATAAGGAAGACAATACAATATACGAATTACGAGTGAAACGTAAAATAAAATTGTCAGGCAGCTGGGAATAGATCCACGCCATTTCGTTATTATTGTTGGGCGTATATTCTTTTTACAACTTGTATACCCACCCTTTATGGCTAAATGTCGCACATCGTTCATTTAACGGGCTCGCCCTTGTTTGTTTATTTTTAGTACCTTAGGAAATGAAATTCACCTATAACAATATATTTAACTCGCACAATCGTCTCGTCCGAGAGATAAGTTTTTCGTTGATATCTCAATATATTTACAGGTTTTATGCTATGTTTTTTATTTGTCTCACGTAGCAGCAAACATCAGTTCCACTGGTGTTGTGTTAGTTGTGAATAGTAGAACCAAATACTGAGATTAATCATATTAGAATTATGTTGGAACGTCTCATGTATGTGTTTATCACATGATGCCAATCAGACTCTCTGAACCAGTAGTCCGGTAAAGCTGTTAAGACCTTGCTAGGTCAATAGAGTAGTTAGTTCGAGAAAAAAAAATCTCTCTGAACCTGAACTGTAGCGTAATCATTGCTGCTTTGAGTGGTTATGATACCCCCTAATAAAAATCTTTAACAGATTCTACAACTCTTAAAATTTGTATGTTCTAAATTTGTCACAATCTATCTCCTCTTTTTTGAAGGGAAATCTTCTTTAGGCGCATTGAGCGGTATTTTTGGCAGGAGATAAATTTATAATTTCGCGTTCATGACATGCTACGTAAGCATGACCCGGCCGTATGGCGCTTGCGTCAGACCAGCGACGCCTAGTATAAGGGCTGTGATATAGATATTTTGCAGCTCATCATACGTTTTATTGATTATTAGACTTTATAAAAACCTATATAATTATTGCTCCCAGTGCCAATAGATATGAAAATCACACTAATGTTAATAATTTCAATAATCAAATTCTGATATTTAAATATTGTCATTCACACTATAATTGATATGAAAATTCAAAAGAGAATACATTTATTTCATTGTTTTGAGTTTTTACTTCTGTTGGCAGTCCTTATGAGTGCCTCGAGTTTTTTTTATATTATTTCTTATCTATACATATAAATAGACTGTAAGTTTTACGTGTCTGTACTTTTCAGATTTTTGTGTAGAAAATAATAGCGATTAGGAATACGTAAATTAATACATTGAGATCATTTTTAGAAATATCTGTCTGTTTCTTGTGCACTCATCACTGCTCATCATAAAAATCATAAGACAAATCCTCGAGTAACATTTGTTTTATTCAAATAGGTTTACTTTATCTTTAACGAAAACAAGGGAAAACAGCAACTGCGAAGCTTGCCTGCAAGAGGAAGATGTGTATCATATTGTAATGGAATGTGTCCGGAACGAATCCCAAAGAAGACAGGTATTTAAGAACACTTATAATAGTAGTAGTAAGTATAGGTGCTTGTAATGAAATTTTGTCACGCCGAACATCGGAAGAAACCAAATTAATTTATAACTAGTGGGCGTCCAGTGGTCAACATTCGACCATAGTTCATTGTTTTTTTAAAGGGATAAATATTATAATAATAGTTGTATGTTATAATATCATTGTTGAATGAAGAATGAAAAAGGGTGATTGGAACGTAAGAGTGAAATAATACATACAATCGAGCATAGCAACCTCCTTCACAACCTTTTTTGAAGTCCTTTATGGACAGATGTCAAAATGTCTTTTTTATTTACATGTGTGTATATGTTGTGTAAAATTGAAGCAGTAGTGGGAGTAATGCATATTTTTTTTTAATTTAATGTACTTCTAATGTATTTGATGTAAAATAAATAGCTTTTTGCACTTCTCCTCCATATAAACTTTAACTATGCCAAATTTCACGTTCATCCGTTCGCCCAATTCTGTTAAAAAGGGATACAAAGTTTAGGCTTCACGTATTAATATACATATATGACGATGATGATATATATGGTGGACGTCGGTATAAGGGCAAAAAAGTCATTGTAATATTGTGTTTCAATTTAGCTTTTTTATTAGTATTTTGTAAGTAAGATGTATAATTGTAAGTTGTTTTGTAATTTGTGATTGTTCGTAGCATGGATGAGGGTGCCGTGTTCTCTTTGAACAAACCGTCAATAAAAAAAAAGTAATGGTAATTTGAAAGACTGCGCGAGTTAAGTACGAGAATAAGTGAGTAAATGCATTACAGTTTCATCCAAAAACCGGTGTATTGTAAAGTATATCTGCTTCTTCTTCTATATAAATAAAACGATATAGGCCTGTTGTTGTGCGCGCATCAAGCAAAACCTACTGAATAGATATTGGTAATTTTTTAACTTTTCTTCTTTTTTTATTGTAGCACTGGTAAATGACTACTCTGTGCCTGAAAGTAAGCACAGTACAATCCAAAAACAATGACGACCACCGAGTGACACACTATCCATCGCCGGTCGCCGCTGTCATAACAGCCTGCGAAAAGCTGGATATGCACAGACTGATCCCGAAACGCGACCCGCAGAAGCGAATCACTATGAGGGGCTTTTTCGCCATATACACGGTGGTTGCAACCCAGTCAGGCTGTAGAACCCTACCACCCCGCTTTCGCCATCGCCTCGTTCGTTATTCAGCAGGGTGCACCATGTGCAGGTGAGGTTGGCTTGAATGTCTCAAGTCTTAGATGTTATTCGATACCCCTTACACCCCAAAAACAGACACTGGGTCTTTCTCTAGAGTAACAATTACACGATAGCTTCATTCAATATAGAGTTATTACAGTTTTAAGAATCTACGTGATGTAGCGCGATGTGTGTTTTGTTTCCGCGGAAAATCGGGCAAGCGGTGTTTTCTTCTGTTCATAAAATATATTGTTAAGGTAATAAATGACGCACAAAACGTTACGGATATCGGCTGAATAAAATATTTCAATTGTATTACTAAGTACATAACCTAGGTAATACTTTTTACAAATTATAACATGTCTTCTTGTTAACGTATTCGGATATATTGGCAAAATAAATATATTTTCATGCCTCAAACGATATCCATAATTTGTGAACGCAATAAAGAATATAAAGATATCTCGTGTTGCGCGCAAGCAGAGATATATTTCAGAACAAAATCGATGTCCATAACGTTGGCAAATAAGGAACATACCGCGCACGCGATTTGTTGTAAGCTTTTTAAACGACGCTGTAAACGTTTGTGGAGCAATATGACTTTATTGTAGAGTTAAGGGATGAAGTGATGTTGTAAAACGATTCTATAGCCGCACATATATACACGCTTTGTTCATTTTAACAGGGTTAGTATGCCCGTACACGTTTACTATCAATTTTCTTATAAAAAAAAGTATCGAGGCAGTCATAAGGACTGCCGACAGAAATGAAAACTCAAAACAGTGAAATAAACGTGTTCTCTTTTGAATTTTCATATTACAATTATAGTACGACAATAAACTTCAGAATTTCTTTATTGAAATTATTAACATTAGCGTGGTTTTCATATCTAGTGGCACTGGGAACAATAATTATATACATATTTATAAAGTGTATTAATCAATCAAATATATAATGAGCTCCAAGATATCAATATTACATGCAAGCCGCTCATGCACAATACGGCCGATGATACTTACGTAGCATGTCAGGACGCGAAATTATAAATGTATCTCCTGGCAGAAATACTGCTCAGTGAGCCTAAAGAAGTTTTCACTACAAAAAGGCGACATTATTTTTTTTATTCCGTCACAGTTGTAAACAAACTAAAATTGCACTAGATGTTTCTAAAACTATCAACTAACTAAATCAGTTGAGGAAGGCAATTTTTTAATCTTTTGCCCGATGATCAGTGAAGTACCAAATGTGTATAATTTAAGAACAATAAAATTTATTCAAATGGCACGCATCCTATGGACGTCAATATAAATCCTTCTAACTACTCATTACATTGCCTACTCGCATTTTCTACATAACATAAACATACGAGATTTACACTCGTATATTGTGAGATAACGACGTATAAATATTTCATAACTTTGTATGAGTTACGCTATATTTATTCGTTCGTAGTAAAGACACGCGTCCACACAAAGACACCATACAGCGACAAGCTATAAATCATTATTATAAGCGAGCCGACGATCGTATGTTCAAATAGCACCCGAGATTTGTACGGTTCGAGTAAATATTTACTCTGCAGTCGCTAACAATGTTACTTGAACATCCATGTGTTACAAGCTGTTACATGCTTTAGTGTATGTGGAATAGTGTTTATATTCGAGTATTAAAGTGCAATTGTTAAAACGCGTTCGTATATCGAAATATTTGATTTGGAAAGTGACGGGTGACATGTTTATAATGTTAATTTTGACGCGTGCTTATGGTTTTATGATTGTTCAATCGATCGGTTTTCCTGTAATATAATAATGTATGTTGATAAACAGTACGGGTAATAATTACGTAGTTACCACCGAGTGAAGGATAACTTAATCTGATCGGACAATATTAATGTAATTGTGGTTGTGAAAGACTGTAAAAATATAGTAGTTTTAAGTCCAATTTTAATGGTTCATATAAGATTTAATTTTTTTGAAATGAAACCTTCTTTAGGTACGTAGAGCGGTATTTTTGGAAGAAGGTAAATCTATAATTTCGCCTCATGACACGCTAAGTAGCATTCCCGATTGTATTGCGCTAACGCGGTTTCCGTCAGACTAGCCACTCCTAATATAGAGGTCTGTATAAATCTTATATTTATATTTTGTATCGAGATTATAAACTGTATCAAAATGTATATCATGATTTTTCGGAGTGCCCAATACTAATTCACACTAGAATTAATTTAAAAATTCAAAACAAAACGCAGTTATTCTATTGTATTCAGTTTTCACTTCTGTCGACAGTCCTTACTGCGTTTGCAGGTGGCTGCTAGTATGATATATATAGATATATCTTTACAACAAATTATACCTATTATTCCCTGGACTGTTCAAAACAATAAGGGATTAACCTACATAGAAACGAATGTAGACCTTATGGTGGACTGGTCAACAAACTGTTGGCTGCATAAGTTAAAAAAAAATAGCGTATTTATTACAAAATTTGAAAACCTTAAACAGTAGCTAATAGTGTAATGTAAAATTATAATTAAAAAACGATGGCTACATATTTAAAAGCCTTGTCCGTCACTTGAAGATCTAGTTTTTAAAAATCAGCCGAGGGGTTAAGGATAAATTAATTACGTATCTCTTCAATCGAGAGTAATAAAACTAGAGTAACTAGATGAAGGTACGATAAAAACAAGGTTGAATATTAATTGAAAATTGAATATGCAGCAGGCGGTGTCTATTGACAATTTATTTAATTTAAGATAAATGTGGACGTCAAACATCAAATTAAGTTTCGGTCTTTTAGAAGAGTCTGTTAATAAATTATTGATAGTATAGTTTATATAAAGCTAGCTTATATTTTATTTTGTATTTCATTTGCAATTTTAGAGACCATTTATGGTAGTAAATTAAGATATACATTAGAAGATATTAAATGTAGACAAAATACTACTGACACATTTTTATGAAGTTAAGATTTGAATTGGTTTTTCATACAATAATACCGATCCAATTTTATATTTACATTTTATATTAATTTTAAAAAAAGAATTAAAAATATTATCATATATATAAATACGTGAAGCCTAAACTTTGTATCCCTTTTTAACGGAATTGGGCGAACGGATGAACGTGAAATTTGGCTATTTATTTATTTTATATAAAATGCATTAGAAGTACATTAAATTTATTAAAATATGCATTACTCACACTACTGCTTCAATTTTACACCACATATACACACATGTAAATAAAAAAGACATTTTGACATCTGTCAATAAAGGACTTCAAAAAAGGTTGTGAAGGAGGTTGCTATGCTCGACTGTATGTATTATTTTACTTATACGTTCCAATTACCCTTTTTCATTCTACATTCAACAATGATATTAACCCTAATAAAATTCAAATTTAAAAAAATCAATGAACTATGGTCGAATGTCGACCACTGGGCGCCCACTAGTTAGTATTATTATGTTTATTTCGTATCTATAGAAATCTATTTCAGGTTTAAATTTGAAATTACAACGTTTATTTTCTTTAATTTTGTTTCACAATTCAACGTAATACTAATGTGACGTGACAGTTTCCATTATAACTAGCTTCTCTCTTCCTAGTAGAATAGTTACTTTGCGATAACGTTAACACGCAGTTGAAGCTCTCAAAAGAAGACGATAAATAGCCTATAACCTTCCTTGAGAAATTAGCTATCTAACATTGAATGAATTTGTCAAATCGGATTACTGGTTCCGCTTTCAAGCAAACAAACTCTTCAATTTTATATAGAAGTATAAATTTTGTTCTAAAAAAATATATTTTCTACAGTAAAAAGATACACAAGATCTATGGAGGGAGTATTAGAGATGCCATTGAGGCCCGAAGTACCAGTGATACAAAGCATTTCTATAAGAAATCTAACAATGTAGAACACGATTTCAACTGAAATCCGATTACTAGTTCTTCTACAAATACTTTAAGCTGTTACTTTATCTCAGTCGTGCGCAGGAAACTACTTCAATTTATCTTGTGTTTTCTTTTCTTTTTTTTTTATTGAAAATAGTTCTATTTCTTGTTCAATTAAAAAAATATTATTTACTAAACCAATAAGTAATCAGAAGCTTATTTTTAGAACGGTTCCATATACGATGGTGATATCTGGAAATGACGTCTCTCTCTGTGCATCCGCTAAAACGCATAGACTATAAATAAACTGATATAGAGTAAGTGGGATAAAAAGATAAAACAAGTCGAGATTCTTTTCGGCTCTTTGTAGTTTTGCCGTTCATAAACACTTTCTGAGGGGGTAAATTAAATAAATTATTTTTGATTTAATTTGTTTACTGTATGGAATTTATAAATTCCCAAAGACTATTGACTACTGACATCATGAAAATCTGCACACTGAACCCTTAAATGCACATTTATATAAAAACCCGAGTATGTGCAGTTTCTACAGCACGTTAAACCCTTAGAAAATAGCTTATATGTCAAAGAACAATTTTGTTGTTGTTTTAAAATTAGTTTCAAGATTCAAAACAAAAAATCATGCATTTAAGGAATAACTACTTAACCGATTACCATGATATTTTGTATACACATTGGCATAGTTGCAGAAAAGGACTTCGGGTACCTTTTATCCAGAAAAAAATTAACTATTCCCGAGAGATAGGTCAAATATACATAAACGCGGACAAAGCCGCGAATATAAGTTAGTTACATATAAAATATATCATTTCTATTTACCTTACAACTCTGGAAGCTCTACGTTGTTTTAAATCACGAAACCGCGAGCAAATTTTTATTTAGAAATAAAATTACGAAAAGTTGAAATAATTATTTTACAAGTGTATCGCTATTATTTCTATTTACCTTACAAATCTGTAAGCTCCTAAGTTGTTTCAAATCGCTTTTGTTTTACTCACGTGTACGTTTCCCGTAATGTCCATTTTTAAGCGAGCAGTAATCGTAAAGAGTGAGCCCTGCGCGGTATAACGGACGGGCGTGTCGTCGTAAAATAAGGTCGGAATGTCCGCGTGCGTACGGGCCCTTAGCATTTAAGATAGGCTTGGTTAAATAAGCTCGTTTAGTTAATTAGTTATTGTTTACAACAATATCTAATACTCGTGACAGTCTATGAAGTGTTGCATACTAATTTATTAATAGGGTTAAACTAAGAAATTAATTGTCACCGCTTTTTGGGAATTCACGAAGACGCTTTATTTGTTAAGCCGAAAAATATAACTTTTTTTATTTAAAATAGTCACTAGTGGTAATTTAATGAATTCGTTCGTTAAGCTCATCTCGTTCAATATAAAATAAAGTATTAACATTCACAATCTTATAACAAATGTAATAATTAGATATGCTCATAAAATCAAGTTCTATAGTATATTAAACATACGGCCATTTTGTATTGACCGTGTGATTTTAAATGAAATTATAGTTATATTGTATTGTTTAACGTTCTTTATTTCAAAAAAAGTGTGTGTGTACTTATGTACACGCGTTAGAAGTTATACTTCTTTGGCGTAACAAGATAAAAGTCTTATCAAGAATTTTATATTTCGCCTTATTCCACGTTTGTAGCAAAAACCAAACTAACGATAGAAAAAAGGTATTTAATACATTGAAAGTTTTAATACAAAGAAATACAAAGAAACAAAATGTTGACTATAGCTCACTTCAAGTTGTCGATTTTTCGTGACGATGTGCGCGCGCATCGTAAAAATTTACTCTCATCATTTTTCCCTAACGCGCCAAAAGAAGTATAACTTTAATGATGTTAGATATATAAGTTATGAAATATAACTTTTTATATAAAAAAATTATAGAGGCTTGCCGTTGGTTGCATCACGTTGCATCATGCAGTTTAAAAAACTATGATTTTTGTAAGCGTTCAGCGATGTTTATTTTCTTGTTGTGGAGAAGTGAAGCAAGCGGTTTTATGTGTATGCGCAGGACATCGCAAACGTAGTCGCAAGTATTAGCTAGTTTCAAATCTAATATTGAAATTTTATATAGAATATGATTTTTTTAATGAAAACGTTAATATATAAGCCATTTTCATCTGGTATAAAGAATTCGCGTTGCCCCGTTCTTGTAATTGTAATAATTCTAAATCATATCATTCTAAACAAAAGAAAGAAAACGTATAAATTGATTCTATAAACTTTAATCTATGTTAGAATATTCTATACGCCTTCACAACTGTAGGTGGTAGAGCCATGCTGAAGCTAATATTGCTTTCAGCATGAATGGGTCGGCTCGTCCGGGGCAGTACCACCCTCTCACAGAAAACCGACATGAAGTAACAGTGCTTGCATTGTTGCGTTTCGTTCGGTCAGTGAGAGCGCCGGAGACCCACCTCCCTTCCCTTTCCACTTTCCCCTTCCCTGTCCCTTCCTCCCCCTCCAACACAGGCTGGCAACGCACTTGCTACTCCCCTGGTGTTGCAAGTGTCTATGGACGGTGGTGATCACTTAACAACAGATGACCCACCTGTTCCTTTGCCTCCTATGATATAAAAAAAACAACTCTTAACTCTTAAATAAAGTTGCCACAGACTTTAAGCAAAATATAAAATAGAATAGTTTTGACAATTTTAACGATCGCCTATGGAATGACTCTTAGCCTTACGTAAGAAGCACACTAAATATAAGAAAGAGAAGGCGTTATGTTTTTTTTATCAAGAGCAATAAAATATTGTACAGTGTTAAGAAACATTCACGAAATGAATTTCCACCCCATTTCTCAGTGAAGAATACTCCGTTAACAGGGGAACAAAAGGTTGTTTCTGTAAAGTGGCTTGTCTTGACACTTTGTTGCGCGTCGGGGGCTTTGTAGACGCTTGTTGCGGCAATGCGGTTAACTATTGTCTTCACGTCAGTAGATGCTTTGCTTGCATGTGTGTGTGGTAGCTTGTACTTACAAATTTCAATTTGAATAACAATTGTACTCCTCTCACCCAAGGTTCAACGAAAATCACTTACCCGTTCTTGGAGATCGTAAAATTAAGGAGTGTATGGTGTTCGTTCCTTTAGCACGTATTTCATGTGTTATTTCTTTTGTTGACAAAAAGAGACACTGCGAATGACTGTACCTGAGTGCGTTCGGTACACTAAAAAAAAAAAGTTGTTACAACGCAATACAATTCTTATTCTTCTTATTACTATAATCATAAATGGGAATGTAAGTTTGTTTATCACGTTTTCACGTTAACTACTCGACCGAGCATCATGGAGCATCTACACGTTACCAGGAGTATGGAAAAAGACAATGGGTACTTTATATCGAAATCCATCTACTGTTCCGAGGAACAGCTCAAATTTATATTAAACTAAGTTAAGCCGTGACCAAGTGCTAATATTAAATATGTATAATATATTCGACCTATAGGTCTCAAAACACACGTAAAAATCAAAAACCATATTTTAAATTATGAACTATATTCACGACTGATAATTCCATAGGTTGCATTTGTTTAAAATTTTATTTTATTTTTATTATCATTATAGCGAGAACTTCATTAATTCCTTCTTAACTATCTACTTCATTTTGTATTTAAATATCAAAAGGAAAACCTTACCCTGGCATCCAGAACTTCAGTCCACAGTTTTAGTTTGAAAAGTTTGATTTAACCGCTGTCTCGCCGCTAAATTTTAACATAACTAAAAACTTCGGACAAGACTTTGTCAGTCTATGACGTCTTATTCAAATAGAATTGTGAGATGATTATTATTGTTCTGTTCATACCTATTACAAATATATTTCAAGGAGTATAGAAATTTATATGTAAATTATAATTGATGAATGTACTATGGCTAAGTCAACTAAAGTTCTTTAAAGTCATAACTATATACTACATACTAATGTATAGTAGTTTAAAAAAAATGTTTTCTTCTTGTTCGCCATCCTTTTTTTTCTCCATGGGGAAATCCCTAACGGATATCCATCTCGCCGGGCAGCAGAGGATGGATATGCCCGAGTCGCACGGGTTAAAACCCCATGGTACCTTGTTACACCTTTTGGCCGGGGGAGCAGAGACTGTCTAATCGAAACTACGTCTGCTCCTCCAACAGGTGTTAGGTGTTGTCCCCTACCCCATGGTACCTTGTTACACCTTTTGGCCGGGGGAGCAGAGACTGTCTAATCGAAACTACGTCTGCTCCTCCAACAGGTGTTGTCCCCTGCTATGGGCCCAAACTGCGGCCTAAGAGGTCAAGATGGTGGACCCCTCAAGGGGGAACGGGTAATCCCCCCCCCTGACGAACTGTGGAAGTCGCATCAGCATAATGCACCTCCACCACATTGGTCTGTGCAGTTTAACTGCCCGAAGCGACGGACATGCCCGTGTCTATCGCCTCCAGGACAGAACTACGACGACCGGAGGTCATCGCCTACCCTTCGCCGCCGCGTAGTTCGTCGGCTGCGGGAGGGGAGTCTGATCGTTCGCTCCCTCTCCGCAGCCTCCTTTGCGAGCATGACTGTCTCACAGAACGACAGTCGGGAGCGAGAGATCCGGGCCAATGGCTGCGACTATCTCACTGCGTGGCACGTCCCAGGCGTAACACTCACTCAATGTGTGGTGCGCAGAGTCATTCCAGGCAATTCAAGGCATTAAAAGATTTATAGAAGAAAAGGACGTGGATAGATGAAATACTATAACGTGCATCAAAATTGGCCTATATTCTATTCCAACTTAAACAAATATCTTTACCCGAATAATTACCTTACCCGAATAAGGATGTACCAATTATTGTCTTAGCATAGGAATAACAATCGAGAACAATATGGGCATTGTGAAAATAAATGTCAAGGCAGTCTTAAGAATTACCGACAGAAGCGAAAACTCAAATCAATGGAATAACTGTCTTCTTTTTTGAATTTTAAATTCATGATAGTCCGATTTATTTAAATTTGCAAATTGGAATTATTCACTTTAGTCTTAAAAACTTTAACCCCTACCGAATGCTTTTTTTGTAAATAAAATAAAAGCGTGATAAAAATAATGTGGCCGTATTCCATAAAAATAGAAAAGGAAATAAAATATTTGTAAAATCTTATAATCAGACAAGCGACGAGGAAGTTAACAACGAAGTATATAAATGTATACACAAAATAAGATACCTACCTACACAGTTTCGGCAAAAACCTAATTTTCTTGTATACGTTCCGGGCAAATAACAATTTATCTATATCCAAACCAATTTGTAACTCAATCAACCGGAACGATCGCAGATAATCTACGAACTATCTAGGAATAACCCGAGTATTGTTTATTTCTTTGTATAAATAAATACAGGCCGTATTTAAACAGCAAGGATCGGCAAACGCGAACTGGAATGTTGAAATTTGGGTTTAACAGTTACATAATTATTTAGAACTAACCGTTGTCCGCGTCATCGTTTTCGGGAAAATTGTTTTGAGTTTCCATGAGAACTAAACGTTATATCTGATAATGTAATTTTCTCACTACTCACTTTTTCATACTAGTTTCTGAGTCTTACGGGTATGTAGGTGAATGATTTTCAAATAAGGTATTAAAAAAACCCTATAAATATCAATAGTAGTTTTAAAAATCATAAAATATAAGTACTCATATTTTAATAATATTTAGTAAAAATAACGATACCAATATAATTATAGTTGCTATAATTATGTACTCTTTCATATAAATATGTTAATGTTTTGTT
This sequence comes from Antheraea pernyi, assembly GCA_015888305.1. NCBI lineage: Eukaryota > Metazoa > Arthropoda > Insecta > Lepidoptera > Saturniidae > Antheraea > Antheraea pernyi. The sequence goes on along the minus strand of MU158780.1, from coordinate 1,134,226 downwards.
TCGTTTGTTGCAGGTAAGATACATGCAATTACGTTAGTATTTGGCACATCTGCAAGATAATTAGTACAAATTGTTAGTAACTAACAAATTACATTTCGCACGGAATCCTTCCAAAGCAACGTGTTTTCCATGTTTAACATAGATGAATAATAAACTCGTCAAATAGAATAATGGTATTTATATTCAGTTCGCCTCGTTACCACTCTATAGGTGCAGACGATGATACGACACTTATATTATATGTATGTTATTTCCGCGCTTCGATGGGTCGACACTTGTCTAATGTAAGCTTTATTATATGCCATAGGGAGAGTAGACTTGCGATTTTCAATAAATTCGTATATTAAACTGTTGTATGATGAAAAGTTGAGAACGTACCGGAGTATTCGGTAACGAACCATCATAATAATGAAATCATGACATGGTTGTAGGCCTTTTTCTAAATTCTGACTAGGTACCAACGTCAAGTTGAAAATCTGTCGCGAAATACCTATAGGTGTGTTCTGACAGCTACACTTGAGAGGTAGTTCACCTCTGAGTTCAGTGTGATTTTAAATTATGAAAAATATTAACGACCAGTTTCGCAGTAAGCTCCGTTCGGTAGTCAGCTCTCGGTAATACTAACAAAATGAGTTCAAGCACGACATATATATTTCTACCGGTCAAGGAGTTCGTTTAAATGGCGGTAGAGCCACGCTGAAACTATTATTGGTTTCAGCATGAATGGGTCGGCTCGTTCGGGGTAGTACCACCCTCTCATAGAAAACCGACGTGAAGTAACAGTGCTTGCGTTGTTGCGTTTCGTTCGTTCAGTGAGAGCGCCGGAGACCCACCTCCCCTCCGCTTTCCTCTCTCCTCTCCCTTCCCTAACCCTTCCCTCCAAAGGGTGGCAACGCACTTGCGACTCCTCTGATGTTGTTAGTGTCCATGAACGGTGGTGATCACTTAACATCAGGTGACCCACCTGTTCGTATGCCACATATGACATAAAAAAACAGTTTCTGAAGTCCATCATCCGGTCATTTTGTTCAGTCCTGTAGTAAGCTCTCGATACTGGTAACAAAACGAGTACAAACATGACATATCTATTTCAACCCGTCAAGGAGTTTTGTTTGTTTGCTGTTGTTGTCGAAATTGGAACTATATATGCTTTGTAAATCGTAAAATATATCCCTATATAAATATATTTTTATATATCATAGGGCGCAAACGAACAGGTGGGTGCCCTGATGTTAAGTGATCATGCAACACCAGGGGAGTCGCAAGTGCTTTGCCAGCCTAGGTTGGGGGAGGGAGGGAAGGAGGAATGAGAAAAGGGAATGGGGAGGGGAGGTGATCCACCGGCGCTATCACTGACCGATCGAAACGCAACAATGCAAGCACTGTTACTTCACGTCGGTTTTCTGTGAGAGGGTGGTACTACCCCAGGCGAGCCGACCCATTCGTGCTGAAACCAGTAATAGCTTACCAGTATACCTTTCGACTTGGTACAGAAAAATATGATGTGATAAGCGTGATAGTCCATTTGTTCCTTATAACTAAATATTACATTTATGCAAACATTCAAAGTAGGGGTATGTTATCTTTGAGAGCGTATCTCTTCTTGTTTGCTTTAACGAATTTAACGGTTGTTCTATCAACCCATGTTTGGGTCTAAACTTCCTGTTATTGTAAGGTCCCTCTAAAAGCACGACTTTAGTGTAATAGATAAACACATTATGTTTACAGTATAAAGAATAATAATTGTACTAAACATATAAAAAGCTTATGAATATATTTCAATAATGTATAAGATTTGTATTTTCGTAAATGTAGTAAAATTAAATAGGTTGTTGACGTCTATCGGTTTCGCTTCGCGTGTTTTCTAGAGTGTCTTGAATATTATATTCAGTTGACATGATGTTATAAGATATTTATTTTATGTATAATTGCTTTTACACCATTATAGTGTGTAAGTTATATACAAGAGCGTGAGGAATATGATAAATGCAGGATGAATGAAGTTGTGAAAAATGAAACTCAAGGGAAAGGCGTATAAAACTATTATAAGACCAGTCATGCTGTATGGATCTGAGTGCTGGGCTACGACAGAGACGGATGAGAGAAGATTGCATGCGGCAGAGATGCGAATGGTAAGATGGATAGTGATGTAACTAGCATGGATAAAATTAAGAATGTGTATATCAGAGAAAGTTTGAAAATATCACCAGTGACAGAGAAGTTGAGAAGTAATAGGTTAGCACGATATGGACTTGTCATGAGGAGAAATGAAAGTCATGTAACCAGACAAGTTTTAAGTGTGACGGTGGATGGATATAGGAGTAGCGGAAGACCGAAGAAGATATGGATGGATTGTGTGACAAATGATATGTGTATAAAAGATGTGAATACTGAGATGACATCTGACAAGGGAGAATGAAAGTGAAAAACGTATTGTACCGATCCTATTTAAGTGGCATAACGGCAAGAAGATGTAGACGAGACTGTAATTTGTTAAAATTGACAAGTTTGGTTAATAATGAATAAATCATAAACATTATACATATACCTACACAAATTAAAATGAATCTAGCGATATTTCATATGTTAAAATCCATCAAAACTTTTAGAGTTCTAGACTATACATGATACATTATACCAAATAAATAGAGATACATTCATACCATCGAATAATTTTACCGTCCTTCTGTACAATCGTGTAATTAATAATGAAGCGTTGTAAAATAATTATTGTTATATTCATAATTATTAAATAATATTAACTAATAGTTTGTTTGCGTTTAAAAATCGCATATCTGCGAAGGATCAGCGGCGCACCCTTATGTCCTAAATATTCATATTCCCGTAGAGCAATATCACTGAAACGTGTAACCATTTTAGAGGGAAAATAATAACATTGCCGCTGAAAGCGCTGAACTCTCATTGTGCTAACGAGTAAATGCGGTTTTGACATTTCACAATAATACTCAACGATGCATAACAAATATGTATCGGCGTGTTATTGTATTAACAAACATTATACGTAGTTGGAAAATATTTACTTTTGTTTCACACCGCTTTAAGCCTATTTGTATGGATGCTACTTATGAGTCAGCAAATTTAGGAAAGTCCAGGAAATTAAAAATACTAAGTTTTGGTAACACATGATCATTACATTGACTTTAATTAGTAATTGATTAATAAATCTGTAGTTCTGTACATCAATTTTTTTTTTCGAATTTGCATTATATATCTTTATTATAACTCCACCGATCGTGAATATTACAATAAACCAATATCTATATGTCTGTAGTGTTAAATAATAACAAATGAAATAATCTATCATTTATAAAAAAATATATAGGTACTGATCATAGAATATCGTTTTCAATAATTAGTATACATTAAATTGTTAAAAAAATCCTGTTTTATTGTATGATACTACTTTCCTATGGTTTTTTTATAGATTTCTTTAGCGTTTTACCACAATTTCAATTGACGTTAAGTGACGACATGGTCCAAGATGGTGACACGCTAAATTTGAAGAGAAGTGCTTAGCGATAGATATTTAAATTGAGGGTGGTAGCTGGCCCTACTACCTACTATTTTCCTTGAACAAAAGCTTCGGTACATCGTATTGACTTGAATCTACGTCGATTGAAACGGTGTCCGAACGTTTTTTTACCACAATTTCAATCGACTTTAAGTGACGACATGGTCCAAGATGGTGACACGCTAAATTTGGAGAGAAGTGCTTAGCGATAGATATTTAAGTTGAGGGTGGTAGCTGGCCCTAATACCACGATTTAGTTTCATCACTATATTTTCCTTGAACAAAAGCTTCGGTATATCATATTGACTTGAATCTACGTCGATTGAAGCAGTGTCCGAACGTTCCACAGGTAAGAGCCATTATTGCTTCGTTTCTTGTTAAAAAGTTTTATCTATTCCTGTATTTAGAAACAAGGTGGTAATTTTTTTAAGAACCCACAAGTTTTAAGAATTCATTTTATTGTAAGCTGAGGGTCTAAAATATTTACATAAACACTTCACGGTACTTGTTGTGTAGGCATAGTGTGTACAAACTATATACTCCTTGTCAAGATCGTGTTTAAGCCTCAAACATTCGTCTGTAGTGTGACCGTGCTTGTAGATTATTACGACAGAGGATTTTTGTCAACTCAATTTAACTCTACACATCTTTTATTTTGCTTTATATTTATATCTTAATCATAATCCTAAAGATACCAATAAATGAAGAAGAAAAAGTTATTATTTTTGAAACACATCACACTTACAAGATAATGAAATAAAAATTACATATAGTTAATTAAAGTACGTGCTGCAGTACAATTGCATAATAAATAATACTACAGCACTGATTTCAATGGGGTCGTTAGTGAATGTATGTTTCTTTTTCTGTGTATGATCCTCCCCATCTGTAAGTATGCTTAGAGATATTTTAACAAAAACCTTCTATCAAACTAATTTTGTATATATTTACAACTCGTGTTATATTATTTGGAATTTAAAAATTAATTAGTTAGAGTCGAATTTTGTAATTAAATTTTTGTCATTGTCCATACTTTAGATTTCAAACTACTGGAGGTTTGAAAACAACACTATTAGAATTACTAATGAATTACGATCAGAATACTTATTGTAATTTAAATATTCCAAATAAAAAAACATTATACGTGCTAAGAAAAGTCTCGGTGACAACATAAATCATGGGTCCCATGAAAGCGCCAAGCGGCAGTAATTCGTGTCCGTCTGTGAGGGGTCGTACTAAAATCCACTTTAGTGTCCGTCTGTGAGAGCCACTGCAGCGTAGTGCACTCCTGAACGAGTCGCTCTGAACTCAACCTTTCTTCATTCTGAAGATACGCTATCGAGATCCTATTTAAATAGTTTTAAAAAACATTTATCATATACATCCAGCATTAGTGCGAATCCTTTTTTCAATATGAATTTAAATTATAGATTTGTTGAAGCGATATCTCCTGGCAGCGGGTTTCGTCTGCAAATTGAAATAGTATTTTTGTATCTCAACGTGTTAATGGTGTTATACGTTTAATAGTATTTTAAGGAAAATTAGATTCATAGTGTAATTGTAAAATTAATAAGTAAATGCACTAAATACATTATTATTGTTTAAAAATTAATCAACCGTTCTTATTTATTGAAAATATTAAAGTATTGTTGAATTGTAAACATGATTAATTCTGAACATACTATGAATTACATAAATATATAAGGAATTATCGAATACTACTCACACGATAAAGCACGCGCGTTTGGTATTTTTCTTTATATTATTATGTAGAGTATAGTAAATGGTGGTAGAGCCACGCTGAAACTATTACTGGTTTCAGCATGAATGGATCGGCTCGCCCGCGGTAGTACCACCCTCTCATAGAAAACCGACGTGAAGTAACAGTGCTTGCATTGTTGCGTTTCGTTCGGTCAGTGAGAGCGCCGGAGGCCCACCTCCCCTCCCCTCTCATCGCTCCTTTACCACTCCCTCCCCTAACTCTTCCCCCCAAAGGGTGGTAAACGCAGTTGCGACTCCTCTGGTGTTGTTGGTGTCCAAGGACGGCGGTGATCACTTAACATCAGGTGACCCACCTGTTCGTTTGCTACCTATTACATTAAAAAAAAGTTAATATGTGAATATTTTCCGTGTAGCTGATCTACACATATCATTTTTATAAAATTCGATTAAGCGCCACAAAATTGTATTTCAACGCCATATAGTGGCTAATTGTAGTAAAACGAATAGTATACACCTTTGTCTATGAAAACGCTGATTACATAAAACCTTGCAAAGCGTAACACGATATAAAAATACCTGCATACATTGAATAACACTTTCATTCAATGTTATTCCGAATGCTCGATAGAATATTGTGATTGTAATAAATATTCTTCTATTCAATGCGTAATACATTTCGTACTTAACATTTTCTTTGTAGAAATAATAAATACTATTGTTGAGGATGAAAGAGTTACAATATTTTACTTATTTTTGATAGCGCCGGAGGCTCACCTCCCCTCCCCTCTCCTCGCTCCTCTCCCACTCCCTCCCCTAACCCTTCCCCCAAAGGGTGGCAAACACACTTGCGACTCCTCTGGTGTTGTTGTTGTCCATGGACGGTGGTGATCACTTAACATCAGGTGACCCACCTGTTCGTTTGCTACCTATTACATAAAAAAAGTTAATATGTGAATATTTTCCGTGTAGCTGATCTACACATATCATTTTTATAAAATTCGATTAAGCGCCACAAAATTGTATTTCAACGCCATATAGTGGCTAATTGTAGTAAAACGAATAGTATACACCTTTGTCTATGAAAACGCTGATTACATAAAACCTTGCAAAGCGTAACACGATATAAAAATACCTGCATACATAACATCTTTTCTCTAATTCATACGATCCCAATAACAAATGATTTTCTTTTATATAAAAATTAATACGATCTATAAGCCGAAATTACCAATGATTTAATCATCCTGTTCTTAATATACATACATAAAAGAAAATCGCGTAGTGACTCATGGTGTCTCATTGCGACCCCGTTTGTCAGTTAAACGTCCAAAGGCGAGACATTGTTTGTGTTATATCGTATTTCTATTAGAACATAACTCCAACATATGTTTCCGGAATATATTTCTAGCCTAGATCTGCTTTACTGCTCCCCGCATTAGTACAATATGCATTACGTCATTTATACCAATCATCACAAAACATTATTAAAAAAAGAGCACATTATCTGCTTAAAGATGTGTATTGTCTTATTTTTATTATCTTCCTAATATTTTCTGTCTCACTCACACGATTTTTTATATGACGATTTATTAACCAAAATGTTCACTTTTCCCTACGAATTTTCAAACATTTTCAGTCCTATAAACTTTGTTCTGATAATTATAGACAACAGAAAAGAATTAATCAAAGATGTACAGCTATTCTGCGGTGATGGATGCATTTACATATATTTCATAAATTGATTTTTATTTATTTAAGTTACTAGTATGCCAAAAAAAACTCAGTATTTTGTACTTGTACTAGCGATGTATATTTTTTTTCTTTACGGCAAAATGGCTGCACTATGCCTAATGGTAAGCACAGTACAATCCAGAAACAATGGCGACAACCGACTGACTATCCATCGCCGGTCGCCGCTGTCATGCCGGCCTGCAAAAACTGGATATGCACAGGCTGATCCCGAAACGTGACCAGCAGAAGCGAATCACTATGACGGGCTTTTTCGCCATATACATGGTGGTTGCAACCCAGTCAGGCTGTAAACCCCTACCTTTCGCCATTGCCTCGTTCGTTATTCAACAGGGTGCACCACGTACAGGTTAGGTTGGCTTGGTTGTCTCAAGTCTTATGATGTTATTCGACACCCCTTACTTATATTTATATTGTACGGGGACACAATTTAATGCATGTTATCTAATTCTAAACTATTGCGGTAAATTAAACAGATATTATAGATATATAGAGATATATGTAAAGTTTAACACCCAAACATAACTGACCTGTTTTGCTCATCACACAGTTGTTAGTCACATTCAGGGGTGGAACCCGCGATACTTTCACTCAATAGGACAGCTTATACTGTATCAGCACCATAGTGTCTATCACATTATCTCATACTCAGTAGGAAAAGTAAAATGTTTGTTTTCAGTCCTATAAACTTTGTTCTGATAATTATAGACAACAGAAAAGAATTAATCAAATATGTACAACTGTTCTGCAGTGTTGGATGCACTTACATATATTTGACAATTGATTTTTATTTATATAGGTTACCTAGGTTACCTTGGTTGTATAGGTTATGTACAGTGTTTTCTCTTTATCAAATAGCGATGTTTTATATATTTATGTTGTACAGGGATATAATTTAATGCATGGTTTTTAATTCTAAACTATTGCGGTAACTAAACAGATATTATAGATAGATATATGTAAAGTTTAACACGCAGATATAACGGACCTGTATGCTCATCACACAGATGTCTGTCACAGCTAGGACAGCTTATACTGTATCTGTACCATAGTGTCTGTCACATTATCTCATACTCAGTAGGAAAAGTAAAGTGTTTATGAAATATCAATAGTACACTTAATTTGATTTTTAATTTTTATCCTTTAGTTCACTGATAACTTACTTAATCTGCGGTTGAATATTATTTAATCTGTGAACGTTTATAGTTCAGAACTGTTAACTCAAAACAAGGCACGTTAGTTACGTAAATGTATTACATTTGAATTCATTCGATAAGCCCCTCATTTATATCCAAGTCGGCACACCGAACGGTCCCATATCATATTTATGCCAAGCAAAAACCTTTACCGTAGGAACCTTGAAAGGTAAGCTCCCAACCAGTAATATTTCAAATTCAAATCCGCCTAGGAATATTCCATTAGGTGTGTATTGTGGTTTACTTTTTTTTTCGACCGCTTACCGAATTTTGGCAGCACTCCATCAGTTCAATCATGCTGACACGTCGTGTGTATTGGATATCGCGAACTGAATTTGTTGTATACATGACCTGTATACATAGGACAGTGATGTTTAAATCATCGGTTACAATATTCAATTACTAATAATCATCTCATTTGTGTTATATACTAATAATATTTTATGTTTCTATTAAAAATTAAGTCTATTGGGTAATCGAATAATAAGACAGAGTAAAAACCATATTCGGGAGTTTTTGGCGGGATCTTGGAATGTCATGTGGTGGTCTTTATATTTTATCCTTAATCTCGTGTTATTTGGCTCTATATTGTGTAATGTTGGTGGTGCTTTACGTAATATAGTTTGGTTATTGTGTACAAGGGAAGTGGATCGGGAATAATACCACGGAGCATGGATTCTGACTTGCCACAAAATTCCCACGAAAGTTCTAACAAGATGGCCGCCATCTTGTTATTTCATTGAAATTATATCATGAAACTTGTAATATCGTTACTCACTTGAAAATGGCAGTAATAGTCTACTAGAAGACTGGTTGCAAAAAATAGAAAAACCTTATTCAGAGAAATGGAAGACATATTTTTAGTTTGTTATTATAATAACTCGTGGCTGCCACTTCGTTCTGTGATTGTTTTGTTGTTTGATAGTAAATACGTGTTTTAACTAAATAATTTTTAAAATCTAATTTTATCAGGACTCTGTTTTAGTGATTTTAAATTGCGTCTTTTAAATTTTGTTGTTATTGTTTAATCCCTACAAGAAAGCGTAATGATATGTAGCCTACGTAATACTATAAAAACTTCTCTATCGTTTCAGCTATTTCAGAGATTAGCTAAGACAAACAAGAAATACTTTAATTTTATTTTATATTTTTGGAATATATTATTATATACAATGTGTTTATGTTTCTTACAACTAAATATTACCCATATTTTAAATATATTACTACACTGTTCTTTAAAAGGTATAGAGGAAAGGGACGAAATTAAAAATATCTTTTTTTTAATCTATACTACTATTATAAAGAGGAAAAATTCGTGAGTTGTGAGATGTTCGGGTTAATCTCCGGTACTACTGATCCGATTTTGGAAATTCTGTCACTGTTAACTTGGTGCTTTATCTTTGAGTGTTATAAGTTGGTAAATATCTTAAATAAAATTAATCACAAAAAAATGTAATAAAAATCGGTGAAAATTAAATAATATGGCGTGCGTTGCTTGTTATTTATAAAGTAAAAACCTTGACATTTCAACATGACAAACTTTTGCGTTTTGTATTAGCTTATATTTAAAATTAACAAGCGTCAAAAATCATCAGATCTTCAGAGATTAGCTAAGACAAACAAGAAATAATTTATTTTATTTATATTTTTTGAATATATTATTATATACAATGTGTTTGTGTTTCTTACAACTAAATATTATACATATTTTTAAGATAATACTACAGTAATACTACATTATTATTTAAAAGGTATAGAGAAAATTGACGAAATTAAAAATATCTTTATTTAAATCTATACTACTATTATAAAGTGGTAAAGTTTGGATGTTCGGGGTAATCTCCGGAGTAGTACCGGTAGCACCGGTACTACTGTTTCGATTATGGAAATTCTTTCACTGTTAGATAAGTGTATTATCCCTGACTGCTTCTTCTTCTTCTAACCCATATCCCACATAAGTAGGGTCGGTACAACATGTTTGTCATGTTGTGACATATGATATGGCTTAATTTTATCCAATTATTTAAATAAATAAAAAAATAATTGATTTAATTATAAATTTTTTATTATTTTATCCTTATTTTACTTTTTTTATCCCTTACTGCCATAAGGTGGTAAATATATCTCTTCAATAATTAATCACAAAAAATGTATTAAAAAGCGGTAAACATTCCATAATATGGCGTGCGTTATTTATAAAATAAAAAACCTTGACATTTCAACATAACGAACTTTTGCGTTTAATAGCTTATATTTAACATTAACAAGCGTCAAAGATCCATTTTCCTATCTATTCCGATGTTACTATTTATTTATAGAGAAATACATCTGTATCTGCATACAACATTTCTATCTCCCGTCAATTTTACATTTAAAGAATGGCAAGTGTTTTAGTTTAAGTTCCGGTGACGTCCGGCAAACAGTGCAGCGTAGTGTCAGTTCGAAAAATAAAATTGTTATTGCCCTATGATTATTAAGTTTTTTGTTATCCTTTACAAAATAGTCTCTGTAAATAAAATACACTTATATATAATGAAATAAAATCAGAAAAAAGACAGACGATAAAACGATTCGTAAATTAAATCAAATAAGTTTTCCCAATGCGTTTATAATAAAATATTAGTACATTACTATTTAAAATTTCATATTACTCGAAGACAGCTTTATATGCTAGACATAAAGAAGGTTTATGTTAGCGATTTATCAAATTTATTTTATTTAATAGTGTTTGTATAATTTGTTTACATTACTTTCATTGATTTACAAATGTTATTAAAAGTGCAAATAAGTAGAAATGTCAATTGCTATTTAATAAAATTTTGTTCTTTTCAGTATCATCGAAAACTTTTACAACTGTAGATGGAAATAACAATTATAGATCAGTAATAACTTCGCTGTTCTGTTACTTTATAACAATTGTCGTTTGTCAATTATTCTGCTGTAGTTTGTAGATAATAACAGAATAATGTTATATGTTCACCCATATCTAATCCTTTTACTTAGGAATAATGTATTAAATTATTACTTGTCATTATAATAGTCACCTCTGTTTAGTATGTAATTTTTAAATATATAATTATTTTATTTTTATAACGAAATACCGGGAGCTCAGATTTAGAGCTACGGAAATACTAAAAGCATAGTTTATATTGTAACCGAGCATAGTTTTTTGCAAATACACTTTCATTAATAATTTAAAATCCGCTCAAACATAAAGTTCACTTCGTTTCTAACATACTAACTATAATTTGCTTATTCATAGGCTCACATTTACATATTAATCATGTATATTCAGGTCATTGTTGTTACCTATGGGATTTGCCGATGCAAAGGTTACGTCTACCGCGTCAAAAAGTATTTTGTTCATATACAAGGACTGAGTGGAAAGGTATAGAAGGCGTAGCGCGTAAGGAGTGGGGATCATTCTCGCTTAGATCGCCGAACTGTTTACATCTATATGGAACAACCGTACGTTCTACAAATGTAACGCTTATGTTATCAACATTATAACCTCATACTCTCTCGATTGGAACTATTATATGATATTGTAATACGGTTTGTAACTAGTGCAGATACATGCATGTATTGTTGTAAATAACGTACTCAACGATTTATAACTATATATATTATTATCATAATTCTGTAACAGTTCCCTGCTAAATACAGATCTTGTCTAAAGATATCAATAAACTATGTTGGCATTTATTTGGCAAGTGATTTAGGTAGCGCGGGTGCTAGTATTTGTTAGAGATATAATACTATACATCATTCACAATATTATCATATACCTACATTATGATAGCTTTTATACGTAAAAAGTTACCTGATACTTATTTATATTAGCTTCGTATATAACGAGTATAAAACGTTTAAATAGTAATTCTAAACGTCAAATCTATCACTGGTGAAAAAATAATACCTAAGCACCACAAGGAAATTATTAGAAGAAGGATATATTGAATTCTTTTCGATTTGAAATCAAACAAATTTCGGCACTGCTAACGAATACTTCAGTATAAAAAGTTTGAAATAGAAAACAGGCAGACTTATATAATTAGGGAAAAGGTAGGTAATAATAAACGGGCCCAAAGAAATCTTCATATTTATTAAATCAGGCCCGCAAATTAGAAATATATGAAAGATATTTTCAACAGCGAGGGAGACTTCTAATCCACTTTTGTTAATTAAAAAGTTACGATTTTTTTTTTCACAATCTTATTAAGAAGCTGTCTTATTAAAATAAACTTACGATTTTCTGAACAAACCGAATGTTTTTCATTTTAAATCTTCGATCTAAGTGACATTTAATTAAGCTAAAAAAGAGAACAGATACGAGTTTAGAACGTGTTTTTGCGACACTTGACATTGGCGAAATTGCCTACATAGTCAGAGGCCATACCGAAGAAAAAAAAATCTTCGATGTTTGTCAATAATGTTATACAACCAATTTTATACATGATTCTTTTTGCACGCTTAGAATATCAGGAATTTTGCTAACGGTATTGTTCGCAAATATGTACTAATAAAGTGAAACGATGTCAACGATCTCATTTTGACCAGTTGCCTCAGTAATTATCAAATCTAATTTGTAGGTTCTACACGCCAGACTCGTCTCCTTTCATTACGCTTCAGGTCTGTCCCGAATTTATCTAAGTGGTCACCGCTGTAGACATTTTCTACCTGGTAAAGTAATACAGCGAGGTAATTATTTAAATTTTTCCTTATCCCTTTCCCAACCCCAATTTTTGGCAGAGGTAAAAGTGGGTTCATAAAACGTTCATTGAATACGAATGGATTCGCTGGGAATTGTAGTTACACGAGCGACGAGTGTGGGTATCGCGTGAAGGGTGTCGCTTGATGGAACGTTCGATAAGAGTTGACGGTAAGATTTTGTTTCTGTATTTTTAATTGTTATCCTAACTAACGTTATACATGCATATGTGAGTTTGTTTGTTTGCTTGTTACACTTTAACACATTAACTAACTAACCCTCATGATATTTTCCATGCACATTGCCAAGAGTACAGAAAAGGACAGCGTATCTGTGATCAATACCATAAATATTGTTTCCGAGAGATAGGTTACTTTAACTTTAACGCCAGTAAAGGCGCGAGCAGAACCAAGTAATTAATTAATTAATAGTCATTAATAAAAGAGGAATTTACGAATTTGCTTTCCGTTACAATAAAATTAATTTCAATGTTTTATTCTTGTAAAAGATTATTACATAGATGTAAAAGATTATTAAGATATTAGGAATTAAAAATATAGAAATAAATTACTTTAGCAGAGTGGAATGAATTATATCCTGGTGTTGAATAGCAGAAATATATGTAGTGGTACTTACAGTCGGTGATCTTTTCATCCGTTCTGTCACTCTTAGCCTATCCTAATTTACTCTAAATTAGAGTGACGTTCATTTAAAAGTACGTAAAGACAAATTAATAGTTCTTATTCTCTTATGAATATAAAGATGGTTCATGCAATATTTTGTGATTTTTAATAACGTATAGGGACTTCGAAAGCGAGTAAAACTAAACATAAATAAAAAGGGTTTAAAATAATTATGCCTATAAATTCCTTTTATTAAAGAGTCCATAAATTAAGTGAATGGAGTAAATATCGTACACAAATACGCTTTGATATAACTTCCGTACCTAATTTTAATCTAAAACACTTAGTATATTATTCGTTGAGTTACATTTGTATGTTAATTTAATTTCAAAATATCATGCTTCTTAACAATTAAGTCGAAAAGATAAATTAATTGTAGAAGATAATCTTTAGGTAAGGAACAAGTACGGGTAAAACATTTAGTTCAGTAATAAAAATAAAATTGGATTAAGTATAGTGTAAATTACAAATAAATGTATATTTTTGTAAAAAGTGACAAAAAAATGATAAAAATACTGATATCTGGAGGTCATTACAATTGTTTTGTCACTTTTTACAAAAATATACATTTATTTGTAATTTACACTATACTTAATCCAATTTTATTTTTATTACTGAACTAAATGTTTTACCCGTACTTGTTCCTTACCTAAAGATTATCTTCTACAATTAATTTATCTTTTCGACTTAATTGTTAAGAAGCATGATATTTTGAAATTAAATTAACATACAAATGTAACTCAACGAATAATATACTAAGTGTTTTAGATTAAAATTAGGTACGGAAGTTATATCAAAGCGTATTTGTGTACGATATTTACTCCATTCACTTAATTTATGGACTCTTTAATAAAAGGAATTTATAGGCATAATTATTTTAAACCCTTTTTATTTATGTTTAGTTTTACTCGCTTTCGAAGTCCCTATACGTTATTAAAAATCACAAAATATTGCATGAACCATCTTTATATTCATAAGAGAATAAGAACTATTAATTTGTCTTTACGTACTTTTAAATGAACGTCACTCTAATTTAGGGTAAATTAGGATAGGCTAAGAGTGACAGAACGGATGAAAAGATCACCGACTGTAAGTACCACTACATATATTTCTGCTATTCAACACCAGTACTCACCTTGCTGGTGTCCGGTCCCAGGTTATCATTGACAACATACACCGCCTAAAATGCACTCTTGTTAAATCATCCAACGCACTATTGGAGTGCAGCAATTTCTACAAACCTCTCATTTAAAGTGTCGAAAACACTACAATTGCTACTGAATTAAACCAAAACAACGTCTCTGACCTATGTCAGAGGAGTTATCTCCCTGTAGAAAAACACAGAATTTATGAGTAACTATTTATTTTGATAGGCCGCAAGGCTACAGTTAGGTTACGCTGTTCGTAGTTATAAATTGCTACGACCACTCAAAATCAGGTAGATTGTAAGTTGTGTACTGTATTGTACTAATGTTTTTATATCAATTGTTGTCAATTGTCTTTGTTGTGTTTATTACATCATAGAAACAGATACAATATTGATGATCAACCATGTGATATTCTCGGTGAATATAATGTTGAAAAGAATCCAAAGATGGATTCGCTTTGTTCATACACTCTTTTTTAACGCGAGCCTAAGAGCAAACAAATATTTTTAAACTTTCGTTTACCTGTTCGTCTGGCTCGAGTAAATTCAGCGCAGGTGAATTTATTTTCAACTTGCCTACTTTTTGGTTAGCGTTGTATTACTTTATAAAAAGGATCTTTATTATAATCCTCTTAAAGGTCATGAAAAAACCGTATTCATTCCCTATCAAAGTTATAGGTACAAATAAGCCAAGATAACTATATATATATAACAGGTTTCCTTTATCTGTATTCCGATTCTTAAAACACGAAGATTGTACATTGAATTCTTGATAGGGTGATTGAAATCTGAAGTTGATATGGTATGATTATTTCTCACCATAGGCCTTAACATTTCACACACTTTCTTACACTTTATTTCAATTTTTACGCAAAATTTCAAAATACAAAATTCTTTTAACAAACGAAAATCGTCAAGTTAATTAAACACGTCTAACCTTAGCGGCTGCTACAGGCTAAATCAACATAATAAAAATAAACCAAAACAACGTCTCTGACCTATGTCAGAGGAGTTATCTCCCTGTAGAAAAACACAGAATTTATGAGTAACTATTTATTTTGATAGGCCGCAAGGCTACAGTTAGGTTACGCTGTTCGTAGTTATAAATTGCTAAGACCACTCAAAATCAGGTAGATTGTAAGTTGTGTACTGTATTGTACTAATGTTTTTATATCAATTGTTGTCAATTGTCTTTGTTGTGTTTATTACATCATAGAAACAGATACAATATTGATGATCAACCATGTGATATTCTCGGTGAATATAATGTTGAAAAGAATCCAAAGATGGATTCGCTTTGTTCATACACTCTTTTTTAACGCGAGCCTAAGAGCAAACAAATATTTTTAAACTTTCGTTTACCTGTTCGTCTGGCTCGAGTAAATTCAGCGCAGGTGAATTTATTTTCAACTTGCCTACTTTTTGGTTAGCATTGTATTACTTTATAAAAAGGATCTTTATTATAATCCTCTTAAAGGTCATGAAAAAACCGTATTCATTCCCTATCAAAGTTATAGATACAAATAAGCCAAGATAACTATATATATAACAGGTTTCCTTTATCTGTATTCCGATTCTTAAAACACGAAGATTGTACATTGAATTCTTGATAGGGTGATTGAAATCTGAAGTTGATATGGTATGATTATTTCTTATAAATTGAATGTCCTGAATGGCAGAGCAGAAAAGAAATGGACTACGTATTGATTGACGTACATTTTTTCGATGTTCTTACAATAAGATGCATCTTTTAAAGATCAGCAATTAAGTAAGCGAAAGCAAAATAAATGCTGCTTAGAACCAGCTATTAGTTATTAAAATTTATATTATTTTGCATCAATAACTTAACTTATGATTTGTTCATATCACTTCTTTGGTTGTGTTTTTACTTCTTCATACTCACAGTATATTACTGTTACATTTTCATTACTCTGTTATACTTACTCAGGAGCTAGATTATTTTGTTTCCTTTTATCCTAGCCCATTTAAGTTACAAAGTTAACTATAATTACAGTAAAATGCATTTACCATAGTTGAGAATACAGGGATATTAACTATGAAGTACGTTACAAACGAGGATAGTTGAAGCAGTATCTGCAAACGACAGATTTGTAAAGTCTGTAAGTCGTAATTTCATACGGGCACGAATCCAGCGGAAATTGAGTGACCTTTGTGTGCAACGAGCAAATAGGGTTTCCATCTGTAGACTTATATTACCCGTGTTCACAGTTTTCAAAAACTAATCAGTGAACGTAGGGAGTAAACAAGTCAAAAAGTCGCAAGAAATTTAAGAACTTGTTAACTTCGACGAAATTTTATCATGGAAGGAGACCTTACCAGACTTCTTCTATAAAGAACTCGCTATGAGAAGCCCCTAATACAACTTCAGTGTTATTGATTTTGTTATTTTGTTTTTAGTATTGTTTAAAAATATTTATAAATCATTCTTAGAATAATAGTAACTGCTTACAGCAGGATAAAAGAACAGGGTATGTCGCAAAGACACACGATAGAAGTGAAAGTTTTGTATTACAGGTAAACATTTTAATTTAAAAAAAAAACAACAAAACGCCAACATCACACGGTGTTCCGTGAAGATCACCCATCCAAATACTACCCGCGCTTGACGTTGCTTAACTTATTTCAACGGATAAGTATTTTCAACACTCTACCAGACACAGTGTTTACCCCCACCACTTTCTATATATATAACAGGTTTCCTTTATCTGTATTCCGATTCTTAAAACACGAAGATTGTACATTGAATTCTTGATAGGGTGATTGAAATCTGAAGTTGATATGGTATGATTATGTCTTATAAATTGAATGTCCTGAATGGCAGAAAAGAAATGGACTACGTATTGATTGACGTACATTTTTTCGATGTTCTTACAATAAGATGCATCTTTTAAAGATCAGCAATTAAGTAAGCGAAAGCAAAATAAATGCTGCTTAGAACCAGCTATTAGTTATTAAAATTTATATTATTTTGCATCAATAACTTAACTTATGATTTGTTCATATCACTTCTTTGGTTGTGTTTTTACTTCTTCATACTCACAGTATATTACTGTTACATTTTCATTACTCTGTTATACTTACTCAGGAGCTAGATTATTTTGTTTTATAGAAATAAATTACTTTAGCAGAGTGGAATGAATTATATCTACCCTTAATAAGGGTAGTAAAATATGCCCAACGAAATATTAGTTTTCAATAAACTACATCTATGTTCTATTAAATTCGATTTTAAATTAATTATGCCATATATAAATCATAATTAAGTTCCCTATAACTGGTATGTGTCTATTGTTAACTAATAAATATTTGAACAGTCTTAAATTTATTTATATGTCATATTTAAGGAATTTTATCATGCTTTTATTAGCTTCACCTGTATGTATGTAACCGACCCTTTTGAGCTCGATTTTGTCCTACTTTGAACGATCAGTTTTAATTCAAATTTTGCACACCTGCCAAAGGCCGATGACAATGCAATAATCCGAAAAAAAAAAGTTATAAAATTTAACTAAAAAATTAAAAATAAATAATAGTTTAAAAAAACCAAAAAAACACGCTTTCATAAAAAATCCATCTACAAAACAGAAAATAAAATTTAATAAATTTGGATTAAGAATACTGTAAATTAGAAATAAATGTATATTTTTGTAAAAAGTGACAAAACAATTGTAATGACCTCCAGATATCAGTATTTTTATCATTTTTTTGTCACTTTTTACAAGATATTTACTCCATTCACTTAATTTATGGACTCTTTAATAAAAGGAATTTATAGGCATAATTATTTTAAACCCTTTTTATTTATGTTTAGTTTTACTCGCTTTCGAAGTCCCTATACGTTATTAAAAATCACAAAATATTGCATGAACCATCTTTATATTCATAAGAGAATAAGAACTATTAATTTGTCTTTACGTACTTTTAAATGAACGTCACTCTAATTTAGGGTAAATTAGGATAGGCTAAGAGTGACAGAACGGATGAAAAGATCACCGACTGTAAGTACCACTACGTATATTTCTGCTATTCAACACCAATACTCACCTTGCTGGTGTCCGGTCCCAGGTTATCATTGACAACATACACCGCCTAAAATGCACTCTTGTTAAATCATCCAACGCACTATTGGAGTGCAGCAATTTCTACAAACCTCTCATTTAAAGTGTCGAAAACACTACAATTGCTACTGAATTAAACCAAAACAACGTCTCTGACTTATGTCAGAGGAGTTATCTCCCTGTAGAAAAACACAGAATTTATGAGTAACTATTTATTTTGATAGGCCGCAAGGCTACAGTTAGGTTACGCTGTTCGTAGTTATAAATTGCTACGACCACTCAAAATCAGGTAGATTGTAAGTTGTGTACTGTATTGTACTAATGTTTTTATATCAATTGTTGTCAATTGTCTTTGTTGTGTTTATTACATCATAGAAACAAATACAATATTGATGATCAACCATGTGATATTCTCGGTGAATATAATGTTGAAAAGAATCCAAATATGGATTTGCTTTGTTCATACACTCTGTTTTAACGCGAGCCTAAGAGCAAACAAATATTTTTAAACTTTTGTTTACCTGTTCGTCTGGCTCGAGTAAATTCAGCGCAGGTGAATTTATTTTCAACTTGCCTACTTTTTGGTTAGCGTTGTATTACTTTATAAAAAGGATCTTTATTATAATCCTCTTAAAGGTCATGAAAAAACCGTATTCATTCCCTATCAAAGTTATAGGTACAAATAAGCCAAGATAACTATATATATATAACAGGTTTCCTTTATCTGTATTCCGATTCTTAAAACACGAAGATTGTACATTGAATTCTTGATAGGGTGATTGAAATCTGAAGTTGATATGGTATGATTATGTCTTATAAATTGAATGTCCTGAATGGCAGAAAAGAAATGGACTACGTATTGATTGACGTACATTTTTTCGATGTTCTTACAATAAGATGCATCTTTTAAAGATCAGCAATTAAGTAAGCGAAAGCAAAATAAATGCTGCTTAGAACCAGCTATTAGTTATTAAAATTTATATTATTTTGCATCAATAACTTAACTTATGATTTGTTCATATCACTTCTTTGGTTGTGTTTTTACTTCTTCATACTCACAGTATATTACTGTTACATTTTCATTACTCTGTTATACTTACTCAGGAGCTAGATTATTTTGTTTCCTTTTATCCTAGCCCATTTAAGTTACAAAGTTAACTATAATTACAGTAAAATGCATTTACCATAGTTGAGAATACAGGGATATTAACTATGAAGTACGTTACAAACGAGGATAGTTGAAGCAGTATCTGCATACGTCAAACGAGTAAATAGTTGAAGCAGTATCTGCAAACGACAGATTTGTAAAGTCTGTAAGTCGTAATTTCATACCGGCACGAATCCAGCGGAAATTGAGTAACCTTTGTGTGCAACGAGCAAATAGGGCTTCCATCTGTAGACTTATATTACTCGTGCTCCCAGTTTTCAAAAACTAATCAGTGAACGTAGGGAGTAAACAAGTCAAAAAGTCGCAAGAAATTTAAGAACTTGTTAACTTCGACGAAATTTTATCATGGAAGGAGACCTTACCAGACTTCTTCTATAAAGAACTCGCTATGAGAAGCCCCTAATACAACTTCAGTGTTATTGATTTTGTTATTTTGTTTTTAGTATTGTTTAAAAATATTTATAAATCATTCTTAGAATAATAGTAACTGCTTACAGCAGGATAAAAGAACAGGGTATGTCGCAAAGACACACGATAGAAGTGAAAGTTTTGTATTACAGGTAAACATTTTAATTTAAAAAAAAAACAACAAAACGCCAACATCACACGGTGTTCCGTGAAGATCACCCATCCAAATACTACCCGCGCTTGACGTTGCTTAACTTATTTCAACGGATAAGTATTTTCAACACTCTACCAGACACAGTGTTTACCCCCACCACTTTTCGTCACACAAAAACGTTACCGATCAGAATTTCAAAGTCTACCATAAGAATTGTCACTTTGAAAAGTACAAAAACCCAATTTTAACAATAAATATATTATTATTACAAAGAGCTAAGAGTAATTGACTATGAAACCAATAGTTTAGCATTAATATAAATATTTATAAATCATTCTTAGAATAATAGTAACTGCTTACAGCAGGATAAAAGAACAGGGTATGTCGCAAAGACACACGATAGAAGTGAAAGTTTTGTATTACAGGTAAACATTTTAATTTAAAAAAAAAACAACAAAACGCCAACATCACACGGTGTTCCGTGAAGATCACCCATCCAAATACTACCCGCGCTTGACGTTGCTTAACTTATTTCAACGGATAAGTATTTTCAACACTCTACCAGACACAGTGTTTACCCCCACCACTTTTCGTCACACAAAAACGTTACCGATCAGAATTTCAAAGTCTACCATAAGAATTGTCACTTTGAAAAGTACAAAAACCCAATTTTAACAATAAATATATTATTATTACAAAGAGCTAAGAGTAATTGACTATGAAACCAATAGTTTAGCATTAATATATTTATTTTGTAGAATAAATAAAAGTATTTCGTATGAAGTAAAACTAACTTGGTCGATAAAGTTAAGAGACAAGAGGCATTCGATATGAGAAGCCCCTAATACAACTTCAGTGTTATTGATTTTGTTATTTTGTTTTTAGTATTGTTTAAGAATATTTATAAATCATTCTTAGAATAATAGTAACTGCTTACAGCAGGATAAAAGAACAGGGTATGTCGCAAAGACACACGATATAAGTGAAAGTTTTGTATTACAGGGAAACATTTTAATTTAAAAAAAAAAACAACAAAACGCCAACATCACGCGGTGTTCCCAGACGATCACCCATCCGAATGCTACCTGCGCTCGACGTTGCATAACTTATTTCAACGGATGAGTATTTTCAACAGTCTACCAGACACAGTGTTTACCCCCACCACTTTTCGTCACACAAAAAGGTTACTGATCAGAACTTCAAAGCCTCCCATAAGAATTTTCACTTCAAAAAGTACAAAAACCCAACGTTAACAATAAATATATTATTATTATTACAAAGAGCTGAGAGTAATTGACTATGAGACCAATAGTTTAGCATTAATATATTTATTTTGTAGAATAAATAAAAGTATTTCGTATGAAGTAAAACTAACTTGGTCGATAAAGTTAAGAGACAAGAGGCATGTTAACAACGCACAAACATCGCGCAATATCTGAAAGGCGTCGCATCGTTCCGGTAAACAACTTGGACCGGTGAAGTTGCACTAGCTACTTGTAATGTAAAGCTACATACTGTGTTTTAGATTTATGATAATTGTATGGTCTAGCTTTTAAAGTTATTGGACGGTCGGATGAAACTGAAGTACATGATACTTTGTACTCATTGAATGAATATGTAAAAATACTAAAGAAAAGATGTATGAAAGTCATGAAATTTAATTTATATCTATCTATACATTTCTTTTTTCTTGATAATAAAAAACATCTAAAATTCGGCCGCAGCGCCACTTACCAATCTAGACCATTCTTGAATCCACCTGAACACTCACAAAAAAATTTAGCAGTCTGTCCAGCCGTTTAGGAGGAGATCAATCCATACACACGGACAGAATAATTATATATTTGTTTTCACGAAATGTAATTCTTGCCTGGATTACTATAATTTCTCATCAAACAGAATAACGACAGATGGGATGGACACCTTAGAGTTTGACGAAGAAAGTGTATTTAAAATTCTAAACTCTCTTAGAACCGACAAGGGTCCTGGCAGTGATAAAATTCCACCCCTCTTTTTTAAAGAATGCGCAGTATACCTGGCAAAGCCTGTAACGGCTTTATTTAACCTTTCACTTAATAAATATTGTTGTTTTCCTACAAAATGGAAAGAAGCCCTTATAATACCAATACATAAAAGTGGCACTAAAATGGAAATTAAAAATTATAGACCAATATCTATTTTAAATACATTAGGCAAAATTTTTGAAAAGTTAATCTTTAAATTTGTTAGTCCTCTAATCTTTAAATCTATACCAACTCAGCAACACGGTTTTATGAAAAAGCGTTCCACCATTACTAATTTGTCTCTGTTCACAGATTATATACTAACTGGTATGGATAACAAACAGCAGGTCGATGTCATATATACCGATTTTGAAAAAGCATTTGATCGTGTGGATCATATTATTCTGATGCAAAAACTTTATTTCCTTGGTATACGTGGCAACTTACATAGGTGGTTTGAGTCTTATATAACAAACAGGATGCAAGCTGTTGTAGTGGGTGGTTCTCGTAGTAATTTTATCAAAATACCCTCTGGGGTCCCGCAAGGATCAATCCTAGGTCCGCTACTTTATAATGCTTATCTTTTTGACATAGGTGACTGTTTTAAGCACTCAAAATTTATAATGTTTGCTGACGATAAGAAGATTTATTTACGGGTTAAATCGGAAACTGACTGCATTAATATCCAACGGGATATTTATACTCTTGAGGAATATTATAAAAAGAATAAAATTACAGTTAATGTAAATAAATGCGTAAATATCAGCTTTACACGTAAATCTAAAGTTATTAACTTTCAGTATCACATAAATAATGTTCCTATTAGAAAAGTTGACAAGGTTAGAGACTTGGGTATTATTTTTGATTATAAGCTGTCTATGAGTGATCACATAGATGTCATCGTTAGTAAAGCATATAAACAATTAGGCTTCATCAAACGTATATGCGAACCATTCACAAATATAGAATGTATTAAAATGCTGTACTTCGCGTACGTACGAAGTATTCTTGAATATGCTTCAGTCATATGGTCGCCTCAGTATAATAAATACATAGACAGTATTGAAGCTATTCAAAAAAAATTTGTAAAATTTTTATGCTATAAAGATTTTAAAGAATATACGAACTATGGTGAACTATGTAAATATTTTCGCCTAGACCCTTTAGAAGTGCGGCGTCGACAACACGAAATGATGTTATTGCACTCTATACTATCGGGCTATATTGATTGTCCCGATCTTTTGGGCTCTGTATCACTGCGAGTACCAACGTACCGTATACGCAAAGCACCGTTGTTTGCTGTCCCACATGCTAAATCTAACTATGCTCAAAATTCAATACTGTGTCGCATTGCCCGATCTTATAATGAAGTATACGATACGGTAGACATATTTCGATATTCACGTAATACATTTAAAAGTGAAATAAAGAAATTACAACGCTGAATTATACAATTATAATACAAAAAGGATAAAGCAAGCACACAAGTCAGAAATACAGACACACACATACACACACATTCCGACACGCGCGTACATACACACGTACACACACACTATACTAAACGCCAGTAAAGGATACATGTTTTTCTTTTGCCTACTTATATGTATATCACTATGTATCACTTTCTGTAATTGTGAAATCCTGTTTGGCTTTAATTGTTACATACTGTAAGATATTATATAAAAATACTGTATGCTGTTGGATTTCCAAATAAATAAATATATATATCTTCATCTCTGTCTGTTCGCGATAAACTCAAAAACTACTAAACGGATTTTCATGCGGTTTTCGCGGTAGCCTGCTAGTTTAATATATATATTTAGAATACACTCCACTTGGAAATTCACATATATTTTAATTATATAAATTTTTGTTTAACTTTTAGTGACATTATCTAGCCTATCTATTTTAAAATAATATCAACTTTCCATGTATAAGATTTTATTAAAATCAATCGGGACGTCTTTAAGTTGATTTCAGACATATAAATATGTACAGATATATAATTTTTATACTCACATTCGTGATCAGTGTGCCTTATAACACATATTTATCACAAGATGTTTAAAAAATAAACCTACAGATTTAATAATATAGAACAGTCTTTTTCAAAGTGTGGGTCGCGACCCTCAAGGGGGTTCAGGGGGGTCGCGACCCTCAAGGGGGTTCAGGGGGGTCGCGAAGCTTCTATAGCGGAGTTGCAAAAGGTTGGGAAAGCTACTGCAGTAAAAAAACAATAAAGTTTGAAAAGACTTATTAATAAAAATGTAAACTAAAGGACATAATCATTTGTATTAAATAAATAAAATAGAAAAAAAAGCTTCGGAGAACTCTTATGTATTTATCCGAACCCTAATTATGAAAATGACTAAATGTGTTAAATTGAATATTTGTCTCAAAACAAAATACATGAAAGAAAAGTAACGGGTGGGGGTCGCAAAATATTTCTTCATACTAAAGGGGCCGTGTCAAGAAAAGTTTCAAAAACACTGATATAGAAGATAAGCAACTTAGTTCAATTATTTTTAAACTAGTAACGTATAAATAAACTACCAGATAAAAAAAATATATATTTATTTTAAAATGTAAACAACAACTTTATCTGCATAGTTTATTAAAATATAATTAATTTCAAATATCGGTTTACCGACTGGCGTTTGGAAACGTTCCAATATGAAAATTGTTAGTGAAATGTAGGTTGGTGTGAAACGCGCATCCATCTTTGTTGGAAAAATAGCGAGTCATGTATCGAGTTACATACCGAAAAATGCCTCGGACCTAACGAAGAGAAATCGTTTTCCATATCATAAATCAAGGCATATTGAATTACTCGGCCGGTGGACGGTACTACAGTCAACCAGATGGAAATGTTTCGAGTTTTCCATGCTGATGGCGGACGTCTTCCCATTTATCAATTTAAAGGTCAGGAGAAATATTTTTTTGTATCTATATTTACAATGTGCAATGTCTTTTTGCGTATTTTTGTCGCACAAAATTTTTTGTTTGTTGTTTGGAAACCTTCAGTAAGTTTTATTATATTTATTAAAAAGTTATTTTTGTTTATATTATACTAATTAATTACCGAACGGTTTCACGCTCTTTTAGTATATTTAACAAGGTTTTTTATAATGAAACGATGAAGTTAAACTGTGAGCTTAATGGTAAACACAATACAATCCAAAAGCAACGCTGATTACCGAAAGAAATCATCATCACTGGTCGTTACTATTATGTCGGCATATAAGACTCTCGAATGCTCGGGGAAAATGTATGTATATTGGTTGATACTAAAAATAGTTGATTTGAAAGATTAATGGTAATGACCCTGTTAGATACAGATCTTTATCACCAATTTATCTCATGAAGATGAAATACAGATGCCAGAATAGGAAAAACTTATAGATGCATGGCGACAAAATTCCAATTTGAGGATGTTAGCAAGTCAGGCCGGTTTAGAAAAGCCATTGACCATGCTATTAGAGCAAAAGCCCGCGACCGCCATACGTTCGTTATTAAATTATAAAAGCTGAAAGTTTCTCTGTGCATTTGCCCAACACAGGTAAGAAAGATCAGCGACTATGGAGGTTGGATTGTGGTTACTTGATCACGTAATAAATAGGTGGTAAAGTTGTATAAAATAGTACCCCAATTTCCTTATAGTTTAAATTTACTTTTTGAAGTTATACTTCTTATGGCGCGTTAAGGAAAAATTATGAGAGTATATTTTTACGATGCGTGCGCACGCCGCCACGAAAAACCGACACCCTGAAGTAAGCTATAGTCAACTTTTTCTATTGTTAGTGTCGTTTTTTCTACAAACGTAGAATAAGGCGAAAGATAAAAATTTTATTCTGTTACGTCAAAGAAGTATAACATGGGTATAGCATGGGGATAAGCAAAAATGGATGAAATACTACTTTTACCTATATTTTTCTTCATTCAATCCATTAATCTTCTATTCTATTTGATCCGTATAAAACTCTATCGGCGGTATTGTCTACTTCCATATTTAAATTACGAAACCTTGATACCACTAGAAATTACTACAAGCAAATCAGTAAATTATTAAATTTTTAACCTCCCATTCAATCCTCCTTAATTAAAGACTTTTATAAAAAGATTTCTTAGTTTTACCTACGTTATATAAGCAATTTATATGCTCAATTTTATAAATATTGTTTCCAATTTTGGGATGTAAGGGGAATGTCATGTCATGTCGAATAACATTATAAGACTTGAGACACCCAAGCCAACCTCATCTGCACGTGGTGCACCCTGCTGAATAACGAACGAGGCAATGGCGATAGCGGGGTGGTAGGGTATTACAGCCTGACTGGGTCGCAACCACCATGTAAATTTTTTGTTTGTTGTTTGGAAACCTTCAGTAAGTTTTATTATATTTATTAAAAAGTTATTTTTGTTTATATTATACTAATTAATTACCGAACGGTTTCACGCTCTTTTAGTATATTTAACAAGGTTTTTTATAATGAAACGATGAAGTTAAACTGTGAGCTTAATGGTAAACACAATACAATCCAAAAGCAACGCTGATTACCGAAAGAAATCATCATCACTGGTCGTTACTATTATGTCGGCATATAAGACTCTCGAATGCTCGGGGAAAATGTATGTATATTGGTTGATACTAAAAATAGTTGATTTGAAAGATTAATGGTCATGAACCTGTTAGATACAGACCTTTATCACCAATTTATCTCATGAAGATGAAATACAGATGCCAGAATAGGAAAAACTTATAGATGCATGGCGACAAAATTCCAATTTGAGGATGTTAGCAAGTCAGGCCGGTTTAGAAAAGCCATTGACCATGCTATTAGAGCAAAAGCCCGCGACCGCCATACGTTCGTTATTAAATTATAAAAGCTGAAAGTTTCTCTGTGCATTTGCCCAACACAGGTAAGAAAGATCAGCGACTATGGAGTTTGGATTGTGGTTACTTGATCACGTAATAGGTGGTAAAGTTGTATAAAATAGTACTCCAATTTCCTTACAGTTTAAATTTACTTTTTGAAGTTATACTTCTTTTAGCGCGTTAGGGCAAAATGATGAGAGTATATTTTTACGATGCGCGCGCACACCGCCACGAAAAACCGACACCCTGAAGTAAGCTATAGTCAACTTTTTCTATTGTTAGTGTCGTTTTTTCTACAAACGTAGAATAAGGCGAAAGATAAAAAAATTATTCTGTTACGTCAAAGAAGTATAACTTCTAACGCGTGTACATAAGTACTTTTTTTTATTTTGTTCGGAAAATAATATCAGACATCATGTTATCCACTACCAGACACTTTGCGCACAAACGCAAACCTCTGCCAGACACCCCTATATTTAAAAAAAAGTGTGTGTGTACCTACTTATGTAAACGCGTTAGAAGTTATACTTCTTTAGCGTAACAAGATAAAAATCTTTTCAAAAATTTTATCTTTTGCCTTATTCTACGTTTGTACAAATATATTATACTGTACAAGCTGGATTTTATATATGATATTTGGGGACCTATAACAAAATGTTTATCATATTAGCCGGACAGTATTAATCATTTTTACATCTAGCCAGACACACTGCAAGTCTGCTTTCCACCTATATTGTTATTAAGTTATACTATATTCATTATTAAATACAGAAATACCATAGTACATAAATTATATACTTACTACTATCTAGAAGAATTCAGTTTATAATCAAGTTTTTTTTTCCTCGAACTGACTACGCTATTGGCCTTTTTGGAGGCCTCTACAGCTTCACCGGACTACTAAGGCGAGCGCTTAAGGCACTCAGCCGATTTCATTTGGGGACTTTATAATCAAGCTTGTTCCATGTGTAAATATACTAAGTAGTCGTGTTTGCTTGAATGAATGAAATGAAATGAAAATGAATTACTGTAGTTGTCGGTTCACATTTATCTTTATATCTATCGCCTAACCCTGTCCTTATGGGGAAAAGCAAAAAAGGATGGCATACTACTTTTACCTATCTTTTCCTTCATTCAGATTCATTAATCTTGTAATTACTCTCACGGTCAGTACTATTTCTATTTGATCCGTATAAAACTATCGGCGGTATTGTCTACTTCCATATTTAAATTACGAAACCTTCATGCCACTAGAAATTACTACAAGCAAATTAGTAAATCATTCTATTTTTAACCTCCCATTTAATTCTCTTTAATTAAAGACTTTTATGAAAAGATTTCTTAGTTTTTACCTACGTTATATAAGCAATTTATGTTCTCAATTTTATAAATATTGTTTCCAATTTTGGGGTGCAAGGGTTGTCGAATAACATCATAAGACTTGAGACAGCCAAGCCAACCTCACCTGCACGTGGTGCACCCTGCTGAATAACCTGGTAGGGTATTACAGGCTGACTGGGTCGTAACCACCATATATATGGCGAAAAAGCCCGTCATAGTGATTTGCTTCTGCGGGTTGCGTTTCGGGATCAGTCTGTGCATATCCAGCTATTTACAGGCCGGCATGATAACGGCGGCCGGCGATGGATAGTGTGTCACTCGGTGGTCGCCATTGTTTTTGGACTGTACTGTGCTTACCATCAGGCATAGAGCAGTCACTTTGCCGTGCTAAAATAAAAAAAATGTTCAAACAGTGCGTTAGTTAAGTGGATATTTTGATGATGGTAGAGCCACGCTGAAAAACTATTATTGGTTTCAGTATGAATGGGTCGGCTCGCCCGGGGTAGTACCACCCTCTCATAGAAAACTGACGTGAAGTAACAGTGCTTGCATTGTTGCGTTTCTTTCGGTCAGTGAGAGCGCCGGAGACCCATCTCCCCTCCCCTCTCCTCTCTCGTCTCCCTTTCCCTCCCCTAACCCTTCCATCCGAAAGATGGCAACGCACTTGCGACTCCTCTGGGGTTGTTAGTGTCCATGGATGGTGGTGATCACTTAACAGCAGGTGACCCACCTGTTCGTTTGCCACCTATGACATAAAAAAAAAATATATATATATATAAGGATATATTTAAGCGATCTAGCCAATGACTGGTTTAATAAATATTTATCAATAAACGTGTAGAAACCGAATCGACCTCGACACTGTCCGAAAATATTATCTTTAATATTTTTATTCGTACACCTCAAGTCATTACAGAGCGCCGGCCTCAAAGAGAATTTTATGGATCGTTTAGCGGTGGGCTATTTGCTTTGAATGATTTATTTTAAGACGAGCCGGTGGATTTGACGTATTTCTAAGCTTTAAATTGATATTTCACTATTCTGCTCTAATGGATACTAAGCAGTTAATCTACTTATAGGCTACGACAGCAGTAAAGTCGTAGAAAAATATATTATAAACATTTCGTATGACGTTCGCTTGACTTTCTAAGGTAAAATCCCACTAAGTAACTCAACAAATCAAATCAAAAATACTTTATTCAGTTTAGGCCCTAATAAGGCGCTTATGAACGTCAAAACTACCACCGGTTCGGAAAACGAAAATATTATCTTTAATATTTTTATTCGTACACCTCAAGTCATTACAGAGCGCCGGCCTCAAAGAGAATTTTATGGATCGTTTAGCGGTGGGCTATTTGCTTTGAATGATTTATTTTAAGACGAGCCGGTGGATTTGACGTATTTCTAAGCTTTAAATTGATTTTTCACTATTCTGCTCTAATGGATACTAAGCAGTTAATCTACTTATAGGCTACGACAGCAGTAAAGTCGTAGAAAAATATATTATTATAAACATTTCCTATGACGTTCGCTTGACTTTCTGAGGTAAAATCCCACTAAGTAACTCAACAGCATTATTTATTAGGTAAAGTATTTATAAATAACATAACCATCTTCTTTCACTTATTTAGTAGGGTTCGGAAACGTTTTACTCTCCTGATCTCCTCCGTCAGTTTTTAAGTCAGTATTTATAATAATCTTAATAAATAAATAATGTATCCGTACCTTTTTTCCTATTAATACCTATTCTACTTCTATATCAATCTATCTTTATATTTGAAACTTCTACTCGTATAATTTTCGTCTCTCCTTGTGACATGCTTATACTACATAAGCCTTTTTATGGTGGTAGAGCCACGCTGAAACTATTACTGGTTTCAGCATGAATGGGTCGGCTCGTCCGGGGTAGTACCACCCTCTCATAGAAAACCAACGTGAAGTAACTGTGCTTGCATTATTGCGTTTCGTTCGGTCAGTGAGAGCGCCGGAGGCCCACCTCCCCTCACCTCTCCTCCTCCTCCTCTCCCTCTCCCTCCACTAATCTCTTCCCCCAAAGGGTGGCAACGCACTTGCGACTCCTCTGGTGTTGTTGGTGTCCATGGACGGTGGTGATCACTTAACAGCAGGTGACCCACCTGTTCGTTTGCCACTTATGACATAAAAAAAAGCCTATACTCCTCAATTTCTGTGTCACTGATGCTTTTCTCTCTCTTCTATATGATTATAATATTTTCCGACATCTATAAAAAGGCAAAGTGAAAATAATAATAATAAAAAGGCCGACATAGTATTGTAGCACATGTTATAATTTAGAATTCTTTAAAAATCATTGACGTATAATAAATATTGTTAAAGTAAAATAAGGCATCTCACAATTGTAAATGTTATTTTGATACAATCAGTTAATATATGGCAAACAGTAGAGACGATATCTTGCCTTTATTTAACTTTGGCATCCATCAGTCGGAGAAGAAGAAAATTGCATCTATTGTGAATAAAACAATATTACTTATGTAGTTGTTTACTCTATGGGGGTGAAAAGAGTCATCCCTCAATACCCGTTCACCTTTTTATTATAATCTGTTTGAAGTTGGTGTTTTGATACTTTAATATAGTATATTTTACCATTTTATCAATAAATAACTCTAAGAAGATACTAGAATTCAATAAAGAACTCTGGCACAAGACACTAAATTCGAATATCCGTTTCAAGTTCTTGACTTGAATGCTGGCTTACTCGCTTCTATAATGAACACGGAAGCGCTCGCAAGTTCCTCCGCCATGGATTACAATGTAAAATTTAATATCAATAGAGTGTAGCGCTATCTAGTGGCAATGTGTAGTAAGATAGCATAAAAGCGTTTCCTATGCAAAATCACTTAAATGTTAACTTAGGATTTAATATTGTGAAGTTCAACCTTATTGGTTCCTATACAAAAGTCCACAATAGTATATCTCTACCTACTCATTGTAACCCACAGTAATCTCTTAAACTATTATATATTATAAAAAAAGTTGGTTATTTACAATGTCATTTTGATCAATATAGTAATAATATTCATCCTATTATATATTATATGTACGTTGGGCATATAACGTTGATCAAAATTTACCCGTTACAGTACATAATTTTAATTAATATCTGAGAAGATATCATGGATATAAAGTTGCAGGCAACAATGAAAAATTATTTACGTGTAGATTCTTGTGTAGCTTTTATGATTTTGTTGAACTATAAATAAAAAAGTGTCAAAAACTGGATCTAATTAGCTCAGATGCTTATACGTCATAAGATGTACCTATGCGAAGTCGGAGCCGTTCGCCTATATCATCATCCATATATATATATTAATACGTGAAGCCTAAACTTTGTATCCCTTTTTAACGGAATTGGGCGAACGGATGATTGTGAAATTTGACATAGTTAAAGTTTATATGTAGCAGAAGTGCAGAAAACTATTTATTTTATATAAAATGCATTAGAAGTACATTAAATTAATGAAAATATGCATTACTTACACTACTGCTTCAATTTTACACAACATATACACACATGTAAATAAAAAAGACATTTTGACATCTGTCAATAAAGGATTTCAAAAAAGGTTGTGAAGGAGGTTGCTATGCTCGACTGTATGTATTATTTTACTCTTACATTCCAATTACCCTTTTTCATTTTACATTCTACAATGATATTATAACATAATACCCTTTGACAAAAGAACCCTAATAAAATTCAAACTTTAAAAAATCAATGAACTATGGTCGAATGTCGACCTCTGGGTGCCCACTAGTAATATTAGACGTGCCAAATGAAGCTCATTACAATTGTATAATGATATTTCGACTCAATGGTAACGTGTTCGTATATCTCGTCGATCGAGGTAGATTTGAATCTACAATAAGTCTGAGCTTTTGGTGATGTAAAAAATCCTGATAATTATTATTGTCAAATTGAAAAACTATCGACAAGCATCTATGACTGTGTTTCAGCGATTTCAGAGCTAGACCAGTATTAACGTATCAAGTGTGTAACGTATCAGTATCAAGTGATAGTATGGTCAAATAATAAATCTATTAAGTATTAAAACTATATGTTATGCCAATGAATACTAAAAGCTGCATATTGGATATTAAAGTACCTCTATATTTTTTATAAAAGCAAGCGAGTCGAAAAAGTTTTGGTAAAAAAAATTTTGTAACATCGTAAAACTTCAGACAGGGACTAACGGTTTCGACAGCGAATTTTGACGACACGAGGACTAACCGTGCCTTACATGAAATTGTGCGTGAACACAGAACCGGCTGTGGTTTTTAAATTTAGAACGTCCCGTATTAATTTTAAAATGTTACGAATTCGAATAAATCCCCTAAGCTCGCCCGACCGCAGTCGAAATTCGGGCTGTCAAAACGTGCTGCTGGAATTTTAGCTAACTGTTCCCGCTTTGACTGCGGGTTGAAAGTGTTTTCTCATATCTTTCAGAAGTAATCCTGTGTTTAATCCGTGTCACCCGTTTTAATATGTTACTAAATAAATTAATTTTCTTATCTCGCGAGTGGTTGGCAGTAGGGTTTAACACCTTCACCTATACGAATGGGTGAATTAATTTGTTACCTCTTACTAAATTTATAATAAGAATGTTGTATGCTCTTTAAATTGTGGGTAATATATTAAATTAGATAAAGGGGTTTTTCAAAAAAGAGTCACTAGTTATATTGACGGGATGAGGTAGTTCCCAGAAAATACCTTTGCTTGCGAAGACACTGCAGTACATCAGTCATTTCATGATCATAGATTGTGTAATCAGGAAGATGCGTCAAACATTTAAAATAAGTTAAAACGCATTCTAGATCCATTTAATAATGCATTTAGAACCAAGAGGTTTATATTTTCAACTTTCTTACATGCCTTAATAACTTAGTTACTGTTTTTCTTTTTCAATCAACACTATGTGTATCATCAGATAAGAACAATGTCATCCAAAAAGAAATGACGAACATCGAGAGATCTATTATAGTCCATCGTTGTCACACGGGCCTGCAAGCTTCTTGTTAGTTGACTTTATACGAATTGATCCTGACATATCACGAAGCAAAAAACAGTCATTACGATGCGTTATAACAGCATATGCACGGTGGTAACATTCTTCTTGTGTACAGACTGCAATCACATTGGTTAAATTTTGGGTATACACTGGCTGATATCGGAAAGTGGTACGTTTAGGCCTGTTTCAGAGTGCAGGCGGGAGGCGGGTGGGTGCATGTAATTCAAATGTACGTAGTACACCGCACCGCGTCGCTAGCAAAGTGTACGTCCAGAGTGGACGCTATAATCGAGCGTCGAACGGGGCGTCGCGTGCAGCGTCTAAGAGCGACGCTCGCGCGCCACACAGGCCACTCACGTATTAATGCGTCTGTTAGACACGAACGCCGCATGCGA
The DNA here is from genome assembly GCA_015888305.1 of Antheraea pernyi. Taxonomy (NCBI): domain Eukaryota; kingdom Metazoa; phylum Arthropoda; class Insecta; order Lepidoptera; family Saturniidae; genus Antheraea; species Antheraea pernyi. The sequence continues at coordinate 1,100,014 of MU158780.1, read as the reverse complement.
CGCCCCGCTCGACGCTCGATTATAGCGTCCACTCTGGATTTACACTACTGTGATGCAAGCGGCGTCTACGTAGGATATTTAAGCTACATGCACCCGCGCAAGCACCCGCCACCTGCCTCCACTCTGAAACAGGCCTTAGGTGCGCTTAATTACAGATCGCGTGACAAATAACAAAGTTATAATAGCATCCCCAGTATTTGCACATCTAAACTTAATGAAATTCCTATTCTGTTTAAACTACATATGAAGTGTTAAGAATTATCTGTAACGTTAGGAGTGAATAGTGCAAATGGCAAGTGCAAATAGTGCAATTTCGAGTAACTCCAAATAGTTAAATTTAGTAAATTAATCAGACATATTTCAGTATATAAAAAGTGTGGCATTACTTTTGTAAAATGTCAACATTTTGTACAATTCCTCGGGCAGACAGATACGGTTGTAAATAAACCAAATAAATAAACATAACATGATAGTTTTGGACAACGGTAAACAGTATTACATGGTTCATCAAACCTCAAAGGGGTTCCCGACATTGCCTCAATTCAATTTCGAATTCCAACTTTGACTTCACATAATCTCGTCTGAAAAATAGTGAAAGACATTCATAGAAGCTTGTTATTTGAAAAGCGTAAAAGGAATCTCGCCTTAATATCTTAAAAGGGACGACCTTATAGTAAGGCGTTTGAAGGTAAAGTTTAGAAGGGCATGCTTTATCAACAGATGTATTTGTGTCTGAAATTTAAATAAGAATAAAGAAAGAATACATTATTCGTAAAAGAAGTACTAGCACAAATATTAAACAAATTTGGAGGTTAATGGAAAAATATACAATTTAAGACCTTGCTTATTTTTGTAAGAGCTTTGAAATGTTTATTTTATATAGTGTAAAATAGTAATAAAGTTACACCTTTGAATCATTTGCGTGAGGGGGGACTCTTCTTATAATAGATTGAAATTTACAGGCTAAATAATCGACATCCATTTCCATTCATATAAAATTCCATCTAAATACATAGATCTTTAGGTCTAAATAAGATTAAAATATGTTTTGTTTATCCGAGCTACTCTCCGAAATGATTAATACCGATTTCAATGAAATTTTAAAGGGATATAGAGAACTTTCCAGAATATTATTTAGGCAACGTTTTATTGCGCTTGCACGTAGAAGCTAAATAGTATTGATACAATTTATCATAGATAATATAAAATCGATTAATAGCTTCCCTTATGGGTAGAGTAGTAATACCAGAGTTACAATTAATAATAAATGAGAGACAATAATGAATCCAAATAATATGGAAATAAACAATATAAACAGTTTCATAAGACTGAAAGTACTAGGTACCTTTTACTTATATAAATAAAAATGAATTGCAGAACGTATGTAAGCACATCACTTTAGAATGGAAGCACCTATTTGGTTATTTATTTTTTATGTCCTGCATTTAATTATCAGGACAAGTAGAAAATTCATACGGAAATTTAAAATTTCGTAGACAATGTCCATATAAATTTGAGTGTTACGAACGACTGTAGGGCGATATTAAAAAGATTTGACAGAATTGATAGATTGACATGAAATAGTAAATAATTTAAAAACTTGGTAAATAATTTACAATTCGTTATTATTATTATTAATTACTTGTGGATACAAACGTCGTCCATTCGTATTGTATCTATTTACGCGTGTATAGACCACAGGTGATGGACTGAAAGTCTAGTAGCAACATTAGTACTAGGAATGAATCCATTAAACATATGACAAATTATGGCAGTGTTTACACCGACCGTGTCTCACTGTTGCTAGTTACCACATGGCTGTAAATATGTAGATATATCTAGTTTTCCTAAGATATATATTGACATAATGGGCAACCATTTATTTACTGCCGTTTTCGTTGCAGAAGCTTTATGGATTCCTCTTTTTAAAAAGCAAACGATCGAAAACTTAAATGTCGGTAAAATCCCTCATCTATTCCAGATTAGTTTTTTGTTATATATAGTGATAACTTACCATACTGTACGTAGTGAAATTTTCGACAATTAACCGTAACTTTTTTTTTTATGTTATTGGATAACATTGCATCTGATGTGTACAATTGTATATCCTATCATAGCACATACTTTAATGAGCCAATTATACCGCCGTGATCGGTGTGAACTTATGGATTTTTTAATTCGTAATGAGCGCTTGAAATATTCGCACAATTTGGTTATTCAAATAAATCGAATATATTCAAACCTATTTTTAGAAGTATTTATATTATTATTTTTTTTACCTAATTATTAAATAATATAACTCGTTGTTTTCAGGACTTATATATGTAACTCTATGTAATATTATCACTAATTATTAATAGGACCACTCTTTTACATTTCATTAAAAATTCTTACTTAAAATTATCTTCATTATAATTATAGCGGTAAGAATATTTCTTAGACTTTGATCACAAAACCAACATATTTTGACAGTGACAGCACTGACAATCACAGTACTAACAATAGTCTGTTGTCAGGGCTGCCGTCAGACTTATTCTATTTTGAACGTATCTCGTCATTCCTTTCACGATAATAACGTTTGAAATAATTCGGATACGCGCATATTTATATGTTATTTGAAATATTCTAAAGTCATATAGTAAAGTTATTATATATTAGAAAAGTAAATAAGTCGAATATTCCAATAGACCGTATAATTAAATGCTAAACTCTATTAATGTAGTCAATTTTATATTTTATTCATAATCTTGTGTTATTTGACTCTATATTCGTTGCATTTTACGTAACATAGTTCGGTTATTGTGTATAAATTAAGTGAATGGACAATAATATGACGGAACATGTATTCTGACTTGCCGCCAAAACTCTCTGAAAAATTCTAACAAGAGGATGACCATCCTATTAGATATTTTCAAACTTCCTCTGATATATTCATTCCTAATCTTATCCATTCTAGTTACACCACACATCCACCTTAACATTCGCATCTCTGCCACATGTAGTTTTCTCTCATCCGTCTGTCTCGGATATAGTAAAGTTATTATACATTGGAAAAGTAACTAAGTCGAATATTCGAATAGACCGAATAATTGAATGCTAAACTCTATATATGTAGTCGATTTTATATTTTATTCATAATCTTGTGTTAATTGACTTTATATTTTGTAATATTCGTTGCATTTTACGTAATATATTCGGTTATTGTGTATAAATTAATGAATGGACAATAATATGACGGAACATGTATTCTTACTTGCCGCCAAAACTCTCTGAAAAATTCTAACAAGAGGATGACCATCCTATTAGAGCATTGTAATGATCGCAAGACACTTGTAATATAATTAGTTATTCGACAATGGCAGTAATAATTGTAGGTGGTAGAGCTACGCTGAAGCAATTAGTGGATTCAGTATTAATGGTTCGGCTCGCCCGTGATAGTACCACCCTCTCACAGAAAACGACGTGAAGTAACAGTGCTTGCATTGTTACGTTTCGTCCGGTCAGTGAGAGCACCGGAGGCCCAGCTCCCCTCCACCAAACCTCTTTTCTCTTCCCCGCCCCCTGCCCCCTCCACCGTCCTCTACCCTCCCCTTCCCCCAAACAAATGCTGGCAACGCACTTGCGACACCCGAGTGTAGCTAATGTCTTTGGACGGTGGTGATTACTTAACATCAGGTGACCCACCTGTTCGTTCGCCTCCAATGATATTAATAAAAAATTTTTTGAAGAAAATTGGTTACCCAAAAACAAAAAGAATACGTTAATATAAAATGTACTAGGTAAAAAAATACTTTTCGTCAGTACTTAGTGTTGATGTCCCTTTAAAAATCTTTTGAACAGTTTTTGCGTAAGAAACTTTCTAGACTGAAAGTTTTTAGGTTGAACTAATTTCATTTTTACCTAAACATTCATCAATGTCACTCAAGGCTACAATAATGAACGATGATGATGGAAGCTGTCTCTTCATAGTAATATACAATGAAGTCACTTTTACTATTATTTATTTATCATGGATCGTTTTCACCGAATTCTAGGATTCATAGGAAGTTCATAGGAGTATATACAGAGATACAGATAAAGTCAGGTCAACGTTAAATTAATCTAAATACTTTAATATAAAACTATCCAAGAATAAAAAAATATCGAAAATTATCTTTATTGAGCAATACAGATTATCATATCAGGCCAAGTTTATCTATTTACACGATTATCTTGTAACTATCCGACAAAAAAGAAGTGGTTAGTGAAGTGAACAAGAAATATTTCGCAGTGGATATAAGGAAATTCAATTAATACTATAGTATTATTTGTAGTCAGTTTCAATCAAAGACAACAAGATTTACTAAAACCTTTGTTCTACATTCATTAAGTCTGATAATGTATTTCGCATAAAATCATGATAAACAAAAGATAATAGACCGTACAAGTAAGCCGTTGTAACTACAAGTCGCGACTTACGAAACAAAGCTGTTCGACGAAGTATTCGCGCCGCGACACGGCGTATTGTGTTCTCTAGTTAAAGCTGACGGGTTTCTGGAAAGGTTCTCTTCTATTGAAAAGCCGGAGGGATTAACGAAGTTTAGTATGGAAATCCAGAGATGTATCTAGGACATTTACAAAATTAGTTTTAAAGTAAAAATTATACGAATGTAAATTCTTTCGATGAGACGCAGTTATTCATATTACCTTATCTGATGTTAAATGGTGATGTGGTGTAAGGGGGTAAACACACTAAGCCCAATGGAGGATTGGCTTTTAAGTTCAGCTGTCGCTTTACGAAACAAAGCTGTTCGACGAAGTATTCGCGCCGCGACACGGCGTATTGTGTTCTCTAGTTAAAGCTGACGGGTTTCTGGAAAGGTTCTCTTCTATTGAAAAGCCGGAGGGATTAACGAAGTTTAGTATGGAAATCCAGAGATGTATCTAGGACATTTACAAAATTAGTTTTAAAGTAAAAATCATACGAAAGTAAATTTTGTCGATGAGTCACAGTTATTTATATAATCGTCTTGTTTGGACTTTGTAGGTTTTAGCGTTTGACGCTTCGATCAACAATAACTAGATATCGGGTCGGCCCGAAAAATACGTCTTGGTAAATAACAGCTCACTTGAAATGTGAGCTTTTATTTTGTTTAGTTTGTTTGAAACACAAAACGAAGTTTTCAAATTGAAATAATGGTAGGTTGGTAGGTGGTTATGGTCGCCTCGTTATTTAATACCATTGACTTGGAAATCAGTCGCTAAAGCGATGACTATGTGGCAGCACTGGCAGACAGTCCTGAAATACTTCATTATTGTTTAGACTCTATTCTTATTAAATTATGTTTGCAGATGATATAATAATGCCTATTCATGTGTAAATTTAACATGTCAAGAAATCAGTAAAAAATGTATACAAACCGTAACTACATTTTTCGAACAAAATAACACTGTTGAATTAAAAAGCGCAGGGGGCACTCGTATCGGTTATAAATGAAAATATGAATAATGGCATAGTCGCAAGCATTAACAACTATATTAATAAGGGGGGTCTAACCCACTAATACTCACATTAATTCGTATCTGTTGAAAGGATTTACGCTATTCCGACATATATATCGTGCTGTGGAGCGGTGAACAGGTCGGCGTGCGGTTTTTAGGCACCAAATGTCTAGGTAAACGTGCTGTAGTGTCTATTACTGGCATGCTATTCCGAAATGAAGGTAAGTAATAAAACCTCACAATCACAGTGGTTTAAACTGCATTTGAGTCACGTACTGAATATTTAACCGTAATGTTATTTTAATTTCTTGCAATGCGGTACAGCATTGCGGTTAAAAATCAAATAAATTATCTGATGTTAAATGGTGATGAGGTCTAAGGGGGTAAACACACTAAGCCCAAAGGAGGATTGGCTCTCAAGTGCAGCTGTCGGTTTACGCTAATAGGTGCTTGGCGACCGATCTTCAACTTGAGGGTGATAGATAGCCAAAAGGACTTCGGAAAAACCTTACCACGTCGTTATGGTTCCATCACAATGTTTCTTTCACCGAAAGCTTCAACTTATTTGCAAGGATTTGAAGCTATGCTACATCTAGCACTTCCCATTGTGAATCCAAACTATCCAGGGACTCACTCAAACATATACCCAGTTGGTATGTGAGAAATCTTTTAAAATAAGCCTAGAATCTGTTCGCAGCATTACTTAAAGTGTCCAATGAAGATCAAAACTAACTTACATATATCGTCGATAAATGCCTTCTCAGTACCCCTTGTAACTTCATCACTTAATATACTCTAAAAATTAAACTTTATCTACATTAAATTTCCATTTTGTTTTAGTTGTTTGTTTTATAAGAATTTGTAAAGTACCTATACGTGAAATCTGCATTCAATCTTAATTTTCTCAAATTTATTTTACTTTTGACATATAAACCACCTTTTTCACTGAGATAATTGGGATAAAACTTGGGATAATATATCTTTCTAATAATTAAAGAATTTTTGAAGACAGATCTCGGAATACCAAGCATTCCTCGAAAACCTTGAAATAATGGTAGGTTGGTAGGTGGTTATGGTCGCCTCGTTATTTAATACCATTGACTTGGAAATCAATCGCTAAAGCGATGAGTATGTGGCAGCACTGGAAGACAGTCCTGAAATACTTCATTATTGTTTAGACTCTATTCCTAATAAATTATTTTTGCAGATGATATAATAATGCCTATTCATGAGTAAATTTAACATGTCAATTATAATAGTCAAGAAATCAGTAAAAAATGTATACAAGCAACAACTACATTTTTCAAACAAAATAACACTGTTGAATTGAAAAACGCAGAGGGCACTCGTATCGGTTATAACTGAACATATGAATAATGGCTTAGTCGCAAGTATTAAGAACTATATTAATAAGGGGGGGTCTAACCCACTAATACTCACATTAATTCGTATCTGTTGAAAGGATTTACGCTATTCCGACATATATATCGTGCTGTGGAGCGGTGAACAGGTCGGCGTGCGGTTTTTAGGCACCAAATGTCTAGGTAAACGTGCTGTAGTGTCTATTACTGGCATGCTATTCCGAAATGAAGGTAAGTAATAAAACCTCACAATCACAGTGGTTTAAACTGCATTTGAGTCACGTACTGAATATTTAACCGTAATGTTATTTTAATTTCTTGCAATGCGGTACAGCATTGCGGTTAAAAATCAAATAAATTTATTTCATACTATCGGAAGAGTCAACATCGATCTGAAGATGTACCGTTAAAAAGCGAAACACGTGTTTTTAACAAATTTTTGACTTTCGTCCGTTATCCTGAAGAATCCCTTGCGTTTTATGAGACAAAAATTACATTCTAGATGTAATCTTGTAATATTAATTATCACTGTGCCAAGTTTCGTCAAAATCGGTTCAGTACTTTCAGAGTGATGCGTGTTAACAGGGACAGATAGAAAGACAGACAAACAAAAAATTTAAAAAGGTTATTTATGGTTTCTATGTTGTTAACAAAGTCTACCCCGATTATAATTTTCAAAAAGTATTTAATGTACAGATTTGGCTTTGTTACAGTTTTATTATAGTATAGCTAGATAGATAGATGACGTGTTGTACAAATATAAAAGGTTATAAGTAAAATTTGTATATAATCTAATCAACTAAATTTAAAAAAAAAACTTCGCCTTCATATTTAAACAGCAGCTAAGTCAGTGATTCCTAAAGTGTGTTCCCAAGTTTCGTCAAAATCGGTTCAGTACTTTCAGAGTGATGCGTGTTAACAGGGACAGATAGAAAGACAGACAAACAAAAAATTTAAAAAGGTTATTTATGGTTTCTATGTTGTTAACAAAGTCTACCCCGATTATAATTTTCAAAAAGTATTTAATGTACAGATTTGGCCTTGTTACAGTTTTATTAAGTATAGATAGATAGATAGATGACATGTTGTACGAATATAAAAGGTTATAAGTAAAATTTGTAATTAGTCTAATCAACTAAATTAAAAAAAAAATCTTCGCTTTCATATTTAAACAGCAGCTAAGTCAGCGATTCCTAAAGTGTGTTTCTTGAATCAGTTGCAACAGTCATTTTCTTTATTTTTAATGACTTTTACTTAAACGATTATAATCCTTTTTAGGGTCGTCAAGTGAGTCGCTGATGAGACAGCATTACTAGGTCTTGGCATCTTCGCAATAAGATTCTGCCAAATTACTGTGACAATGATAGGTATATAGATTTTTCAATTCATAATATTCATCGGCGACTCCCTTTCGTTTCTGTTTTTGGCACACTTCATCAGTAAGTGATGAAGAATGTCAATCTTTCTACATTATTTACAGTTGTGAGATTCTGTTTTTCTCATATCTTTATATATATAATTCTTCTGTACGTGTGTATGTGACTGAACTCTTTCTAAATATATATTTTTGTGCGTGTTCGTGTGGATTCGAGTATGATTTAGATTCACAATTAGATCCGGTAGATGGCGCTGCGGTTGAATTTTAGGATTATTTTTATTACCAATGCCGGACAACGTATGCTGGGCCCGCTAGTATACATATACAATGAATACACGATTCCTTTGAAACTCAATCACGCTATAACTACTGAGTGTATCGGCATAGAACTATGACTGTCTGATGCAGATTTTTGAAGTTATACTTCTTTTGCCGCGTTAGGGAAAAATGACGAGACTTATTTTTTACGATATGAATAACTGACACCCTGAAGTTATTACGATGCGCGCGCACACCGTCACGAAAAACCGACACCCTGAAGTTATTACGATGCGCGCGCACAACGTCACGAAAAACTGACACCCTGAAGTTAGCTATAGTCAACATTTTGTTTATTTGTATTTGTTGTTTGTATTTCTTTGTATTAATACTTTCAATGTATTAAATACCTTTTTTCTATTGTTAGTGTCGTTTTTTCTATAAACGTAGAATAAGGCGAAAGATAAAAAGATTTTTATCTTGTTACGCCACAGAAGTATAACTTCTAACTCGTTTACATAAGTACACACACACTTTTTTTTTGTAGATGGTTCTAGGCTAATTATTTTTTGGGTTCGATTGACCCATTACCATCAATTTAAGACATAACGAAGCAGGCTAGAATCAGCTAGTGATGTATAAAAATTTTCGATGCGTAGTGTTCTGTAGGAAATCTTAGTGCAATTTTGAGATAATGTCGACAATTTCCTTTATATGGATACGAAAATCCCTATATATTTATCATAGACTATTTAACAAAGGATTGTTTAAACTTACAACTGCCATTGAATCATTAAATGATTTCAGCTTATAGATAATTTCACCACTACAAATATATCATATAGAGTAGTAAAAGGGATTTAAATTCATTTCTTTGCTTACAATTAAATCAAGGGTAATATTCAACAAAGAAAAAAGAGAATCCTGTGGTCTTAAAAGTTTAGGAACCGCTGAACAAACAATTAATTTGTAAGGAGCACTATAGATTTTCTCAATAAAAATAAATATTTATGACAAGTACACTATACCACATTCTATAATATAGCTCTTGCAATATTCTCTAGAATTAGTCCAATATTTATAAACTTTTATAAAACTGTGTATTAAAATATACCGTAAACCGTGACGTTTATTGAAAGCCGCGTTTGCGTGTAATTTCATCAATAACATCGACGCGGTATGCCAAACAAAATGAAAAGATATCTCATAAAAATATTTTGTTTATGTTTACTATAAACGTGGATTTATTCAAATTTACGGTATTACGAGTTTCGCAAGATATCTCTCTGTTGCCAATATAAACGTGCTCTAGTAAGTTTCGAAACTTACCCAATAAAATTAAGGATTAATAAGTTCGCTGCTGTTTCTAACATACCTAATTAAATAATTGACAAAATAATTTATTTATACTAATATTATAAAGAGGTAAAGTTAGTGAGGTTGTAGGGGGTAATCTCAAGAAGTACTAAACCATGGTATGGGTATTTGTATGGTGGTAGAGCCACGCTGAAACTATTACTGGTTTCAGCATGAATGGGTCGACTCGTCCGGGGTAGTACCACCCTTTCATAGAAAACCGACGTGAAGTAACAGTGCTTGCATTGTTGCGTTTCGTTCGGTCAGTGAGAGCGCCGGAGTCACACCTCCCCTCAAAAACAATTGTGAAAAATCTTTTACCGATAGAAAGCCACGTTATTTGTTAGCGTCATAGTAACCCGAAAAATGTAAAGACTTTTTTGTGGTAGTCGGCGAAAAAACGATCGTACGAAAATGTTTCTTACGAACGCTGCCTTAACGATGAGAGATATCTGATAGAGTTATAAGAAAAGTTGTAGAGCCTGATAATGTCTACAAAAAAGTCATCGACAGCATATGGCTAACATTTTTATATTTAAGTCACAAAAAGTATTTTTGTTATAAATGTTTCCTCCAAACGAAGTGGGCACGGGTCAGATAGTAAAGAAATAAAGAGATATCACGAATGGCAAATTCAAATAATTTTGCGGCATCATCAACCTTGATGTATCTTGCAAAATGTATCTTGAATCATTATTATTTGCTTCCATGTAGTCATATACTCGAAGAGGAAAAATATACGATTAAAAAAATCCCAGTTCCGGTAACTCAAAGCAGATTTACTGTTCGAAACAGTTGCGTGCGAAAACTGATAGTACCGACAAAGCAACTCAATGGAACTGTGACGTCAGCCACCCAGCGTTCATGCGGTGATTTATGATGTTTTAAAAAGATTTTTTGCTTCCTCTGCGACGCCTATGGCGACCGGCCAAAAAATAGCATTTTTTTTCCACGTAACGTACACGTACACATCACGTGAACGAATCGTGAACGTGAAAACGCGTAGACGCAAGCACCTGACGTAGATCAAAGAATTCGTGCACGAGATTTGCGAAATAGAGTTTTGTTTAGTTACAGAACTTGTTAAAATATTTTTTGTTCGAACAAACTATTTCAAGGAAGTTTAACTTTAGTCTTGTTCTAATAAAGGTATATTTATTTATGTTAATGTAGTTATTGGCACGATTTTCAAATTAGTGACGGTTAATAAGTCTATAATAAAAAAAATATTAGGAATTAATTAGTTACTAAAAATGTGGTTCTTTTTTTGGCGAGTTTTTTGTATGAGTGCAATTTTCTCACAAACTACACGAACAATTTTTATGATTCCTTTAGTTAGATAATCTGTATAGACTTTGGAGTTTTTAGAGCATTAAAATATCATTTTTATGTCCGAATTTATATATAGAGTAATTGTGTTTAATATATACTTTAATTTTATACATAAACTTTAACAGAATCGGCATTGGGTTTTGGAAAAAAACTTTAAAATATTAAAGAACCTAATACATGCGTGTATCAGGAGTTGTAAATGAATTTTATCGTGTCACACGTGATATCTCAGGTTGTAAGATATATTTTCTCAAAATATTTTTTACTTATTTTAATATGAAATAACAGACATGTATGCATTACACACTGTGTTAAGTGCGTATAGTTATTTATAACCAACTCTTATAGACGATTCGAAGTATCACACACGACGGACATTGCGGACAAACGCTCTCTACTATACTCTAAACATAGATACTACTGAATTGTGTTCGTAGAACAAAACTGCGGTCGGCGTCTCCGCTGTACACAATATTAGCCGCCTTTAAATAAAATCGGATACTTTTGAACTAGCTTATGTGCTTATAAATCTTAAAAAGAACCCGGTTAAATTTATCATATAGTATCCAAATAGAGTATAGAGGTATTATACTTCACATTCCGAATCGTCCATATAACATTTTGCATAAAGTGCATACCTTTTAAATTGTGACCCACATACTTGCACACTACACGGAACACTTTGCTGTTTTATAAATAACAAAGAAAGGGTGATATTTTGAAGCGTGTATAAAGTAATAAAACAAAAAAATATTGTGTACTTTCTTATCTGTATTCCATTTTACATGTAAGTATTTCGAAAGCGTGTATAAAATAATAAAACAAAAAAATATTGTGTACTTTCTTATCTGTATTCCATTTTACATTTCTGTTGGACAACCCTAACCATAATTCTAACTGAGGTCAGGTAAAATATCGCTAGATCCTGAGAACTTATTTGGAATACGCTGTGTTGTGAACTACACTCTTCACGCGAAAAGACAGTACCGGAAACCCTACTCTTTTACGATGGGAATAACTATTGTTTTGCTGCTTCAGCTGTCAAACTTTAACACAAATTCTACTAGTTTGACTAAGACATTTATTTATAGGGCTTTTGTAACTTACCGAAGCTCTCTCCTCCTACGTAACATAATGCATAAACAATTACGTAAGGTATGTATAATTATCAAAATTAGTGCTCATTGGATAGTCGAAACTCGACTATAATAAGCATCAATAATATCGTTTTGTTTGAAATACGAACTACCGTTGAATAATTTGGATATTCTTTTATACAAAAATACTAAAATCGCGAATAAAAAATTAGGAGTTGTAGGTAATTTTTTGATGGCAAAAAAAAAAAAAAAAACATGTCAAAAAAATTGAAAATAAAACAATTCTGAATAAAAACAACCTAATCACCTAGATATATAATAGCACACTACACGGAACACTTTGCTGTTTTATAAATAACAAAGAAAGGGTGATATTTTGAAGCGTGTATAAAGTAATAAAACAAAAAAATATTGTGTACTTTCTTATCTGTATTCCATTTTACATTTCTGTTGGACAACCCTAACCATAATTCTAACTGAGGTCAGGTAAAATATCGCTAGATCCTGAGAACTTATTTGGAATACGCTGTGTTGTGAACTACACTCTTCACGCGAAAAGACAGTACCGGAAACCCTACTCTTTTACGATGGGAATAACTATTGTTTTGCTGCTTCAGCTGTCAAACTTTAACACAAATTCTACTAGTTTGACTAAGACATTTATTTATAGGGCTTTTGTAACTTACCGAAGCTCTCTCCTCCTACGTAACATAATGCATAAACAATTACGTAAGGTATGTATAATTATCAAAATTAGTGCTCATTGGATGGTCGAAATTCGACTATAATAAGCATCAATAATATCGTTTTGTTTGAAATACGAACTACCGTTGAATAATTTGGATATTCTTTTATACAAAAATACTAAAATCGCGAATAAAAAATAGGAGGGTGGGGTTAAGAAGGTGAAAATTAGGGGTTGTAGGTATTTTTGATGGCAAAAAAACACAATAAACCTGTAAAAAAATAGAAAATAAAACAATTTTGGAAACAGACAACCTAATCACCTAGAGATATAACATATACTTCACGACCTATTCTCATACCCACCAAATATACATGTAAAATTTCATAAAAATCGGTCCAGCCGCTTCGGAGGAGCTCAAACACTAACACCATGACACGAGATTTTTTTATATTAAAGATGTATGACATATTGATTCATAATATAGGAGTTGATTTACAATATAGTACCTAGATAAGAGTAATAAATACTATTTGACCGAACACAATGACGGTTACCTTGTCTTAGCATCTTATACGGTTTTTATTTATTTTATGCAATACATTCCCAACTAGATGGCGTTGTAGCATATCGATATATATACCGTTTAACCCCACACCATGGCAATTGGTAGCAGGGAGAACATTTATACAATACCCATTGTTTCATGATTGAATTGCTCATTTAATAAAACAAATGACAGTAGCAAAAATAATACCAAACGCGTACGGACCAGCGGACCATGATAAAATTAAAAATTCATATTTAGGCACTTTTCTTCGATATATAATTCTATAATCGAAATCAAAATATACTTTATTCAGTTTAGGTCCTGAGAATGCGCTTGTGTATGTCAAAGCTACCACCGGTTCGGAAAACAACCCAGTCATCGAGAAGAACCGGCAAGCAACTCGATCTGGTTTATCTCTATATGTTTTTTTTATGTCAAAAGGCGGTAAACGAACAGATGGGTCACCTGATGTTAAGTTATCACCACCGTTCATAGACACTAGCAACACCAGGGGAGTCGCACGTGCGTTGCCAGCCTGTGTATGGGAGAGGGGTAGTGAAAGGAGAAAGAGGAAGGGAAAGGAGGTGGGCCTCCGGCGCTCTCACTGACCGAACGAAATGCAACAATTCAAGCATAGTTACTTCACGTCGGTGTTCCGTGAGAGGGTTATACTCCCCCGGACGAGCCGACCCATTCATGCTGAAACTAGTAATAGCTACAGCGTGGCTCTACCACCTTCACAAATCGTTCAAACCTTTATATGTTATAATTGTAACCGAAAAGCATAAAATCAATAATAAATACTAAACTTACGTCTGAAATTGATTTGGAAAATTAAACGCTTTTAACAATACAGTAATGATGTAGAAATTTCTGCCGTCGTACGTTTGACAGACAAGCGGACACATACTACTCCGGATATGCTTTGTTTTTTCTAGAATTAAATCTTGACATTTCTCAAAACGATTTGAATGACATGACACGCCTTCACTATCAACGATATGAGGTTTAACAATATGTATGACGTTGTTGGGTCTTTACCCTTTTTCTTGGAGCTTATAACATTTATTCTGGTTGTGTTATGTTAGTTTATATTATAATTAATTAATTATATTCATAATTATAATGGAGAAGGCATTGTTTTTTTTTTAGTAGCCAATAAACTCATATACATAAATTTAAGTGAAGGAGGATTTGCAGTAAACAGCGCGATGCATTAGGATTTTTTGTGAACGCAAAAAAATTAATTGATGCTTGTAATTTATTATATATAAAAAATGCCTAGAAAGCTATCAATAGTATTCGATTTTATTATAGTTTCTACATAACCATACTTAAAGAATTTCTATATTTTCTGCATATATGTAGGTACATAATTATGTGCAGTCATACTAGATCGATCGTTCAGTACTATGAATATACTCCATAAGGTATGGAAATGGTTCCAGAAAAGTAATTAGATTCCCTTTCTGTTTTTTTTTCTCGAACTGACTACGCTATTGACGTAACAAGGTCAACAGCTTCACCGGACTACTAAGGCGAGCGCTTAAGGCAGTCAGCCGTACCCTTTGTGTTTCATTCAAAAATATGTGGCCTAATAAAAAAAAATTGAATTAAACAATTGAATAAAAATGTCAACTAAGCTTACATTATATTATTGTATAATATTATAAATTAGTTTATAATCTTTTTTTTGTTAAATAACAACAGATATTTGTCTTAAATTGATAGTACATAAAACTTAAGTATATTAACATCATTTTTTTTTCGACTTGTTTATATATTTTTTATAACGTAGGAGGCAAAAGAAGAGGTGGGTCACCTGATGTTAAGTGATCACCATCTGTCATAGACACTTGCAAAACCAGAGGAGTCGCAAGTGCGTTGCCAACCTGTATTGGGGAAGGGGGGGGGTAGGAAGGGAAGGAGGAATGAGAGAGGGGAAGGCGTATATATGTAGGTACATAATTATGTGCAGTCATACTAGATCGATCGTTCAGTACTATGAATATACTCCATAAGGTATGGAAATGGTTCCAGAAAAGTAATTAGATTCCCTTTCTGTTTTTTTTTCTCGAACTGACTACGCTATTGACGTAACAAGGTCAACAGCTTCACCGGACTACTAAGGCGAGCGCTTAAGGCAGTCAGCCGTACCCTTTGTGTTTCATTCAAAAATATGTGGCCTAATAAAAAAAAATTGAATTAAACAATTGAATAAAAATGTCAACTAAGCTTACATTATATTATTGTATAATATTATAAATTAGTTTATAATCTTTTTTTTGTTAAATAACAACAGATATTTGTCTTAAATTGATAGTACATAAAACTTAAGTATATTAACATCTAATCACATAGAGGTATAAAATATACTTTACGACCTATTCTCATACCTACCAAATATATATTTAAAATTTCATAAAAATCGGTCCAGCCGTTTCGGAGGAGTTCAAACACTAACACCGTAACACGAGATTTTTATATATTAGAAGATTACAATGTCTCTGATAGGTATATCTTTTAGCTTTACAATATTTCTGCAGGCTTTAGCTTTGGTAGGCTTTTTATAGATTATGTTTGAGGGGAATTACAAAAATATAAGATATTAAAATTATAATAGAAAAATAAATCCAAATAAGATCTTAGTATCTTAGATATTACAGGATTAAAATTATACGCATCAAAAACAAGCCGAGACAGTCATAAGTCACAGTAGTGAAAACTAAATAAATGGAATCACTCCGAGTTCATTTTTGAATTTTTAAATCACTTATAGTCTGAATTATTTAAATTTCATAATTTGTAAATCGAAATTATTAACATTAGTCCGGTTTTCACATCTATTTTATAGGAATAATTATATACACTTCTATACAGTTTATTCATTGATAAAACATATCATGGGTTACAAGCACAATACAAAATATAAATATAACACGTACCCGGGCCGCTATACTACGTGTAGCTAGTTTGGTGCAAGCGCAATACGTTACAAGCATGTCCAGGTCGTCGGTGACGCGAACCTATAAGTGTTTCTCCTACCAAAATAATCGCTCAACAATCAACATGACTAAAGAAGTTTCCTCTTTAAAAAGTCTAAAATAATTTTAGCTTTTCATCAACAGACTAAACAATATTACTTAGTTACAGAGAGTGTATATCAAAAAGTTATTATATATGTACGATTATAAATAAAAGTAGTTAATAAATAACATAAGAATAAACTTATTGATACCGCCAGAAGCGGTAATAAGCCGTAAGTTATCAGACATTACATCTATTATGTAACAAATCAAATGGTTATTTTCAACTTACAAAAATCGATTTCAATCAACGTTACCTTCAGTATCGTAAACAGAAAATATGAAAACTCTAACCATTATTTATTGTTTCCATAAAATGAAGTGAACAATACAGCTTGTCAATTTCCAGAATTCCTCTGAGAAATTATGACGCTACTATTGAAAGTCGAACGATAATATAATGTTCAATTGTGTAAAGAAATTTACCAGATGAAATGAAAAATAAAATAGCAAAGGGATTATTAGTAAAGTTATATTTATATATACATAGTACTTATTAAAAAAATCAAAATCACTTTATTCAATTTAGGCCCTAAGAAGGCACTCATGAACGTCAAAACTACCACCGCGCCGGTTCGGAAAACAACCCGGTCATCGAGAAGAACCGGCAAGAAACTCGATCTGGTTTATCTTTTTAACAAATTTATATATAATATTTAGAATAATAATATATTCTATATAATAGTAAATGTCACAAACGTTTTTAATGGATGCACAGAGATGAGTCAATTTCAGACATCACCATCGTTCACATATTGAACCACTCTATAATAGCCTTTTGACACTAAAACCCGCTTGACATGGCGCTTAAATTCGCAATCCGGCAAATCGGTAATATCCCTTATTCACAGATATACTATCACAGTGTAATATTATAAATGAATACTATAGTGATATAGCGAGTAAGTTTTACAATAAACACTTAAGAATAAAGTTATTTGTGTTTGTATTTTTAACTTATACTTCTTGGCGAACTGTCCAATAGGAAGGTAATGTTTATCGAGTGAATACGTGGTCTAGGTAAAGTTTTTTTAATTTTGGAAAGTCTCGTAAGGTTTCTCTAGAGTACACTAACAAGCGGTTGTAGAGTGGGAACTCTCGTAGCGTGCTGTATGTAGGTAAAATTGTATGTATAATTTGTGAATGCTTAATGTAGAATCGTGTAAACTACTACAGTAGGATATTATAGAATACTTTCAGTGTGTCTGGAAGTATATAAATAAAAAATACTATATGTAAATTTCAAAGCATAAAAACTTTAGATTTTCACCTTAAGGACCATAAACAAACGTTTTAATTTTTTTTAATGTAAATTTCAATGCATAAAAACTTTAGATTTTCACCTTAAGACCATAAACAAACGTTTAAACGTTTTTTTTTATGTTATAGGAGTAAACGAACATGTGGGTCACCTGATGTTAAGTGTTCACCACCGTTCATAGACACTTACAACACCAGGGGAGTTGCCAGTGCGTTGCCAGCCTGTGTTTTAGCGGAGGGGGTGTGGGGAAGTGGAGGTGGGGAGGGGAATAACGGGGAAGGGGAGAGGAGGTGGGCATCCGGCGGTCTCACTGACCAAACGAAACGCAAAACTTCACGACGATTTTGTGTGCGAGAGTAGTACTACCCCGGGCGAACTGACCCATTCATGCTGAAACCAGTAATAGCTTCAAAATGGCTCTACCACCTACCAATAATTCTTCATTTATTCCTGTCTTCAATACATTACAACATTCAACTTATTTTTTTATTAGTTTTTTATATTATAGTATTTTGATATTTTCTTGTCCTAGGTATGAAACTAAAATAACTCCATATTGCATTTTTCATCGCTCCAACAAATGTCTATAGACTGTAAAGATTTTTATCAAGTGATTTTGCAATCGAGTTTCTTCAGCATGGAATATTAAAATCTTTTCACTGTAATTCAGTTATATTTATCTCCACAATGTCTTTAAACTTGCGTAAAAGCCTTCTTTTTCCCAGTTACTATATTCTTTTGTATTTTAGTATATGTAATATAGGTGAAGTTAGCATAATGATCTACTTTAAAAGGATATTGCAAAATATATATTATCCACGAATGTGCAAATCTAAATGGGTCGGTGAGTTTTCGTAGTAGTTAGTGACTGTGAGCTCATAAAGGGTCGAATAGTTGTCATTCTATCTTACCTTTTACGAGGTCTCCCTTTGATGGAGTATAGTATTCACTCATTCTGTTCACAAATGTGGATAAAATTTGGTGTTAGTGACTTGGCTATATGAGATTTCGTAGGGATTTTGTATCGTAACTTTTTGGATATAATGGATACATTTAAATAATACAAATGTAAGGTTGAAACCTAACCACGAGTCGGGCCCTTCGGAACAGGAACACATCTGACAAATCTATTCAAACGAACAAACGTGCGCTATGCGACGATGCCAAGAGAGAACTGAGATGTGTTCCTGTTCCGAAGGGCCCGACTCGTGGTTAGGTTTCAACCTTAACACATCTCAGTTCTCTCTTGGCATCGTCGCATAGCGCACGTTTGTTCGTTTGAATAGATTTGTCAGTGTTTCTCAAACTTTTAAAACTATGTTTACCTGCATTAAATGCGGCCTTGACCACTCTGATGGTCCAGTTTGCAGTATCTGTAAAAACCAGTACGACTTCGGGTGTGCGGGTGTCACTGAAACTGGGTACCGAAAACTAGGTGACAGAAAATACAGCTGGCGCTGCTCGACATGTAAAATAAGCTCCTCAGTATCACCAGCTCCTAACCCACCACTGCCAAGTCAGATGGATAGCATGCAAGAGCAACTTAGCCAGATAACCCGGCAATTGGCTTCATTACCATCCTTGGTTGAAGACATCAAGTCCATCAAGACCGACGTTAACAGTTTGAAGGCGTCGCTGGAAATGGCACACGAGTCTATAAACAAATTTTCGAGCACCATCAAGTCCTTGGAGTCGAGGGTGGCTAAGGCTGAAGAGATTGCAAATGAAGTTCCCAAGTTGCGGGCAGAAATTGTCAAGCTAAATCGGGAACTTGATGACAGGGATCAGTGGGCAAGAGCTAATAATATCGAAATTACGCCGTGTCACTTGTATGGTGAGCGAGCCCGAGTGTAAGCGCGAGTTTCGAACAAGTGCCGCCGAGTAAGTCCGCCGAGTAAGTGACCGATCATCCCGATTTTCCGTTGACAAGCAATGTGTCAAAAAAAATAATAATTTTGGCTACCCCCAACCAATTTATGCCCGAACATTAAAGACAGACGAAAGATTTATAAATCATACATTATTTTTCAGTATCCTGACCAATATGAAAGTATAATAAGCCTCTATAATTACTGTCCGTAGCAACTACGACAGACGTAGACCGTAGTCATTCAATCAATAATTAGGAAATAATTGCAATTGAATACAATCGGCTGTCTCCTTTTGTACGATCTAAGGAACAATATCAAGTACATTGTCATTATCTGACCCTTATCTCATCTAAGTTGGTTGGTTATAATATATTTTTCCTCTTTCAATTTTCATCTCAGTATTTACACCTTTTACAACATACACACCTTTATCAGTTTTCCTCTACTCCTATATCCGTCGACTTTCATACTCAAAACTTTACTAGTTAAATGATTTTCATCTCTGTTATTCCTCAAGGTCTCAGTCGCTGGTGCTATTTTTAAGACTGCTGTGATATACTCAGGCTTTATTTGACACTTCTTTTTTGGGGGCACACTAATTTTCGAAAATTGTAAGTCCATAATATTTTGTTTCTCAAATAGTGCACAAAATTTACACTTTATTATTTTGGGTACTTATGGCATATGATGGTAAGATACTATTGTGAATTTTTCAGGAAGTTAAACATACGAAAATCGCTATATATTCATAATTTTAAATATATTCCTATATTTTATTTTATTTATTCGGAAAACAAACAGTGATTCATTACAGATATTCAAACTAAATAGACTCTATACACCAGTTATATGTTTTCGCATATGAGAATCTAGAAAATAGCAAGTTCGTTTGAAAAAAAAATCAGTAAGTGACACAAACTTAAATTAATATCATTATTTAGATTGTAAGAACAAAAACTAGGGCAAATCAACCCACCACTAATGAAGAGAATTAACTAAAGAATAAGTTTGAGAACCATTAAACCATGTATTCGCCATAGTATTTTTAATGTGTTGCGTTGTAGATGTGAACAGATCATACTGTGGCAAGATCACCATATTATTTAATATTTTTGCAGCACGAATAAAGAAAGAATTCTGTCTGTAATTAGATGCACACTGTGGGATGTCCAAATATATAGGTTGTCTCAATGTTCTATTAGGTATCCTCAAATTAATTTTAGAAAGTAAGTGTGGAGAGTCCACATTGTTTTGAGCAATTTTAACTAGGAAAACAACGTCGGAAATTTTTCTTCTTTCCTGCAAAGGTAGAATATGGTATCTACGACATCTTGCCTCATAGTTGCAATCGTTGGTTCCTGATTTGTATTGTAGAAATTTCATGAATCTTCGCTGTATAGACTCAATCCTATCAATATACATACTGTAACGCGGATTCCATACTTGTGAGCAATACTCGAGAATACTACGCACCAAGGAACAATAGAGGATCTTTATTACTTTAACATTGTTAAATTGTGAACTTGAACGAAGCACAAAACCCATAGTTTTATTAGCCTTTTTAGCGATATGATCTATGTGTCTCTCGTAAGTCAACTTAGAATCATGCAAGATACCAAGATCCCGAATTTCATCTACCTGCTGCAGTAGCTGATTTTTCAATTTATATCTCGTTTCTAAGGGATTGAGTTTGCGAGTGAAAGTTATGAAATGACATTTCTCAACATTCAGGTCTAGTTTATTAGCAAGGCAGTATTGTTCAAAGCGTTCTAAGTCTTTTTGTAGAAGCTTGGAATCGTCAAGCACGTCGATTTTTTTAAATACTTTCATATCATCGGCGTATAAAAGAAAATTAGAATGTTGGAAACAATGGGCTACATCGTTTATAAAAATATTAAAAAGTAAAGGTCCTAGTAATGATCCCTGGGGCACTCCAGACGGCACTTTATTCCAGAATGAGGAGAACCCATTCACTACCACTGCTTGGGATCGATTTTCGATGTAGGAGGTAAACCATCTGTACAGATTACCATGGATTCCAGCGAAAAGGAGCTTTTGCATTAATATTTGATGATCAATACGATCGAAGGCTTTACTATAATCAGTAAAAACCGCGTCAACTTGTCCACCAGAATCCATGCTGGCTGTAACAAAATCTATAAAAGATAACAGGTTAGACGAAGTTGAGCGCATCTTTAAAAATCCATGCTGTTCGGGAATAAAAGATGCCGATAGCGAATGATACACCTGAGAATACACAATGCGTTCAAGTATTTTGGTGAAAATACATAATTTAGATATAGGTCTGTAGTTTCTAACATCATTTTTTTTTACCATTCTTGTGTATAGGGGTAATAAATGCAGACTTCCAAATTCTAGGTACAATTCCCTCTATGACGGATCGTTTGTATATAATGGTTAGTGGCACTGACAGGGATTTGGCACATCTAACCGCAAAGGTAGGCACAATTAAGTCTGGTCCTGCACCCTTATTTAAATCTAATGCCTCTAGTAGTTTTAACACAGACTCTACACTAATTTCTACTTCGCCAATGTTAGCGGAGATGTTTTGTGCTGTGAGAGAATTTAAAGGTGAATGATTTAAAGTATTGGTATGTGACGATGGAGATAAATAAGTGGATTGGAAATAGGAAGCAAAAAGATTACACACTCCTTCGCCAGTATTAGCCGACTTCTCATTATAGTGCAATGTGGATGGAAGTGCGTTGGAACACTTATTGTTTGCCTTGACAAACGACCAAAACATTTTAGGGTCCTTAATAATCGAATCTTCCGAACGTTGTATATAATTGTTGTAGCACTCTTGTTCCAATTGTTTGGCCCTAGATCGAAGAAGACAAAACGTGTCAAGATCATCTGCATTACCATAAATTTGATATTTCTTTTTGAATTTATATTTTTCCTTTAACATTTTTTTTAATGAAAAACTGGTAGGTATAATAATCGTGTAAATGTCCGTTACAAGGGAAATATCCCACCTCTTACGAGAAAAAGTAAACTAATATATCAAGAAATATTTTTCATTTCTAACAACAAGAAACTCATTCTCTCTGATACGAGTTTATTTCTCAGTTGCTCCCAATATATTTCCATTTACCATACTACCAACATTGTTACCAAGTACTCAAATCTTTAAAAAAAAATTCCTAAATATATTGACTACAAGTTATATTAAATTCTAATGACATAAGATCTAAGAGATAAGTATTTCTGATACATGCTGAACATAATATTAAGCGCGCTGAGCGTATAAAATGTAATAGGTGTAAAACTTATGGTTTCGCATCACCAATGATTTAAACATGCTTTATTTTTTTCTATATCATAGGAGGCAAAGGAACAGGTGGGTCACCTGATGTTTAGTGATCACCACCGTCCATAGACACTTGCAATACCAGGGGAATTGTGTGTTGTCCGGCGCTCTCACTGACCAAACGAAACGCAACAATGCAAGTACTGTTACTTCACGTCTCTACTTACTACTGCTCGTGACGTATTGCGCTTGCGTCAGACTAGCAACGATAGCGGCCTGTGTACATCTAATATTGATATTTTGTATTGAGCTAGTGTAGCCCATCATATAATGTTTGATCTATTGAAAACTGTACAAAAATGCATATAATTATAGAAGACAATGATTAATGTTCAGGTACGTATAAAAATTATACTCTTTTTTTTCTATTACAAAAGAATCATTGGTTAGTGAAAGATATGCATCGTGGCTGGTAACGTCGTAGCCATGAAATATAAGATGTATTACTTACAACCCGGTATACGTCTCAAACGTTTTACTATTACGTACAAACAAACGTACGTTATGCAGAATTTATCGTCTGCCAGCATGTAATAAATAAGACGTTATGATTTATACAGCGGACAATACGGGCCGAAAATATTTCGACGGTCTACAGTCTTGATAATGTTAGAGATACGGCGCCGGATTTTCTGCTTTGTTGCTTAATGCTTTTTTACTTAGAATCAGAATTATATTTTTGTATACAATCATATTACTTATCTAAGTTATATTTTCTATTAGAGGTGAACATTATTAATGCATTAGTACCAGGGCGACCGAACTTTAAACCATCCCGGCAAGAACGAAGAAGTTCGAAAGCTGTTATTTTTGTCGTACTGTGAAAATGTGGAATCGTCTTCCAACCAGTGTGTTCCCTTTCTCTTACGACATGGGGTCCTTCAAACGAGGCGTGAAGAAGCACTTTTGCAGGTCGGCATGATAGCGATGACTGCCATTGCTATTTAACACTGACAGTCACCGTTATTTATAGACTGTACTGTACTTTCCATCAGGTACAGTGCAGTCATTTTGCTGAACCAGTTTAAAAAAAAAAACTTCGCACAGCGGTTTTGTTTTTAGGTTTAATCTTGCATTTTCGAATCACATACTGATTTCATATGAATATTATTCAATCTATTTAATACAGCGCCATCACATAAAATCCATTTTCCAATTTCCTTAAGTAACGGTTATCTATACTAATATTATAAAGCTGGCGGGTATGTTTGTTTGCTTGAACGCGCAAATCTCAGGAACTATCCCGGTTTGAAAAATTATTTCAGTGTTAGATAACTCATTTATCGAGGAAGGCTATAGGCTATATATAATCACGCCAAGACAAATAGGAGCGGAGCGTTAATGAAGAATGTTTAAAAATTGGGGTTTTGTCCTTTTGAAAGCTTTCGTTGCGTGTGTTAGCGTTAGCCCAAAGTAACTAACCCATGTTGACGAACTAGTGAGACCATAGGGATATAGAAAATCTAAATCTGCACATAAAATGACATTCGGAGTTGAAAAACGTCTAAAAAACTCCATTCTTGACAGGAGTCGCCTGACTGCACATGATTTTTAACAGATTAATATTAATTATCAATATTTAGTTAATATATGCATTTACCTGATCACTGAAATATAAAACGTGGATCGTTTCTTTATGAAAAACCCTTAAACGATGTTAACTATTAACGACCTCGTGATCTCGTCACAATATTCTAACTCACGTTTGTAATATATTTTCGCCTTTCGCCAAAATTGCGACAATATATTAAAATATACCGGTACTTATAGTAAACCCTCTTCAACGTTCTTCCATTAACAAGCCCATCAATTCTTATTCTGCGGCAATCCTTGAAGTATAATGTTCCGAAGTAATATTACACGGTTCGAAATTTGTAATATTTCTAAAACATAAAATATACACGTACTTAAATCTTTTAAATCGACTTTATTATCATAATCCTTTGGAAACGGTACTGTAAAGAGAAGTTGTTGGTCCTTTTCCGCTTATCAGTTTTATAATCTTCGTATTTGTTAGTTATAATATTTTTTCAGTGTACCGTAAAATGGGGTTGAATGGGAACAACTCTTCAGTTTTACACTAATTTTGTAATGTATTTAATTTGCAACTTATTATAAAACGATTATGGTATTGTCAATCTTGTTATATTGTATCGAATACTAGAATATGTAAAAAGATATATATTATTTGTAAATTACGGAAAAGTAGGTGTGAGTGTCTATAAGGGGGGTATAAAAATGCAAGGTCTGTCACACTTACTTTCAAAGCTTTCTAACCTTTTGCTTAATTATGGTGGATATTGTGGTACCCTTCTCTCGCCACTATTAACCTTTCACTCTTATCAAATTACCTCCTCCTTTGTTCCTATTTAACCCTGTAGGGATCCTATAACCCTTCCCTATGAACCACAAAACAAAAAAAATTAAACCAATGTCTTTAATTTTGAATTAAAAAAATTATTAATTATTTCCACTCAACCATTTATTACTAAAATGTCATACAACTGAATTGTCGAAAGAACCAAATTTACAATAAGGAAACCACGGTGAACTTATTGTTCAAAGAAAATATTATAATCTCCATGAACATGATCACATCAACCGCTTATTTTTTTACGTCTTAATAATTTTGAATTCATTAATATGTCATAGCCAACTTCAATTTTCCAATCCAATGTTCCGATCAAGGGAACTTATCACAGTTTAGAAAATAGTAAGATTTAAATTCATCAAACAACTAGATATAAGTTTAGAGACAACCCTATCAAATTTTCGTTTATATTTCAATTCACCCCTGTAATTGCTACTCATCCCATTTTACGGTACTTAAGATCTATTACAATAAAAATCTATTAAATAAATCGCTCCGATAGCTGATTATGTATAGTTTTTTACGTCAATGCCCTTTCTAATGAAGAATAAAGTAGTCACAGCGCCTTGATTTAGCAAAGTAGATAATAAAGCATACATTTATTACGAGAAGTTCGTTCAATTAGCAAGACCAGTACATTGTCTACTAAATAAGGCATATACTTTCGTGTTAATTTCGCACGAAGTTTCCCTTCAGGTAAACGGATAATTAAGATGTACACGTGGAGCTTCCAAGGTTAGAATACCTCGGGTTATATTTTCCTGTCGGCGAAACAGTAGGAGTCTATAATAAGGTTTATAAATGGTTTGCAATTAAAAAAGGTTTTTTTCTATTTCGCCGTATCTCGGTGGACTTGTAGCCATTGACGTTTTTTTGGTAATTCTATTAAATGCTAAGTGTGCACGCGGCTTTGGTCGCAGTTGTCAATATCTGTTGTAATAGATGATTGAGTCATGGTATCAGCGGGTACCAATTTTCATGTAGATTTTTGTTTAAGTTTACTTCTTTTGGCGCGTTATGGAAAAATTATGAAGTAATATTTTAGGATGCGCGCGCACACCGTCACGAAAAACCGACACCCTGGAGTTATTACGATGCGTGCGCACACCGTCATGAAAAACCGACACCCTGAAGTTATTACGATGCGTGCGCACACCGTCACGAAAAACCGACACCCTGAAGTTAGCTATAGTCAACTTTTTCTATTGTTAGTGTCGTTTTTTCTACAAATGTAGAATAAGGCGAAAAATAAAATTGTTGAAAAGATTTTTATCTTGTTACGCCAAAGAAGTATAACTACTTACTAACGCGTTTACATAAGTACACACACAAATATACTTTTTTTACATATTTTATAGGTTTTACCGTTTAACCACAATCACGTCTGATGTTAAATGACGATCTGTTCTAAGAGATGGTTAACATGCTAAAACTACAAGAGGGAGTTGACTCTCAAGTGTAGCTCCCGAAACATCAACAATAAATGCTTGGCGAGAAGATTTTCAACTTGACAGGGTAGTAGCTGGCCAGACAGACTTAGAAGAAACCCTACCAACATGCTAAGACTATGGTTTATCCAGATATTTTCCTTCCCCGAAAGCTTCCGTAAAACTTCCGACTCAGTTGCTATGATTCGAACCTACGTACATCGACGCTGTGTCCGAACACGCTATCAAGTAAGCCATGATAAGCTATTCATCGTGTTGGTGAAACGGTGCTGCAGTTCATCACTCTCAAATGCATATACGAATATCATTTTTTAAATATGTTAAAGATTACCTCGATGGTGGAATTCTGAAAAGAGCTTAGGTTATCGCTGAAAATATACGATGAAACCGGTTAGGAAATCGTTAGTACTCACTTGGTTAGTTTAATTGAAAATTGAATTTAATTAACGTCACAAATACCGACGTGTTCCAGTAATTGCATTCATTAAGGAGTCTGTTCTCTTTAGGGACTTAAGCATACGTTACGTTATCATAGAGAGGATAATCTCTACTTAAAATTTGCCGTGCAAATTTAGTTCAAACGTAATGATAATCAACAATCGCATTGCGTATACCGCAACACGAATCGAAAGTTTATTAATAAAAAGTCGAAATCCAAACAAAAAGTTTTTACTAGACGAGCTGACTCAACTTTTAATTGAATTCAGTTACCTTCCACGTCTATAGGCGAACTTCTTTAATAATTACTGTTTGACGGTACCTTTTTGGTTCGAGTCATAGGCGAAAGGAGTTTTGTTATGTTGCAGACAATGGTAAATGGTAATCAGTATATAGATGTGAGTCTTAGAAATCAAGCTTAAAAATATATAATTCGATCGTTGTAATTTTCTTTTGTTATAAGTAAAATATTACAGTAAACTTCTATAATAATATTTTTTTCCGTACCATTTTTCAAACATTTTTTAGTACAAATTTGGTGTAGACAGTTACAAACAGAACAAAAACTCGAGGCAGCCATGACGACCGCCGACAAAGGCGAAACCTAAAAACAATGGAATTTAAACTGCGTTCACTCTTGAATTTTTAAATTAATTATAGTCAGAATTATTCTAATTTAATTATTTATTAATTGAAATTATTATCATTAGTCTCTCTATCACATCTACTGGCACTCCGAATAATAATTATATCCTTTTTTTTTTACAGTTTATTAATTCATCAAACATATGATGGGCTGCACAATATCAATACAAAATATCAATATTAGATGTACACAGGCTGCTATACTATGCGTCGCAAAGGCAATACAATCGGTCACTTTTACTAGTATGTCATGACGCGAAAGATACCGCTACCGCTCCTGCCATAAAGATAACGCTTAACGCTCCTAAAGAATTTTTCACTTCAAAAAAAGAAATAACGAAATAGGTGTAGCCGTTCTAAAGTGATGTGCGTACATACATTCGACAATTTTTTAATCATTTTTTAAATATTATAGGCGGCATACGAACATGTGGGTCACCTGATGTTACGTGATCACCACGGTCCATGGACACTTGCAACGTCGGTTTTCTGTGGGAGGGTGGTACTACCCCGGACTAGCCGACCCATTCAAGCTGAAACCAGTAATAGCTTAAGCGTGGCTCTACCACTTACATTGATTTTTATTTATATAGAAAAAGATGTAGGACATTGTTAACAAAAAGATAAACAGTTGTTTACGGTAGCCACTTATTTTCTTCCCTCTTTAATGACAAAACATATATATATATATATATAAGACAAAGTCGACTTGACACATACAGCAGTACAAAAATCTATAAATCTAGCTTCTTATTATTGTGTAGGTGATAGAGCGACACTGAAGCTATTACTGGTTTCGGCATGAATGCGTCGGCTCGCCTGGGGTAGTACCACCCTCTCATAGAAACACCGACGTAAAGTAACAGTGCTTGCATTGATGTGTTTCGTTCGGTCAGTGAGAACGCCGGAGACCCATCTCCCCTTCCCCCCCAAACAGGCTGGCAACGCACAGGGTGGTGATCACTTAACATTAGGTGATCCGCCAGTTGGTTTCTAGTAATTTTATGTGAGAATGATATTAAAAAAGAAAGTGCATATCTTTTAAAGTTTAATATTTTATATATTTACTAGGGGGGCGCCACCCGAGGTCTCGCCCCGATTATAAAAAAATATATATAATAAAATCTTTCTCATAAATCACTTTATCTACTGGTGACAACCGCATGAAAATCTGTACAGTAGTTTTTGAGTTTATCGCGAACAGACAGACAGACAGACGCGGAAGAGGACTTTGTTAACCGACTTCAAAATAAGGAGGAGGTTATCAATTCGACTGTTTTTTTTTTATGTTTGTTACCTCATAACTTTGGACTGGGTGAACCGATTTTGATTTTTTATCTGAAAGCTGGTGCTTCCCATGTGGTCCCATTTCAATTTGGTCCAGTTCCGACAACGGCATCCAGTGCAAAACCGTATAAGGTTTACATTTGCATTAAGTATGTACACGACAAATAGACGAATAACTCAATATCACGCTAACCGATTTCGATGATTCATTTTTTATTGGAAAGGATGTATTTCAAGGGTAGTTTGATGAGAGTTTGGTTAGGTTCTGATTATGGGATCCGTGACAAAGTAAGAAAACTTTCAAGAAACGAGCCTACTCCTTTCTTAAGGGCCGGCAACGCATCTGTGTTTCCTCTCGTGTCGCAATTGTCCATGGGCGGCCGTGATCACTTACCATCAGGTGACCCGTATGTTCGTTTGCCACCAATATATAAAAAAAACTCTTCGATTCTTAGGAGCCTATTGTGCTTATGTTCGTTGCTGTGTTACAACATGACGCAAGCATTGTAATTACATTACTTAAGGTGTATTATATGTGAAGCGATGGTAGCCGAGTTGGTGGTAGAAACTACCGCGGATTATTGATAAGGTTGCGTTCGTACCAAACGTTACTTATTGTACAACCAATTGAAACCATATCGTATACCATACCGATAGATACCATACCGCAAAAATGCGCATATTTTAATATACTTAAGACGGAACGGAGTTCGCGGGCACTGCTAGTAAAATATATTTATGTACACTAAAAATGGAAAAATAAAGTAAATTTTCAAAAAAAAGTATTAACCGACTTCAATATCAATCAAAAACCCATAAGGCACTAAAAAGCGGAAAATAAATAGTTTATCAAATTAACCAAATGAAATAAAACATATGAATATGTGTGCTACCTAGAGATGTATTGGAAATCGGTGCCAACCAAACCGAAAATCATATCATCTACATAAGTACAAAGTTTAAGTCCAATCTCGCGTCTCTGTAATACAAAAATGTTGGTTGGTACCGACTTCCAGTACATCTCTAGGTAACACATATTCATATGTTTTATTTCATTTGGTTAATTTGATAATAATAATGATGATTGTAGGTATATATTTGACATGACACCTATTACAATTTTAACTTTTTAAGCAGTCAGTTGGAAGTAAAATTATTTGTTAAGTTATTTCTACAATTTATATTATTTGATCTATTTATTAATAATTTCACTTCAAGTACCTACATAGGTATTCTTCTACGTCACAGGTTATGAATTTGAGATCCCGGAACGTTTCAAGTGTAAATATTTACAATTGGTATATACTAAAATATTATTCTTGGGCCTTTCAGGTATTTTGTAAACAACTGTCCACGGTTTCTGTTTTGCTTATATTTCGTCCCTCTTGACTATAACTTTAATGTTCTATATTTTATTTGTTTAGTAGTTTTAGTTGAGTTCGTTTCATTTATTTGCGCAAATTGTAATATAAATAACATCGGTATAAATATACCGCTTATCTTCTTCTTTTTATTTAACGCCAGCATATATTCGTAGTTCATATACAATTCTGCCAATGTCACGTACACATAATAGTTTTATGGTATAAATACAAAAAACGTTCTAATAATACCTTAGTCCACTGAAGCTGTGAAGGCCCGTCAGACCAATAACGTAGTCAGTTCGAAAAAAATATATCTAATAATATGGTGGCTTTCTTGTTAGAAATGTTTAGGGAATAATCTTTAGCAACTCAAGATGCATAAATACAACTATGATATATGTCAGTGTGAAGTTGAATGGATCTATATATTAATACGTGAAGCCTAAACTTTGTATCCCTTTTTAACGGAATTGGGCGAACGGATGAACGTGAAATTTGGCATAGTTAAAGTTTATATGGAGGAGAAGTGCAGAACCCTATTTATTTTATATGAAATGCATTATAAGTACATTAAATTAATTAAAATATGCATTACTCACACTACTGCTTCAATTTTACACAACATACACACACATGTAAATAAAAAAGACATTTTGACATCTGTCAATAAAGAACTTCAAAAAAGGTTGTGAAGGAGGTTGCTATGCTCGACTGTATGTATTATTTTACTCTTGCGTTCCAATTACCCTTTTTCATTCTACATTCTACAATGATATTATAACATAATAAATACCCTTTGACAAAAGAACCCTAATAAAATTCAAACTTTAAAAAATCAATGAACTATGATCGAATGTCGACCTCTGGACTCTCGACCTTATTATTTAATCGATCAGTGAATCAAGGCCAATCAAGTGTAATAAAAATTTTTGCCTTAAACAGCAAAGCAGTAAGCACACTACTGAATATACCTTCGTATATAAACTTTAGAAATGTTAACGATCCAACTCTACGCGTAAGAATGATTCCTGTTCTTTTTGGTACTGCGTCTTTGCCTTACTTTGTATTAGTGCCTAATATTTCTGACGGTAAACGGGACCTTATTCCGACGTATATGACTTTTTTTTATTGTAGTACGGCAAAATGATTGCACTATGTCTGATGGTAAGCACAGTACAATCCAACAACAATGGCGACCACCGAGTGACACCTGAGTGTCATGCCGGTCTGTGAAAACGTAAAATGCACAGGCTGATCCCGAAACGCGACCCGCAGAAGCGAAACAGTATGTCGGGCTTTTTCGCTATATACATGGTGGTTGCGACCCAGTCAGGTTTTAAAACCCTACCACCCCTTTCGCCATTGCCTCGTTCGTTATTCAGTAGGGTGCACTACGTGCAGGTGAGGTTGGCTTGGGTGTCTCAAGTCTTATGTCTTAAGTCCCAAGTCAAAGTCACTATGCACATACGAGTATTTCCATATAAAACCCGGTCAAAAGTCGAATTCATCGAGTTTGTTATAAATCTAAATATATCTGTAACTTATTTACTCTGTGACATAGTAAAAAACGCTTTTGCTATGAAATTGAGCCACGGTGTTATTGGCGTGGTTCAGATGATATGCCTCCACGAGAAGCAATTAAATTCCATGCCGCAGATGCTTCATTACTACCTATAATTAGAACCTATATTTATCTTCGGTACTCTCTATTTTCATAATGGTAACAAAATTTGAGAGATATCCGAATCATATTTTATGTAGTGCCATATTTATTAATTCAATAGATTCAAGCAATTTATTTAACCGTTCAATTAGTTACATTATGTTAAATTACTACAATACTAAAAAGTTAAATTATTTTATCGACTATTATTAAATAAGCTATTATGCAATTATTTTCAATAAAAAAAAATCATTGTTATTAAGCTATCAATCAATAAGCAATAGTAGTAAATAACACAAGAAGAAAGGAATTATACCGTGCGTCATTTGAAGCAAAAAACTTTCAGCAAAGTTGTGCAGTTACTTTATCTTAATTGTGATTCAAATGACTTCGCTTTGTTTCCATTACATTAGTTTAGATGATAATTAAATGGGATTTATTGAAAGATGTTGATGTTTTTTTTTTATTAGACAGTATAATATTTTAAGTGAAAGTTATACTAGGGATACTTGTAATATAAGCGATTGTAACCATATATTGGCACGCCCAACATCGGAAGAAGCGAAATTAATCTATAATATGGTGGGCGTCGGTATAAGGGCAAGAAAGTGATTGTAATACTCTGTTTTTTTTTTATTTAGTTTTTTGTTAGTAAGAAGTAATCATATTTGTAAGTTATGATTGTTTGTAGTATGGACGAGGGTGGCGTGTTCTGTTTGAACAAACCCTCGACTAAAATAAAGTGAAAAAAAAACAATAATGAGTAACTGTAATATAGTGTAATAATGAGTAACTGTAATAGTGGGATATTAAATAACTACAGATAAATTATTATAGTTAAATTTGTATAAATGAAAGTGTATTATGGAAAATAATACATTTAATAATACATTTTAATATATTAAGTTGTCAAATTTTCACGACGAATGCCCGGTTTCTGAGATACTCGGTTAAACTACCAATAGTTATTGACTCAACAAAGTTATCCATAAGGTAAGATGTCAAATGGCCCGTTGAATTTTATGGACATTTATCGTATTCTGTATGTTCAGAAACGCGATTTGACAAGTTATCGAACCGATAACGCTACCGAACAAATAAACTACAATTAAAGTACTTCAGAAACCGGGCATGAATCTCTGAATTGATGGTATACGCTACTTTTCCTGCAAATGTATGGAATGTCGGATATTGCACACGAAATTGTGGGAAAAGGCTAATTTTTATATAATAAAATTAGAGAGTGATATATTCTACAGTTCATATTTGTAGTATACAAAACACAAACAACGAAACAAAGCACTGACGCGCCTTTTTCATTTCGCGAGGGGTTGACAACAGCAATCATGTGATCATGCCTCGTTAGACGAATCAGTGATTACTTTGACTTCCCTCCGAGGCGTCTGTCTGCATTATGCTAATCAAGGTTCTATTTCCCTTTACACAAGCGTTCGTTATGTTTCTTCAATAAGTTGAATTTATTTTTGCCTCAGATGAATTTTATATAAGACAAATTCCTTGTTATGTCAATATTTAGCGGGAGACAAGAGAAGTTTACCCTTTAAAATTTTTTTTTAATTTATACGGGATTTATGTGAATACCAGTGATTCCCAAAATGTGTAATACGTACTATCAGTAACCAATATGGAGATACATAGTCATTGGAGGCTTACGAAATGACAGCGTAATTTGAATTGCATAATAATAAAAGCTGTCGTATTTTTTTCTTCCAATGTTGTCATTTTACTTAACATAACACTTAACCCCATAACTTGTTTAAAGTGACCGCTTTTATATTTTATAGTGCCTACGCCTATGGAAAAGCGTAAAGATATGTATCACAGAAAATAATGTGAAAATTCTCTATCTACTCGTAAAAGTCTCATCTAAAACGGCTCGGCTACAGGCAAACGATAAACACATCAATTTTAGTTTTTCATATACGAGTATATCTTACAGCCACGGGCTGTAAAAACAAAAACGGAAGTAGTTTATGATGCGAGAAATCTTGAAGACCTTGATTTGTATTCTGAGCTATCTATGGTTGAGTAAATAACTAAAAACAAAAAGGATTCCTGAATAATGTTTATTTTATTCTATAGTTTCAAATGGCCAATCTTGTTATGAACAATTAAGAAAAACGACAAGATATAATGAAATTAATAACGTTAAGCTTAGATTCTGTAAACAATGCTCTGTTGTTTTGTCATTCTAAATTTATTATTATTATTTACTATTTATTATTTCAGGTCAGTCAAAGTCACCTTGTCTCTATCAGTGTAATTCGGTAAGCGATAACGAGGGATTAAATTTAGATTATGCGATATATTTATAACTCTTATATATAAAATAAGTTTTACCACAATGTAGTAGTGTTATCAAAGTGTTAGTTCGATTGAAAATAACCGTATAAGTTAAATCTGCCAATTGACTTTAAAATTAAAAAAAAGTACGGTCTAGTCCCAATATAACGTTTACCGCGGATTATCTACATACCATTTACACTCGTCCAATTTATATTAAAATTAAAAGGAGAGGGTACCTTTCATCCAGAAAAAGGTAATTTTCCCGAAGGATAGGTGAAATCTCAATTAACAGGAGCGAAACCACGGGCAACAACTAGTTAATGACATACAACAGATTGTAATATTTTTTTTTCTCGAACTGACTACGCTATTGATCCGGCAGGGTCTT
The DNA here is from genome assembly GCA_015888305.1 of Antheraea pernyi. Classification (NCBI taxonomy): domain Eukaryota; kingdom Metazoa; phylum Arthropoda; class Insecta; order Lepidoptera; family Saturniidae; genus Antheraea; species Antheraea pernyi. The sequence continues at coordinate 1,065,053 of MU158780.1, read as the reverse complement.
CACAGCTTCACCGGACTAAAACAGATTTTAATATTGAACAATTTATATCGATAAAAGTGGCTAGCTAGCTATCGCCGTCAGCTTGAATTACTTTTTTAACTTGTATTTGAGACACTACTACATACAGTCAAAGACAGGATAAATAAACTGAAAGAATTGTTTTATTATGTATTTAGTTTATTTAGAAGTATTAGAGATGACATCGTACTATTATTATTTTCAAGAAATGTATACTATTCCATATCTATACTAATATTATAAAGAGGTAAAATTTGTGAGTTTGTAAGTTTGTGGTGTTGTAGGGGGGGGGGTCTACTGGAACTCAGGAACTACTGGTCCGATTTGAAATAGTCTTTGAGTGTTATATAGCTCATTTATCGAGGATGGTTTATAGGCTATATATCATCACGCTAAGACCAATAGCTGAGCACCAATGAAGAATATTTCAAAATCGGGGTTTTTTTCCTCTTGAGCGTTTCTACTGCGTGTTAACGTTAACCCAAAGTAACTATTCCACGCGAACGAAGTCGCGGGCGGAGGCTACTATAAAATAAAGTTTATGATTATAAAGTTTATGGTTATAAAAAAGTAATGTCCGCATAGGAAACCAAATTTCCCAACTGTCTGAATAGTTTAAGAAAGCTGAACCAACAATTTCTTCTTTCAACTTTGGCAAACACTCCACAGTATAGAAGATTATTAACGTTTTTATCAAGTGAATAATTATTACAGAATGCCTTTGGAGACTCCAGTGTTCTGACAAGGCATTGGCCCTCTTGTTAGAACTTTCTAGGGAGATTTTGTAACGTTTTATAATTGATGTTCCTTGTAATTCCGTCTCACCCATTTATTTCAGTTAAACACGATATCTAGGTTATGCAAATGTAGAATTCAAAATGTCACCAATGTTACACAAAACGGAGTTACATAGCGCAGAATTATATGATAAAATATGATAAAATAATACGATCTCTACCCTGTCAAGTTGGTACAGGTAAAAATATATACTGGAAACTTGTTTAAAGTTTATTGCAGCAATGATTTCAAACATCAGTTAAGAAAACAAAGCAACTTCTGTCAACGGAACGTATTAAGATTATAACTCGACTACGTTCGGATATTTCGACTTCTATCATAACAATCTATAAAAACTCCCAATATAAATAGATACAGAGAGTTAGGTTCACTTTCGGAACATCCCAAACCGAGGTCATTGTAATGGTTGTGACCTTGCGCTTTTTGCCATTTCGGCCGAGTGCCTTCTGCGCTCGCCACAAGGCCCGGTGCAACTGTAAAGGCCCTTCAGGTCAACAGTGTTGGTTTGAAAAAACGGTTAACGGTTCCTTACCGAGAGGCATTTCCGCTGAAACCTTCGACCCATTCACATCGCTCCGTTCCATAGCTATAGACAAAGTTACGTTGGTTTATTTTCTGTTTTAAATATAGAAAGAGTATTTATTCGCTTTTAATATTCATACGTACGCAGTCGTCTAATCAATCGATGACACAGATGGCGTTTTTGATGTAATAAGAAAAACAAATGAATATTATGTAATTTCTCTCCGTATACAAATATCTACAAATACCAGTTTCTATGACGATCGGTTGATAATTATATGTTACACCACCCAATGGTGGGTTTGTAAGATGGATATTAAAAAAACAATTGGGTGTACCAGCTTTTATGGTGAGATATGTGAGAGCATATAAGTGAAATGTAATGTTGAATTGCGAAAACGCATTTAATTCCCGAAACGCATAATTCACGTGGCACATTACAAGATAACGGCGCAGGAAATCCCTTTGATATCGAATGATTTATTTACGTAATGGTAACATTTATTGGCGGGAAGACTTTTTATTGCATATTATCAGTTTTATATCAGCCGTAAATGATAATACGAGTATTATTACAACGAACACACGCAGTTGTTGCTTCAATTTAAATTCGTTATCTGTCTATTCGTAAAAACAGTAAGTAAGAATTTGATGAAAATTATGACGGTTCACGGTTCACGTAATATCTATAATCATGTCTAAAAGTTTGTATATCTATACAGATTATAAAAGGCAGTGCATTTGTATCTGTCTGATCGTTAGTATTTCTATAACTCAAACCCCAATTAAGCAATTGACATGATTCTATTTCAAAATAATAGCTGTATTCTCTGATCAGACTTTAGTATACGTTTTGTTTATGGTGGGTAGAAGTAAAGAGAACTACCTGAGTTGAGAGTCATGTTGGAAAAGTATCCAGCTCTAAGCACTAAGTACCTAATGGTTCTAAAACTCCAAAATGGCACTAGCATAGGCGAAGTTTATGGATAGTCTGAAATAGTCTTGTAAATATAACCTAAAATATTTACTGCTGTATGAAAACGTTGAGAGTGATAGAATTTTTGTGAACTTGTAATAAATATGTTTAGCGATTTTTGAGCCTTTACCTTAATAAAACTTGTTGAGATCATTGAACAACAACGAACACTGTGGCTACTGTAGTGCCACGCTAATTTACCGCATTTTTTCATGCTCGTACACAGAGATGGTTCTCCTTACGTCTACACTCCATACTTTCGTTACAATCGGTAATATATGGAATAAGTTTTAAGGTTAAAAATTTATAAAATCAACAAACACTAAATAACTTCCAAGGTCATTGTGTCGCAATATGTTATTTCAACCATAAAATATTTACATATATATTGCTGCAAAAAGTTGTTCAGAATAGAAGTAAGGAAAACGGGAGTACTATAAATATATTTTTGATATTTAAAACATTGTTATCGTGTTCCACCTCGTAACGCGAGCGGTCCCGAGGGTGCAGCTATTATTAAGCATTCCTATAAGTGTGTAGACCTCAATAATGGAATCATTTAATTTGATCGTTTTCTTTCTCAAACAATCAAGTTCAACACACATCAAAGGAATACAAAAAACCACCAGTTCTTATCGGTTCAACAAGAATCTTGGTTAAAATCGAATGTGAATCTCAGTTTTAACACATATAATTACAGTACTTCGAGTAACCTTGCTTCGTATACTCAGATATCAATTAGTGGTTAATAAAAACATTGTTTTTTTATATGAAAAAGTATATTTTTAATAATCATTGTTTTTTGTATAAAAATGCATATTTCATTTTAATTACTGAGTTTAAATTTATACGGGCCTTCGACCGGAACGTAATTACATTTTATATTGTTTTTGATTCAAGAATACTTTAAGATTATTATTAACTATGAACCGCAATTAGCCACAACCAGGTTCAGGGTATAACGTATACGTAAATGATAATAATTAATTCTTCTCCTTCTTCTTACCCTTATCTCACCTAAGTAGGGTCGGTCCAACATGTTCGTCATGTTGTGGTATATGATTTGGCCTAATTTTTACGATCGGCCGCCTGCCTGACATCAACCCTCCTTGGGATTATTTTGTTGTACCACTATATGTATATGGTTATTATATATAGTTACGAAGTCTGATAGGATCTTTTAGCTTTACAATTTTTCTTTAGGCTTTAGCTTTGGTAGGCTATTTATATTTTCTGTTTGAGCAAACTTTAGACTTCCCGACGACAGAATAATGATAATAATTAATCAACCTATATAAATTAAAATTAGAATAACAGTGTAACTGATTTTCTTTACTTGTACTGAATCTCTCTCTTTCTCTCTTCTGGTGATTCATCAAATGTTGTTTTACTCCTAAATTAATTAATTTTCATCTACAAATATTTATAGTTGGCAGTAGCAGTTATATATCGATCATGTTAGATTATTTCACAGTAACCGTTGTTAGAAACTGTTGTTAGTTATTCTGCTGTTAGGTAATTTAATATTTTACACCATATTGTAATATTAAAAAACGACACGATGATGAAATTAACATTCATTGCTCGAACGTGATATTTTCTTCCTTTCACAACATTTGTTCTTAAATACTGCGTGTTCTTTCGCACCCTATTATACCACTGAAAAACTATTGACATTGACAGTAATAATAACGGGCAACGGATAACCAACGGTCGTATAACGTCTTTAAGAAATCGTTATTTATTGTACAGGAATAATGCGTTACATTGTTATAATAACAACCATTTCCACAAATAATGTTATCAACCGCAATAGCGATTATAAAATAAAATACGCACATGCCCTATACATAAAAATGCGTAAAGTAGGTCATCTAACATTGCTATATAAGTATATAAGAGTTGTCGTCAACGCTTCCAATCTAAATAATATCCATTCACTGCGAAGAAAGTTCAAATTTTGTTATAACGAGGAGGTCGAATTTCCCCCGACAGGCTTCCGGTTCACGACGGCTCGGGTCAGTATTAGCATATTGTTAATTTGTTGTCATTAATCCTGTATACATTTTTTTTTCGTCCAATCCACCCGCTCCGTATGTCGACGGGCCGTGTCGTTTTCCCGCTGGGAAAATTAATTAATTAATCGTTCGTCTCGCTCGCTGACATGAGTTAAAATTATAAAAATGCCTTTAATTTTTCACATTTATTTAGCTGACGAAGGTTTTCATAAGAAAGCTCATAGGACAACGGAGAAGGCTATGCTGGATGACTGAATGAATAAGGAGTGAAACCATTTTGCAGTAGGTAGCGTCTTCGACATTGTTAGACTTGAAAGAAGATTGTTTGAAAGCAAAGCGGTGGATAAGACACACTATTCATAGAACGACTGATCAATGAAGTTGAGGAGTTCTCGAGTGTTGGCCACGCATTCGCAGACCTATCGTAGGTAGACCCATCACAAACGGACAGATAACTTGGTTAAAGTTGAGAAAACGGACTGGATGGGACCAGCGCAATACTGGTCGTTATAGGGATCTCTGTGGGAGGCCTATGTCTAGAAGTGGATATCTTTCGTTTGTATGAATACGGATAGATAGATTAAGTATTCTGCTTATACAGTGCTTATAAAATAAAAGTATACGAAGGTTGTATCATATCCATCTCTAGACTATCCAGTTTTTTTTTATTTAGTAATCCAGATAATTATAACAATGATAATCTATTTTCTTACGATTATATCGTATTCTATTATAAAGCACACGAATGAAGAAATAAGTTCTTATCTTTGCCGTACCGTGAAGCTGTGGAACAATCTCCAGGCTAGTGTGTTCCCTCCTTTCTATAACATGGAGTCCTTCAACCGTAACGTGAAGAGACATTTACGCAGGCCGGCCTTGGGATTATTTTGTTGTACCACTATATGTATATGGTTATTATATATAGTTACGAAGTCTGATAGGATCTTTTAGCTTTACAATTTTTCTTTAGGCTTTAGCTTTGGTAGGCTATTTATATTTTCTGTTTGAGCAAACTTTAGACTTCCCGACGACAGAATAATGATAATAATTAATCAACCTATATAAATTAAAATTAGAATAACAGTGTAACTGATTTTCTTTACTTGTACTGAATCTCTCTCTTTCTCTCTTCTGGTGATTCATCAAATGTTGTTTTACTCCTAAATTAATTAATTTTCATCTACAAATATTTATAGTTGGCAGTAGCAGTTATATATCGATAATGTTAGATTATTTCACAGTAACTGTTGTTAGAAACTGTTGTTAGTTATTCTGCTGTTAGGTATTTAATATTTTATACCATATTGTAATATTAAAAAACGACACGATGATGAAATTAACATTCAATGCTCGAACGTGATATTTTCTTCCTTTCACAACATTTGTTCTTAAATACTGTGTGTTCTTTTGCACCCTATTATACCACTGAACAACTATTGACATTAACAGTAAAAATAACGGGCAACGGATAAACAACGGTCGTATAACGTCTTTAAGAAATCGTTATTTATTATACAGGAATAATGCGTTACATTGTTATAATAAGTAAAAATAACGGGCAACGGATAAACAACGGTCGTATAACGTCTTTAAGAAATCGTTATTTATTATACAGGAATAATGCGTTACATTGTTATAATAACAACCATTTCCACAAATAATGTTATCAACCGCAATAGCGATTATAAAATAAAATACGCACATGCCCTATACATAAAAATGCGTAAAGTAGGTCATCTAACATTGCTATATAAGTATATAAGAGTTGTCGTCAACGCTTCCAATCTAAATAATATCCATTCATTGCGAAGAAAGTTCAAATTTTGTTATAACGAGGAGGTCGAATTTCCCCCGACAGGCTTCCGGTTCACGACGGCTCGGGTCAGTATTAGCATATTGTTAATTTGTTGTCATTAATACTGTATACATTTTTTTTTCGTCCAATCCACCCGCTTCGTATGTCGACGGGCCGTGTCGTTTTCCCGCTGGGAAAATTAATTAATTTATCGTTCGTCTCGCTCGCTGACATGAGTTAAAATTATAAAAATGCCTTTAATTTTTCGCATTTATTTAGCTGACGAAGGTTTTCATAAGAAAGCTCATAGGACAACGGAGAAGGCTATGCTGGATGACTGAATGAATAAGGAGTGAAACCATTTTGCAGTAGGTAGCGTCTTCGAAGACGTTGACAATCGTAAGACATTGTTAGACTTGAAAGAAGATTGTTTGAAAGCAAAGCGGTGGATAAGACACACTATTCATAGAACGACTGATCAATGAAGTTGAAGAGTTCTCGAGTGTTGGCCACGCATTCGCAGACCTAGCGTAGGTAGACCTATCACAAACGGACAGATAACCTGGTTAAAGTTGAGAAAACGGACTGGGTGCGACCAACGCAATACAGGTCGTTATAGGGATCTCTGTGGGAGGCCTATGTCTAGAAGTGGATATCTTTCGTTTGTATGAATATGGATGGATAGATTAAGTATTCTGCTTATACAGTGCTTATAAAATAAAAGTATACGAAGGTTGTGTCATATCCATTTCTAGACTATCCAGTAATCCAGAGAAGCTTCGTAATAATTATAACAATGGTAATCTATTTTCTTACGATTATATCGTATTCTATTATAAAGCACACGAATGAAGAAATAAGTTCTTATCTTTGCCGTACCGTGAAGCTGTGGAACAATCTCCAGGCTAGTGTGTTCCCTCCTTTCTATAACATGGAGTCCTTCAACCGTAACGTGAAGAGACATTTACGCAGGCCGGCATGACAGTGGCGACCGGCGACGGACAACGCATCTCTCGGTAGTCGCCATTGTTTTTGGATTGTACTGTGCTCACCATCAGGCACAGTACATTCAATTTGCTGTGCTACAATAAAAAATTATATATATTTTGACTTTTAGGGTAAGCAAGATTATCACTTATCATAAACTTGTTAGTTATAAAAAAACAAAAGTTTCTGAAATTAGAGAATAATGAATAGCTAATATTTTCATACCAACAAAGCATATAGCTCAAATAATTGGTGAAATAGGACCAAATCTGTAACCTCAAAGTCCTACTACTAAACCGCTTCGATCTTAGCTCGTGACTGGCTTTTGTGTGTTGACTAGAATTGTCAGTACTGTATCTAGATTTTAAATATTACACTATATATTTTAAATATTACACTATAGATTTTAAATATTACACTATAGATTTTAAATATTACACTGTAGATTTTAAATATTACACTATAGATTTTAAATATTACACATTGGATGTATCTGCTATTTAGTTACTATAATGCAAGAGTATCATAATACGCTTAATTCTAAAATAATATTACACTATAGATTTTAAATATTACACTGTAGATTTTAAATATTACACTATAGATTTTAAATATTACACATTGGATGTATCTGCTATTTAGTTACTATAATGCAAGAGTATCATAATACGCTTAATTCTAAAATAAATGACCGTGTGTGAAATTGCATCCCGACATGAAGGTAGATTTCGTAATTGTAAAAAACAAATTGCGACGCAAACACATTATAATATATAAAATACGTTTTGAATGTGTGTGTTATTATTAATATGATAATTAAAATAAATTACTTATTCAGTACATTCTAATACTTAACCTTGATATAAAAATGAACAAGAATAATATTAAAACTGGTTTTTATCATTTAAAATTTGAACAATGGCATGAAACCTTGGAACAATGTACGTGTAATTTTTACTCTATAATTTATTAACTAAAATTTTCGCAGCCATAATAAAAATGGGGAAACTTATTTCCGCGTTCGGTTGTTCGTGGTCGTTCATTTATCATTCGAAGGTCGCCGGAGTGATTTCCCGTAATTTCACTAGAGATTAGTGTACGATGTGTTAAAAAAATTCAGGCTGAGAATAACCCGCGTCGAAACTATATTACATCGATGATAGCAAACGACGTAGGTATAAATACAACAAATTAATTTGAGACTTTTTATACATGCACTTCATAAGTGTTTTTTATGTCATAGGAGGCAAACGAACAGGTGTGTCACCTGATGTTAAGTGATCACCACCATCCATAGACACTAACAACACCAGGGGAGTCGCAATTGCGTTGCCAGCGAGTGTTTGGGGGCAAGGGCGAGAGGAGGAGACGAGAGAGGCGGGGAAGGGAGAAGGGCCTCCGGCGCTCGCACTGACCGAACGAAACACAACAATGCAAGCACTGTTACTTCACGTCGGTTTTCTGTGGGTCGGGTGGTACTGCCCCGGACGAACTGACCCATTCATACTGAAACCAGTAATAATAGCTTCAGCGTGGCTCTACCACCTACAACTTACCTATAGCGTTTGACTACAAATGTTAAGTGATAGTGTGACGATAACACGCTCAATCTAGAAAAGGACTAGCTGTTAAGTGTAGCTGCTGAAAAACACATATTAGATTCTTGGCGACAGTTTTTCAACTTGAATGTAGTACCGATATGAAGTAATAGTGCTTGCATCGTTGCGTTTCGTTCGGTCAGTGAGAGCGCCGGAGGCCCACCTCATTTAAAAGACAAGCGTCGACTACCCTGGTGTTGCTAGCGTCTATGGACGACGGTGATCACTTACCATCAGATGACCCGCCTGTTCGTTTGCCCCCTATAGTATATAAAAAAAGCTAGCCATGTAGGCATTGTAAAATTGGCTACCGTGATATACTCATGAATCTTTGTGTACTTTTGGCCTTTTCTTGTTTGCTAATAGATTTAGGGCTGTATCTAAGTAAAGAATTTGTGAATACGAATCTCACTGACCTACAGGAAAGAGGTCTTTTACTGACAAAGAAAAAAGGTTAAGATACACGAAGAACTTTTAAAAAAGTTATATTGGAAATTATTTGCGGCTTCCAATTCTGTGTTGCCTTAGGGCGTTCCAAATCTTAAATCCCGCCATACAATCACAGTTAATACTCATAGATTTATGGAGAATATACATTATTTTATAGTTTATTGTAAACTCAAGCCGTCTGCCATGATAGATCTTGTGGTAGCTCTTGTACGAAATGGTAAATCTTGAATAATGGTTTAAGTGAAGGGAGACGTTGCGTGATTTATTTACCTTCGCGGACTGTCGCAACAAAGGGACCCCTTCGTCACTTTAGTGTCAGAAGGGCGCAGTTCATTAGCGAAATAAGATAGGACCCTAATGTCACGTTGAACTTCCATACTAACAAAAGGCCTAACCATTGTCCACAGTTTTCATAATGCAAAATGTAACGCGCCCCTTTGCCTGAAAACCCCTCTCACCCTCGCCGGTCGGTATCGCACGTGTATACGTCTGTCTCTCTCTCGCTCAATGTAACAGGAATATGGCGGTTTCATTTCAATCAGCGCACGCATTGCAGGTGATACCGCGTGAACCGCTGTTCAGTCGCGTTCGGATCGTTGCGTAGGTGGGACGTTGTTGCGTGATTCACGTTTCCCGCGAAAAATTACGCTACGTTTTTAATGTCATATTGGACTGATTTATTCATTCTTTAAATATTCGGCCATTGTAATTTATATTTTAAATTGTGACGTTTATTAATTGTACTGCTCGACGGTGATGTACTAGGATCTATTGTGATTTATTCCTGTCTGAAGCTTTGAGCGACGTTCGGATTTAGTTTTTCCTGTCGATTGAATACAGTAAGTATTATTAATAATAAACTGTATATACCTATAATACTATAATGTATTAAATCGTATTTAAATTCGCTTTGTAGGTAAAACATGTTAAAGAACCCGTGCTGGGTAATTTTTATAATTTAGTATCGTAAAACTCTAAATTATTGGTACATAAAACATTACTCCGGTCGGTCTGGCTTATACGGGTGTATAAAAAATTATTCGTCAAAAATAAGGGTTGTAAAAGTGTTGGGTCGAAATTTCTACAAATAAGTATACGTAATAATTTTGGATAGGAAGTATGTATTATGCGAAATCGGTACATTTATTAATGCAGAACTGTTGATAAATTATTAAATAATGAACATTATAATGATTATTCAGGATAATATCCCAATATTATATAAACAAATAAAATACAGTTTTTCCCTTTTATATAATCTCTCATTACGCTAAATAAATTATTTCTTTGTTTATATATGTATAGACTGGCTAAAGGGTGCGTTTTAGACTCGCTAAAATGTTTATCGGCTAAATAAAAATGGATCAAAAAATTTGCTAATAATGAATTATATAATTAATTTATAATAATTACTACTGCTAATTTAATGATTTCTAGTATTTCCAAGATAACTTTATTATAGAAAGAAAATAGAAAAAGCTTAAATAATATTCATTACTAGCTGATACTCGCGACTTTGTCTGCGTTGTCACTGCTGCATCGCAAGAAAATACACATCGCTGACGTCGTGGTACTTATAAAATGTCGTGGTTTTTTAAAACTGTAATAACTTTGTATTAAAAAGATATATCGTGATATTTTTTAAAATAAGTAAATAATCTAAGAAGTGAAACTAAAAATATTTACCCGAAAATTATTTACTGCGACAAAGTTCTATCATTTCATTTATATACATTTTGAACAAAATAATTATTAGGTAAAGAATATACTTATTTCTTTATTATAATGGTTATAAGAATACTTCGTAAAACTTTGACAGTCGCTTATGCTTCTTATTATTAAAAAAAGTTATTATTAATAGCTAACCAGTCTAGATTTTGAAACAATACTATGGTATACACTTTAAACTATAATGCGGAGTAGTTTTTTTAATAAAAAAACTTCAGAAGATTTAAATTATGACGACCCGTTATGCTCATCTTTATAAATTACTAACAGTCGTCCGCGACTTCGTCTACGTTTGTATTTTTTAACGTTCAAACCATATATTATCTTCATGTAAGAGTTTTATACAACGCACGCGATAGTTCTCAGTTGGTAGGAGTTTTTCAAACATACTTTACTCTCATCCTTATATATTGCCTAATTTAAATAATATCTTTATAAATTATAGTTTATTTGCTTTTTCTGATGTATAACCTATATTACAGTAAAGTTGCATGGCAAATTCGTTCAGAGCTTTTTGCGTGAGAGAATAACAAATATGCATCCTCGCACACTTTCATTCTTTTTTCACACTTATCTAGACTGTGATTTTAAACAAGCTATTTATAATCAGGTGACATACAAAAAATACATGTGAACAGTAAATTGTAACTTAATAAAAATACAACACTGTACATCGGTATAATATAGTATAGTGGTAGAGTTTTTTCGAAAAAGGTTTTCTCGCATACTCAAGTTTTTTTGAAACTAATATTATCAGCGCACGCATTGCAGGTGATACCGCGTGAACCGCTGTTCAGTCGCGTTCGGATCGTTGCGTAGGTGGGACGTTGTTGCGTGATTCACGTTTCCCGCGAAAAATTACGCTACGTTTTTAATGTCATATTCGACTGATTTATTCATTCTTTAAATATTCAGCCATTGTAATTTATATTTTAAATTGTGACGTTTATTAATTGTACTGCTCGACGGTGATGTACTAGGATCTATTGTGATTTATTCCTGTCTGAAGCTTTGAGCGACGTTCGGATTTAGTTTTTCCTGTCGATTGAATACAGTAAGTATTATTAATAATAAACTGTATATACCTATAATACTATAATGTATTAAATCGTATTTAAATTCGCTTTGTAGGTAAAACATGTTAAAGAACCCGTGCTGGGTAATTTTTATAATTTAGTATCGTAAAACTCTAAATTATTGGTACATAAAACATTACTCCGGTCGGTCTGGCTTATACGGGTGTATAAAAAATTATTCGTCAAAAATAAGGGTTGTAAAAGTGTTGGGTCGAAATTTCTACAAATAAGTATACGTAATAATTTTGGATAGGAAGTATGTATTATGCGAAATCGGTACATTTATTAATGCAGAACTGTTGATAAATTATTAAATAATGAACATTATAATGATTATTCAGGATAATATCCCAATATTATATAAACAAATAAAATACAGTTTTTCCCTTTTATATAATCTCTCATTACGCTAAATAAATTATTTCTTTGTTTATATATGTATAGACTGGCTAAAGGGTGCGTTTTAGACTCGCTAAAATGTTTATCGGCTAAATAAAAATGGATCAAAAAATTTGCTAATAATGAATTATATAATTAATTTATAATAATTACTACTGCTAATTTAATGATTTCTAGTATTTCCAAGATAACTTTATTATAGAAAGAAAATAGAAAAAGCTTAAATAATATTCATTACTAGCAGATACTCGCGACTTTGTCTGCGTTGTCACTGCTGCATCGCAAGAAAATACACATCGCTGACGTCGTGGTACTTATAAAATGTCGTGGTTTTTTAAAACTGTAATAACTTTGTATTAAAAAGATATATCGGGATATTTTTTTAAATAAGTACTTTATTATAATGGTTATAAGAATACTTCGTAAAACTTTGACAGTCGCTTATGCTTCTTATTATTAAAAAAAAGTTATTATTAATAGCTAACCAGTCTAGATTTTGAAACAATACTATGGTATACACTTTAAACTATAATGCGGAGTAGTTTTTTTAATAAAAAAACTTCAGAAGATTTAAATTATGACGACCCGTTATGCTCATCTTTATAAATTACTAACAGTCGTCCGCGACTTCGTCTACGTTTGTATTTTTTAACGTTCAAACCATATATTATCTTCATGTAAGAGTTTTATACAACGCACGCGATAGTTCTCAGTTGGTAGGAGTTTTTCAAACATACTTTACTCTCATCCTTATATATTGCCTAATTTAAATAATATCTTTATAAATTATAGTTTATTTGCTTTTTCTGATGTATAACCTATATTACAGTAAAGTTGCATGGCAAATTCGTTCAGAGCTTTTTGCGTGAGAGAATAACAAATATGCATCCTCGCACACTTTCATTCTTTTTTCACACTTATCTAGACTATGATTTTAAACAAGCTATTTATAATCAGGTGACATACAAAAAATACATGTGAACAGTAAATTGTAACTTAATAAAAATACAACACTGTACATCGGTATAATATAGTATAGTGGTAGAGTTTTTTCGAAAAAGGTTTTCTCGCATACTCAAGTTTTTTTGAAACTAATATTTTAGTATCTAGATTATTACTGCAGTTCGAGTAGGTAATATTACAAGTATCTTATTCAAATAGTGTCAATATTCTGACAAGATACAAGATGGTGGCCCCCTTGTTAGAACGTTCCGGGGAGCTTTTGAGACATCTCAGACTTTATGCTCTGTGGCAAAAGTTTCCATCGACTTCACTGAACACAATAACCGAACTATACTATATATAAAATGTCACAGTATTACAAAACGTAGAGTCAAGTAAAACAAGATTATCAATAGAATATAAAAGCCACTATATGACAGACACTAAGATCCCGTCAATACAACTATCCCCAAATTAAAAACGTAAGCACCTACAGATATGTTCCAGCAGCTGCAATTGAGAACCAGTCAACGTTTAGGTTTAGCTAGCATGTTTGCCATATTAAACAATATGGCCATTTAACATTGTATGAGATTGTGGTCAAAAAATAAAATCTAAAAAGCATAAAGGTTTTTGTACATAAAACATTACTCCGGTCGGTCTGGCTTATACGGGTGTATAAAAATTTATTCGTCAAAAATAAGGGTTGTAAAAGTGTTGGGTCGAAATTTCTACAAATAAGTATACGTAATAATTTTGGATAGGAAGTATGTATTATGCGAAATCGGTACATTTATTAATGCAGAACTGTTGATAAATTATTAAATAATGAACATTATAATGATTATTCAGGATAATATCCCAATATTATATAAACAAATAAAATACAGTTTTTCCCTTTTATATAATCTCTCATTACGCTAAATAAATTATTTCTTTGTTTATATATGTATAGACTGGCTAAAGGGTGCGTTTTAGACTCGCTAAAATGTTTATCGGCTAAATAAAAATGGATCAAAAAATTTGCTAATAATGAATTATATAATTAATTTATAATAATTACTACTGCTAATTTAATGATTTCTAGTATTTCCAAGATAACTTTATTATAGAAAGAAAATAGAAAAAGCTTAAATAATATTCATTACTAGCTGATACTCGCGACTTTGTCTGCGTTGTCACTGCTGCATCGCAAGAAAATACACATCGCTGACGTCGTGGTACTTATAAAATGTCGTGGTTTTTTAAAACTGTAATAACTTTGTATTAAAAAGATATATCGTGATATTTTTTAAAATAAGTAAATAATCTAAGAAGTGAAACTAAAAATATTTACCCGAAAATTATTTACTGCGACAAAGTTCTATCATTTCATTTATATACATTTTGAACAAAATAATTATTAGGTAAAGAATATACTTATTTCTTTATTATAATGGTTATAAGAATACTTCGTAAAACTTTGACAGTCGCTTATGCTTCTTATTATTAAAAAAAAGTTATTATTAATAGCTAACCAGTCTAGATTTTGAAACATAATACTATGATGATATACATTTCAAACTCTAATGTAGAGTGCTTTTTTTATTAAAAAGATTCAGCAGATTTAAATAATGAGGACACGCCAAGTTCATCATTATAAAATACTAACAAGTCGTCCGCGACTTCGTCTGCGTTTGTATTTTTTTAACGTTCAAACCATATATTATCTTCATGTAAGAGTTTTATACAACGCACGCGATAGTTCTCAGTTGGTAGGAGTTTTTCAAACATACTTTACTCTCATCCTTATATATTGCCTAATTTAAATAATATCTTTATAAATTATAGTTTATTTGCTTTTTCTGATGTATAACCTATATTACAGTAAAGTTGATTCGTTCAGTGCTTTTTGCGTGAGAGAATAACAAATATGCATCCTCGCACACTTTCATTCTTTTTTCACACTTATCTAGACTGTGATTTTAAACAAGCTATTTATAATCAGGTGACATACAAAAAATACATGTGAACAGTAAATTGTAACTTAATAAAAAGACAACACTGTACATTGGTATAATATAGTATAAGAGTTTTTTCGAAAAAGGTTTTCTCGCATACTCAAGTTTTTTTTAAACTAATATTTTAGTATCTAGATTATTACTGCAATTCGAGTAGGTAATATTACAAGTGTCTAATTCAAATAGTGTCAATATTCTGACAAGATACAAGATGGTGGCCCCCTTATTAGAACGTTCCGGGGAGATTTTGAGACATCTCAGACTTCATGCTCTGTGGCAAAAGTTTCCATCGACTTCACTTGAACATAATAACCGAACTATACTACATAAAACGCCACCATTATTACAAAACGTAGAGTTAAGTAAAACAAGATTATGAACAGAACATAACAGCCACTGTATGACAGACACTAATAACACCCTTATTACAAAAAACTTAAATACGTATTGAATACTTGCTTTAAAAAAGTTTGGATACTTACCTATTAAATGCATCGCGCTCGCCGAACGTTCGATATCTCGCTCTTCTATCTCTGTTTGGTTAGATTAGGTTAGACTTGCGAAAAAGTATAACCCCATCTTGCCGCGGCAGCGGTCGACAAGCGCGGTGCATTTAATACGTAAGTGTCTAACCTTTTTTTTTAAAGTATTTACTTTTTTGTAAGAACACGGTAAGATCCCGTCAAAACAACTATCCCCAAATTAAAAAGGTAAGCACCTATAGGTGTGTTCCAGCTGCTGCTATCTTCATTCAACATTAGATGAGATTGTGGTTAAACAATAAAATCTAAAAAGCATAAAGGTTTTCGGAGGTGGTAGAGTCACGCTGAAGCTATTACTGGTTTCAGCATGAATGGGTTAGCTCACCCGGGGTACTACCACCCGACACACAGAAACATCGACGTGAACTAACATTGCTTGCATTATTGCGTTTCGTTTGCTTAGTGAGAGCGCCTGATAACTCACCCCACCCCCCCTTCCTATTCCCTCCCCCTTTCCCACTCCCCTTCCCTCAAACATAGGGTGGCAACGCATTTGCGACACTTCTGGTGTTGCAAGTGTCTATGGACGGTGGTGATCAATTAACATCAGGTGACCCACGGGTTCGTTTGCCTCCTATGATATAAAAAAAAAGAAAAAAATATTATATTCCAACAAACTCGTAAGTTAGTCTATCGAATGTGGCCACAAATGGGATCGATGAGACACGTCGTATAAAGGAAAGAGTAACTACCGCGCCAGTGAACGAATTTATGAATATTGTATAAAGCTTTAGTGAAAGAATAGATCGTAAGGAAGTTTACACGTTATAATATCGAATGGGAAATGTCGACATACAGCGGATATATTATCGTGAATATATATTGATTTAACGTCGGAACATTGTTAGCTTTTATAGATATTACATTTTAACACTTCAACTGCGCCACAAGAGAAATAGTGGCCGGTGATATATGACCAATGAGGCAGTCAACGTGTTAATTGTTACAGGCATTGTATATATGAATATTAACCCTAGGTTCATCCTACTAGACATGAACAGTTTATCATTTAAAATTTATTTTAACACGTTCAATTCGATCCCATATGGTTTATATTATCTAAAATGTAAATAATAGTAGAAAACATATTCGCAACTGTAATGCCTAATATACCTATTCAATCGTTTCTCTTTTGTAAATGTGATGTATTATAAAATGAAAAACTATTACAAATTTCATCCATTCTTTATCCTACTCTAACTAACATTACAAACGTTAATGTTTGCATGCTTTCATGCTTTACCTACTGAACCGATTATTAAAAAATTCTTTATGCACGTTGTCAGGTATAAAGAAAAGCATGGGATAACTTTCATCCATAAGAAAGTACTGCTCTCGACGATTAGGTCTAAATTACATTAACGCGATCGAAGCCGGGGCAAAAGCTAGTAATAAATATTTAAATCAATCACAACGACAGCTGGGAGAGATGTAATACATGGAGAAAGACTAGAGTTACTTTTCATAAGGAATACATTTGACATATTACTTTTATGCGGAATCATAATAATGTATTCATTACAAAGAGAATGTAAACGACGTTGCATCAAAGATGTAGTTAAAGTATAAAATCTAATAACGTTCAGCTTTATTTAAAAATACTAATTGAGCCACTACCACAAGTAGCTACAATATGAACAAAGAGTACTATATATAACATTTTAGCAATTACTTTTGTTCCGAGACATTAAACTCAGTCACGCATATGTCCATGGAATAATAAAAGATGTGAAATAATATAATTCACCAAGTATCCTTACGATTCGAGTCTGTATATAATAATATGAAAATAAATGAAACCAATTCACAATTTTAGAGAGAGAGACGAACTTCTTAGCATTTCATGGATTCACCGTGCGGGTGCCGGGTCCATCGTGTGGCCGAGGGAGAAACTCAGAGCAGTTCCCAGGACTTGCGACCCAGATGTAGGTTTAAGGAGGCCCCCTTTGAGATGCGCATCAACGCTCACCTTCACTGCTCGAGTTTCCCGCCCTGCCTAGCCAAATTTGGTAGGAACCTGTTAGTGCAGCCTTTGATACTCGTTCTAAAATAGAACATACTTCAGTTCTCGACAGGCCAAGGTCCTTCAGAAGGTTATAGAGAGATTTTGCTGGTATACCTCTCGCTCCTACTTCTACCGCGTATAAATTAACCACATGGCCAATATTTAATTCTTACGTAAAGATAGTAAAATCTAAGTTAAATTTAATAAGAATGTAAATTTAAGGTGTCTGTTCCTTTTCGATTTTTGTGGAAAAAATTGTTGCAGGTGTCGTCGAGGAATAAATAACAAATTGCATTTCAATAATTTTTAGAAATGTCTATCTGTATGTTTGTAGTTTGTATATACACGCATCACTTCTAAAGTTCTGGTTTTACAATAAAACTCCAGCAAGAAAATCATAAAGTATATCCTCGAGTGTAACTTAGTCTTCGTTTCATTAAAATCGGTCCACTCTATCAAAAGTTATTGTAATTTGAATTACGGCTCGAGTTAATTAAGTATGAGAGAAAAGTAGGTAATATGTACAGACGATTTTATTATTTTACATTGGGTTCCACGCAGACGGAGTCGCGGGCACAGCTAGTATGATATAAAATTAAGGAAATCGTATGATTTAATTAAAATGACGACGATATTAAATTAGAGCGTCGATGTTCAAATACAGAGAATTAGTTCTCGGAAAAATGTTTCCGTAAATTGTTTGATGTTTATTTATTTTTTATCTCAAATTATCGAGAACGAAGAATAACGATAGCTTATAGACTTCCGTAAGCGTATGAACGTTTAATTTATGCTTCTTCGCGTAAGTAATATGATGTAATTAATTTTATTATTTATTGTTATTATTCTTGGGGTATATAATTTTAAAACGCATTCCATTTACGTAAGTAAATTACAATGAATGTGTAAGGAATTAATTATACAGCAAATGTACCTTTAAACACACTTCAATATCAGCGTTCGTAACCTCGTCACATTATTTCCATTATAATTTAGATATTTTTTCAATTAAGTGCAGTGATAGCATATAGTATATCAAAATAAATAATCAATGCATATTGTAACATAAAGTCCTCTGCCACGTCTGTCCATCTGTTTGTTCGGGATAAACTCAAAAACTACTGAACGTATTTTCATGCGGTTTTCACCATTAGATAAAGTGATGCATGAGGCAGATTTAGGTATATATTTTGTCAAAGTTTTCTTATCATAGCGGGATAACGTTCGCCGGGTCCTCTAGTTATATTATAAGTTTGTCATCTTTAATATGGATACAATACGAAATCTCAAGGAACATGTCGCCACCGTCACTATTTGACAATGTCTCTTACAATTAAAACTCTTTTTAATATATACTATTATATACAACACTTAACACTTCGGATGTGTTCGCTATGAGTTAACACCGAATAGACAATCTTCGAAAATAAATATCAGATTTAAATTGTTACATGTTTCGAATGAATTAAGTCTGTTTAACGCGTCACAATATGCCATGTCATGTTCTTGTAGGTGGTAGAGCCACGCTGAAGCTAGTATTAGTTCCAGCATGCATGGGTTGGCTCTCAGAGAAAACCGACGTGCAGTAATAGTGCTTGCATTGTTGCGTTTCGTTCGGTCAGTGAGAGCGTCGGACACCCACCTACTCTCCCCTTCCCCTTCTTCCCATCCTCTCCCCACTCCCAACACAGGCTGGCAACGCACTTGCGACTCTCCTCCTGTTGCAAGTGTCTATGGACGGTGGTGATCACTTAACATCAGGTGACCCATCTGTTCGTTTGCCTCCTATGATATAAAAAAAAAGTATTATACGGTTGTGTAATTGACTTCTCAGTTGTGCAGCGTTCAGATTTCAGAGAGCCTGACTTAAACTGCAGAATACACCGGTTATATTCAATACAATTTCGCTACGAGTCAGATGAAAACCTACGTAATAGAACACTTCAAATAGCAATGTCACTATACAGTAACAGTGCTTGCATTGTTGCGTTTCGTTCGGTCAGTGAGAGCGCCGGAGACCCTACTCTCCCCTTCCCCTTCCTTCTTCCCTTCCTCTCCCCACTCCCAACACAGGCTGGAAACGCACTTACGACTCTCCTCCTGTTGCAAGTGTCTATGGACGGTGGTGATCACTTAACATCGGGTGACCCATTTGTTCGTTTGCCTCCTATGATATAAAAAAAATGTATTATACGGTTGTGTACTTCTCAGTTGTGCAGCGTTCAGATTTAAGAGAACCTGACTTAAACTGCAGAATACACCGGTTATATTCAATACAATTTCGCTACGAGTCAGATGAAAACCTACGTAATAGAACACTTCAAATAGCAATGTCACTATAAAAATTACCAGGTAATGGGGATGCGAAAAGGGCATAGAATAAAATGTACGCCTGTTTGACTGACTTGTAAAGCCGAACTAGAAACCGGGTCTATTTTAAACATATCCGACTGTGCCGCGACAGATAGTTGGCGAACAGCTAGCTCTCTTTCCGTATTTTATTTTTATATATATATAAAAAAAGTATTCTCTCCACTCAAACCTTTTGTCTCAGCATCGTTCCGTCTTGCTTTGTGAAAATCCGATGTCGCTGCCAACTCGTGGTTTCGGATTGTTCATTGGATTTATTGTATACTTAATTTTGCGTTGAAACCAGCTGTTACGCTCATTATTGTTGTGACATACATGTTAATGGGTTAGTTCTTTAGATAATGACACACTAATTAAAACTATACGATTTATATATATGTAACGGCGAAGGGCAAACTGACAATTAATGTATTCACAGGTGTGTGGTTCCACGAATATCGTTTACAAAGAATAAAATGTTTTAATTGTTTTTATTTCTTTGTATGTTTCAAATTTTGATCGCAATATATCTTGAAGTTAAATGGCATGAGTTACAAACCTTCAACAGACGAGCCTACACTTCTTTAAAAGGCCGGCAACGCACTTACCTCTCCCTTGGTAATCACTTACCATCAGGTCACACAACTGTTCGTTTGCCTCCTATGATATATTTAAAAAAATGTAAATATCGTAATAACGTGAATATAGAATGGGACTGGTTCTCAAGTGCAAATATCAGAATTAAGTTATAGGTGATTAGCAATAGATAACCAACTTGAAACTGGTAGCTAACCCAGGCACGTATTAAAAAAGTCCTACACATCATGTCATGATTTCATCGCATTTTTCCTACACTGAAAACTCCGGCCCATTGCATGATTCGAACCCATAACGATCGATATTTCCGAAACACGGTACCACTGAGCGATCATAATTTCGTAATCAAAATATTATGCAAGTCTTTTCAAAGCCAAACGTTTCTTGACAATAGTCAAGTAAATTACAGTAGTGTAGAATATAGCTTAACATTGTACAGTAATAATTATATTATTTGGATTATACACATCGGAATCATATTAAAGGAACAGGAGTGTAAAACGTACGAGCAGTTAAATATAAACAAAAAAAGAACAAGGAATCAAAGTCAATATTATAACTGTCACCGTCTGTCTATCTTAGAGAACATCAAAAGTTATTGAAAACGGTCCAAACGCATCCGGCGTTCCGATTAGATATATAAAATAAATTGTATAAGAAAAATGCAATACGATATGACTACATTATGATGCCGCATAGTCGTTTAATAAAATGTTTGGCAAACATGTTCAAACGTATTTGTTGTCAAAATATGTCATTTCATAAGGAACATTATTTATAATCATTTATTACTTCGTGTTTCCAACACGAATAAAATTGGGATAATACTGCCTCTTTGTAAATAGGCCAATTGTAAATCCGACAGCGGATGTAAAAATAGTTCTATCGTTTTATCCATAATGAATAACTACTGAAATTATTTTAACTTTCACTTTATATACTGCTAGAAGGTAATAAAGTAAAATGTAATCAACAATTTGAAATAGCTCTCTAAAAATAATGAACTTTTTGTTGTAATATTCTTAGTTATTTGTTACATAAAATTAAAATGGCTGATTATCGTTCATAGACTACTAACTAATAAGTTAGAAAAATAAATAATTAGGCTTGTTATTTAGTGAAGTATAGATATAAGCACATACATATTATATATACGAAAAAGGGTATTAAATAAAAGGAACATATAAATTAATAATCAATCCTTAAATATATTTGAATGTATTATGTATTTAAACATTTTTAACCATATATATGGCTGTGTTAAACACAGGCAGTGTTTTGATGTTCAGCAAATATAAAGAAGATGCCTTTCCTTGCTCACTTTAGTCCTACCTGAGTAGAGCACAATATATTTTCGTCATTCATATTTGGAACTTGGGTTCGGCTTAATTAATCCCCTATACGATCTTCTACATAATCAATGACATAGGAAATTAAAATAAATAATTTTGTTCGCTCAAATATGTACCTACAAATTTTATCGGATTGTGATATTTACTATATACGTGTTAAATTTATTCGGTTTAAAAAAATGTATTACTGAAAAGAACATAGTTTACTTAATGAGAATTACCTTGAAACATTTTTATTTTTTTTTATGTCATAGCTGGCAAATGAACAGATGTTATGTGATCACCACCGTCCTTAAACCCTAACAACACCAGGGGAGTCGAAAGTGCGTTGCCAGCCTGTGTTTGGAGGATAGGGAGGGAGAGAGGAGAGGAGTAGGAGGGGGTAGAGGGAGGGGGAGAATAGGGGAGGGGAGGGGGAAAAGAGGGGAGGTGGGCGAGAGGTGGGCCTTCGGCGCTCTCACTGACCGAACGAAACGCAACAATGCAAGCACTGTTATTTCACGTCGGTTTTCTATGAGAGAGTGTACAACCCCGGGCGGAGCCGATCCATTCATACTGAAACCAATAACAGCTTCAGCATGGCTCTACCACCTACAAGAATTAACTGAAATTATTAGTTTTAGCATGAAATAATAAATACAAAACATACATATATACTACAAACAAATGTGGTACAAAAAATAAACTTCGTTTACAACATTTATATTGGTAGAATACTGTCGAAAGAAAGGACAAATAATATCACGCTATCAACAAACCAAATTCTAGGAAAAATGTATAAAATTACGTATGCAAATGTTTACCTTTTAAATAGATGTAAAGTGGTATAAGTAATATCTATGTACTTATATACTTCAGTAGAACATAACAAGACCAATTATTTATGTTTTTAATTACTCAGTAGTCTATAAACAATAATCAGCCACTTTAACTTTATGTATCTACTAAACTAAGAATATTACGACTAAATAAACTTCTTCACAGGAATATGAATAGTTTAGCTTTAACTTAGGTTAGCTTTGATAGGTCGCGACCTGAACGTTGCATGAACAGGCAACAGCCAAACCGAGGTGTGCCGTGCACCCTTGAGCTGGTTGCCAAAACAAAAATCGGCTGAGTGCCTTAAGCGCTCGCCTTAGTAGTCCGGTGAAGCTGTTAAGACCTTGCTAGGTCAATAGCGTAGTCAGTTCGAGAAAAAAAAAAAAAAGGAGCACCAATGAAGAAAGTTTCAAAGTCGGGGTTAACAGCCCAAAACCTCTACAACTTAAAATATGCAACCTCTTTAACTTAAATAAGTAATCTCTGTATTGGCCCTCAGTAACTTAAAGAAATGTTTCCACAACCTCTATAACATAAAATTGTTTGTCAATGAGTCATTTTGAACGAGTGTGCAAAACAAAAGGTTTCGGTATTTATTGCTTGCATAATGTATTCTCCTCTCTATTTATCATTGAAAATCAAATCGATTTAGAAGCTGTGAATTGTTTAAAACAAAACAAAATCACAGACTTTTTTAAGTAGACTAAACCTGCAATGTGCAATGTGAATAATTAAATATGATTATTTAAATTTCTGTATTTTATTGAACCAATCCTTCTGACGCATTCGAGTAAAAATAGGAACAAGGGTACATACATACATATGTACATACACGTATGTATCCCTAACATAACATAACATATAACATCCATAACATAACCTATCCCTTTAGGCGGGCTGCGGACGCGTCGACGTCAGCCTCTGTGAGGGGGGGCATGGCCCACGCCTGGACAATGGCCGCCTCTTCCGCTAACTCTCGGTTGAGGCGGCTCATCGCCCAGCAGGGGAACTTCGCGCCCCTCCGGGGGCGGGTGCCAATACCGGCTTGGGAGGTGGAGACCTCGAACCTGATATATCGGTGGTCCGATAAGGTCTCCACCTCCTCAAGCACCCTCCACCCCCGGACACGGCGTGCGATGGACGGGGTGGCGAACGAGACGTC
>MU158780.1:1013353-1038681 GCA_015888305.1 Antheraea pernyi | reverse complement strand
CAATACCGGCTTGGGAGGTGGAGACCTCGAACCTGATATATCGGTGGTCCGATAAGGTCTCCACCTCCAACATAACCTATCCCTAACATAGACCCTTGATAACTGAAAACCTCTATAACTTAAAATATTTTGTGTTTCCCTTGGACTTTAACTTATCGAGGTTCTACTGTAGTTACTATTGGATCTTAGTGGAAAAAATCTCACATTCAGACACAAGCTTTTCCAGAGTAAATTAGATAGTAATACGACATCCCAACAGAATATGTACTCGTCAAATAATTTGCGAAACTATTTATACGCTCACAACGCCTGATACATACACTTGGTAAAATATTTATTGTGTAGCGTCGCTGAAAGTAACAATTTTTTTTTTCGAACTGTCTACGCTATTGACTGTGACAGTAACAAGTTTTGTACAAAAATACTCTGTAATTTACGAGTGAGTATTGAACACCGCGTTCTGATTATTAGCATCGACCTTTAGGATATGAAATTAAGAGAAGTAATATGAAATCTCAAGCAAGTTATTCTTGACATTGGTTCGTGTCGCAATGCAAAAACTGGTTTTAGTCTCTCTATACCGATTACATATAAAGTCTCGTTTGTCAATAACGAGATGCGAGTTTAGTTACTTCACTCATCATTAATGGGTTATAAGGAAGGAGAACAATATTTTAAATTAATATTATTTATCCTCAGTCGAAGGTTTTAATATAGAAATATGTAACGTATTTACCAGTGATCAATTTTAATCGTGCGTTGAGTGTAACGCGGCGGTCAAAAGATCGACCATTTAAGAAGGTTTTAATATAGAAATATGTAACGTATTTACCAGTGATCAATTTTAATCGTGCGTTGAGTGTAACGGCCGGTTAAGCGGCGGTCAAAAGATCGACCATTTAAGGTTATTTGGTATTAAAAAGAAGATTAGCATAGTTAATATAGAGCTTAAGGGATATATGTAGGATGGTCTAATAGATGTTTGAATCACTTTTCGCTAAAAATTGAACTCGTTAGGTGACACTATAAAGCCTACATAACCAGTGCAATTTCATTGTTTGTTGTGCCTTCACGACTTAACTGTTCAACCATGAAATTTTACATACACGTGGCCAGGGTACAGAAAAGGACACAAGGGATTTGATCCAGAAGAAAGTAAAGTTCCCCGAGAGTCCGAGGAATATCTCAAATCAAGGATGACGCGAGCGAAGTCGCAGGTAAAAGCTAGTATGCTATAAAAAAGATTTAAATATCGACTAATTAATTTTTTTTTTTTTTTGAGATGGTGCAATCTGACAATTGATATTATATTGTAACAAACTAACGCTTATAATCTTCCACATCTTTAGTTATATAAAACCCAGTGTTTGTCTTTGTGACTATAAATGTGTGTGTATAAATTGACATTTATATATAATTTGTTCTAACTTGAAAGTATATATTTGGATTAATGGCCTAAATATTTTTTAATCACAAATTAAATGATTGTCAATATTGATTATTGTTATTACTTGTAAGTTTCAATACTCTGAGACAGATGGCGCTTTAAATTAGTTCGTTGACAGAAAACTGTAGGACCCACTGTTATAGATAGATATCTTATAGATGACGTCACGTTTTAATTTATTTGTTCTCGGTGTATGAAAACGGGAACTCTTAAAAAAGGAAATTTTAATTGTGTTATTGACCTAAGCTGCTGATTTATGTATATTGAAATGAATTTAATACGAGTTAAAGAATAAAAATTTTATTTTTACTTACCAACGCTCAACTAATGCCCGGTTTCTGAGGTACTCGGTTAAACTACAAATAGTCATTGACTCAACAAAGTTATCCATGAGATAAACTGTCAAATGTTAAAACTGGTCGTATGATCGTGTGTTCAGAAACGCAATTTGACAAGTTGTCGAACCGATAACGCTACTGGACAGATAAACTACAATTGAAGTCGCATGTATCAGGCAACAGCCAAAGCCGAGGTGTGCCGCGCACCCTTGAGCTAGTTGTCAAAATAAAATCAGCTGAGTGCCTTAAGCGCTTGCCTTAGTAATCTGGTGAAGCTGTTAAGACATTGCTGGGTCAATAGAATAGTCAGTTCGAAAAAAAAAAAACTATTGAAGTACCTCATAAATCAGGCATAAACAAGTCTAATATTGATAATAGAAGTTTCAGTGATTTTTCAACCGAGCTACTCGTTTTCTTTATCGATAATTCAAATTTACTGTACTCGACAAATAAGGTAAATACTGTGGAAAATAAAAACGCTCAGCGAATTCGCTCGATCTTCAAAGTAAATCTTCACCACAATTGAACATTTCGAAACGTTTTATTGACTGCCATAATTTTAGACTTAATTGTCGGACATTCGTAAATGTTGAGACTTTATAGCTGCCGAGAACGGTTCGGGTTATTTTCATAAGATACCATATATTCGTTCGCGTAAACATTGCTCTGTAATATGTTATTGTTCTGCCGTTTTGTATAAGATAGTGTATGTAATATGTCGGCGTACGTTTATTAGCATTATTGTTTCTCGATTATTACTTTTTATCAAAGGATAATACCAAATCTTCTTACAATCATTTATTATCGTTCGTCTTCTTTCAAAAATGGTATGGTTGTGTTATGGGAACTACGTATATTTTTCCGAAAGAATTGTGAGCTTTTGATTTTTAATCGTAATGTTACCAATAATACCATACAACTGTTTTAATTATTTTAAGTTACTTCTTAGCTCCTACGCAATAGCGTAATTATGTTTAACTATCTAGTACAATAACTATTATATATAGTACTATATAGATACTAGATATAGTATACTAGATGCTATACCTATAGTACTCTGACAAGTACGATATCCGCAATAAAACTTTGGTAAAGTGTTATCACCATACTAAGGGTTCATCACTATGATATGATACCCTTCACAGAAACTTTCGAGTTAGTTGCAAGGATTTGAATCTACTTTAATCGTAATTATAAGAAGAAGCGTCAAAAGAAGTACAAATTCGCTTGTTATGATTAATAATTAATACAATTCACGTATATATTTTTGAAGTTATACTTCTGTTGGCGCGTTAGAGAAAATTTATGAGAGTAAATTTTTGCGATGCGCGCGCACACCGTCACGAAAACCGACAACCTGAAGTTTGCTATAGTCAACATTTTGTTTCTTTGTATTAAAACTTTTAATGTATTAAATACCTTTTTTCTATAGTTAGTGTCGTTTTATCTACAAACGTAGAACAAAGCGAAAGATAAATTTTTTGAAAAGATTTTTATCTTGTACGCCAAAGAAATATAATCTCTAACGCGTGTACATAAGTACACACACACCTTTTTAAATATAATAAGCACTTCACCTATCACGATATTACACGCAAATGATTTTCAAGTTAAAAGGCTGTCTGCTGTACGATATTGATCCAAAAGTATCTACAATCAATACGGAATTCGTTGTTCACAAATTTCTATAACACCTCTAAGACAGTAGTCACGTACATATACATATACAGTCAAAAGGCACTCGATTAAAATAATATGAGATAATAAGTTAGAACATTCACGCACAATCGTTACCTCTTATGAAATCATTGACCGTGCCCGCATCATGCCGAGGTCGGGCCTTATAACTGACGCGTAATTCTTGGTTCTACTATGTACGCGTAATACGTACTTACATCATTAAATGTCGAGTAGTACCAATAGCATACGATTTCACATCATGTCATTTGAGAGAAAAAGGGAAGAGGTAAATATAGACAATTTCTTGATGGACATGATGCTATTTTTTTTTTAGTCTGATATTAATTAATTATTATTTTGTATTGAGATGTGTATTATTATGATGGGGTGGTTTAGTGAGTTCATTCTGACGGTATTATTATGATGGGGTGGTTTAGTGAGTTCATTCTGACGATATTGTTGTGATGGGGTGGTTTAGTTCTCATTTATATTATTTTTATGATGGATCATGGCGCGTCGCGCCGACATGTACCTAGAATCAATAGAATGAAGTCTGAAAATATCACCATTGACGGAGACGTTGTGTAGTAATAGGGTCACATGATACGGGCATGTCATAAAGAGAGATGATAGACACATAACTAGAATAGTTTTAAGTATGAAGGGCGACAGATAAAAGAGTAGAGGAAAACGAAAAAGGTATGCATAACGTGTGTGAAATACGACATGTGTATAAAAGGTGTAAATTCTAAAATGATATCTGACAGAGGAGAGTAGAAAAGAAAAACGTGTTTTATCGCCTCAACCTAGGTGAGATATGGGTAAGAAGATGATGATGTGTATTATAAAATTCCTTTTTATTTTGGTAAATATATATTATTTTCAATACTTGATCACAATAAATGTAGTTCAAATTAGCAAATTCTATAACATAGCGTGCGTTGCTGGAATGATTTGAAATAAATTAATAAGAAATAATTCGTAACAAAATTAATTACTGTTAGCTTTACAAGAAAACAGTATATACTATATATCTAAGTTCAATATAATCTCAGACGAAAAGATTGTTTTTATGGGAAAAAGAACATAAATGTTTCAATTACAAAATACTAAAATTATAGATACAGGTTTCATGTATACTATACAAATTCTTATTAAAACAGATACCTGAATACCAAATTGAATATTTTATGGATATAAAGATTACTTTTTACAGCATGTTAATTGGTATAGTAATTTTGGTCGATGAAGTTGGTTAGATGATAATAACATAAAAACTATATAAAAGATTTAAAATTACGTGCAACAAAAAAGAAATTGTTTTTTTAAAGATAGCTGCGAACGTTTTTTGACTATGAAGAAGTATTAATGTCTTAGACACTTATGCCGGCACATCTGACTTTGTATCTATGTAAAGTCGGGGTTGATATTCTAGAGCGTGTACATAAGTACACACACACCTTTTTAAATATAATAAGCACTTCACCTATCACGATATTACACGCAAATGATTTTCAAGTTAAAAGGCTGTCTGCTGTACGATATTGATCCAAAAGTATCTACAATCAATACGGAATTCGTTGTTCACAAATTTCTATAACACCTCTAAGACAGTAGTCACGTACATATACATATACAGTCAAAAGGCACTCGATTAAAATAATATGAGATAATAAGTTAGAACATTCACGCACAATCGTTACCTCTTATGAAATCATTGACCGTGCCCGCATCATGCCGAGGTCGGGCCTTATAACTGACGCGTAATTCTTGGTTCGTTGGTTGTACGCGTAATACGTACTTACATCATTAAATGTCGAGTAGTACCAATAGCATACGATTTCACATCATGTCATTTGAGAGAAAAAGGGAAGAGGTAAATATAGACAATTTCTTGATGGACATGATGCTATTTTTTTTTTTTGAGATATTTATTTGTGGTTTGGAAAATGGATTTTTTCAATGGAGGAATCAAAAAATGGAGTTTTCAGTTATCTTGCTGAATAGAGATTAAAAATTATTATAGATTTGATAACTACACAGTTATTACAAAACGAAGTTTTCAAATTCTGACCAATAGTAGTTCCAGAATTCTTAAATTGTGTTATTTTAAAATTTCATTCCGGATGAATAACAATTGAAACCGAAACAATATTTATAAGTAAAAATTGAATGAAGTACAGTTTTGAATATAATTTAAAAACTTCTTGCAATATAAAATACTTATTGGGAATAGGAAAAGTTATGTAGATAAAAAAATGATCTATATATCATTCCAATAATTAATTGTCTTAGAAAATATCACAGATTTAAAGTTACGTGCAAGGAAAAATAAATTGTTTTATTATAAAGATAGTTACGAACGTTTTTTGACGACTATGAAGAAGTAGCACTTATGCCGGTACATCTGACTTTCTATCCATGTAAAGTTAGAGTGGATATTCTAGTTATAAATATATCTTTAATCACGTCTAGAACACGTCTTCACTTACTATTATTGCTCGACGTTTCGGGCTGGTTCGACAAAAGCCACCGTCACTAGTGGACGATGTACTGCGGTGCCTTTGTAAGTGTAGGTAATTTCTAGTAACTACCCTCAACTGCTCATCGCTACTAGATTTGCCCCGACGCTACACTCACTTTATCTACTTTGACATCCGTTGATCGTATCTGATATTTTAGTTTTTCCATCAGCAAAGAACGTTAGAAGAATCATAAAAAAAATCCAACCTCGAATATAATTAACGAGTGAATATGAACGATTACTATGTAGTGTGTAGAAACAACTCGTGTCAGTGGCTAGTTCAAGGTAGGTACTGAAAGGTGTCCGTCCTCGCTTACAAACACATCACACTACAGTCCTCGCCAAACTTCTTAACCGCTCTGAACATAATTGTGCAGAACATAATCTATAATATCTATATATAATATCATAATATGTATAATATTAATATGTAATATTGTTGATTGATATTATAAAGAGGTAAAGTTTGTGAATTTGTGAGTTTGTGACGTTGTAGGGGGTAACCTCAGGAACTACTGGTCCGATTTGCAAAATACTTTCAATGTTATATAGCTTATTTATCGCGGAATGTTATAGGTTATATATCACCACGCTAAGGTCAATAAGAGCGGAGCACCATTGAAGAATGTTTCAAAATCGGGTTTTTTTTCTCCTCTTTAGAGCTTCCTCTGCGTGTTAGTATCTCCTATGCGTGTTTAGGTATAAATACGTATAACGTAGTTTTATTATAAAGATAGTTACGAACGTTTTTTGACGACTATGAAGAAGTAGCACTTATGCCGGTACATCTGACTTTCTATCCATGTAAAGTTAGAGTGGATATTCTAGTTATAAATATATCTTTAATCACGTCTAGAACACGTCTTCACTTACTATTATTGCTCGACGTTTCGGGCTGGTTCGACAAAAGCCACCGTCACTAGTGGACGATGTACTGCGGTGCCTTTGTAAGTGTAGGTAATTTCTAGTAACTACCCTCAACTGCTCATCGCTACTAGATTTGCCCCGACGCTACACTCACTTTATCTACTTTGACATCCGTTGATCGTATCTGATATTTTAGTTTTTCCATCAGCAAAGAACGTTAGAAGAATCATAAAAAAAATCCAACCTCGAATATAATTAACGAGTGAATATGAACGATTACTATGTAGTGTGTAGAAACAACTCATGTCAGTGACTAGTTCAAGGTAGGTACTGAAAGGTGTCCGTCCTCGCTTACAAACACATCACACTACAGTCCTCGCCAAACTTCTTAACCGCTCTGAACATAATTGTGCAGAACATAATCTATAATATCTATATATATAATAATAATATGTATAATATTAATATGTAATATTGTTGAGGTTCGTTATATTAAGGTTGCACTGTATTAGTATAGATAAGGATAATTCAAAGTTCGACCTAATAGATGTGTATTCAGACATCCTAACGATTAAACAACTTTTTCTACTTTCAGATAGCATCAGTATTCTACTATCTATGTGTTGTAGCGCTGCAGTATATATGTCCGGTGATTATGTCCTTGTATTTAGCTGTCATGTACAAGACTTTAGGGGGATATACGTGGTCAGGGCTGTTCTACGAGCAGGTGGAAATGTGCACTGTGAAGGACAATAATATATCAAGAGGAGAACCAAATATGGAGGGTGTTGAACAGTATCAGCTCGCGTGGGAGAATTTGAAAATGGTAAGATTTACTATGGTTCAGTAATTTGGATTCAATATTTATATCATGGCCATACGACGTCATCTTAATATTTAATCGTTTGATACATCGACACCAATCGAATATTAATAACAAGAGCCAATAATAAATAAGGATTGTTGTTATTGGCTAGCGATTACGAACCACTAGCAATTTAATAGGGGTCAATAGTAGGTTATTATTATACAACCTAGTCAATAGTATAGATCTTAATTTGTAATCGTTTGGTCGATCTAATTCTAAACCAATCAAATTTTAATAACAAAAGCCAATAGTGATTAGGTATTGTCATTATTGGCTAGCAATTACGAACGAATAGTAATTTAGTAGGAGTCAATAGTAGGTCATTATTATTATATGCCTGGTCAATAGTTTGGTTTCGATATTCACACTGTCATATAGTATATTTTTCAAAAAATACAAAAAGACTTTTTTTTTATTATCCTTTTTTTACTATTACATCTTGAATTACTTATTCTAATTAACATAATTAGATTTATCGCTCTTGTAACTTTTTTTAAATATAATAAAGTTTACGGTGTTCTACATACATGACATTAAGTTACGATTGTTAGTATTCTATAATGGTGTTATGGGATTAATTCATAGGTATTCACAACTGAAGTCTATAGAGGTGTGTTTGGATTCGCATCATGGTGGTGTTGGTTCGCTTGGTTCATCACCACTTCTCTCGGTATGGCATACCAGAGCTACTTCAGAATCTCATGATGCTATTAAACGTAGATATTTTAGTCTAGTCAATAAAAATGTATTAAATTATAACTGTTGTTTTAAATAAATGGGATTGTTTAATAAAAACTTTTTGATTTTTTAACGTTTGTTTTACTTAAAAAGGTCAAATGCGATTACTATTTTCATTATATGCAGATGAGAGTTTTTGGCGGGATCTTAGACTGCCGCTTAATGTTGTTTTAGCTGACTCTGTGTTTTGTAATATTGGTGGTATATTACGTAAAATAGTTCGGTGCACAAGTGCAGTGGATGGAAAATAATACCACGAAGAATGAATTCTGAAATATCACAAAATCTCCATAGACTGTTGTAACGGGGCGGCAAGGGGGCAGCCATCTTGTTAGAACATTGAAATTATCGCAAGACACTTTTAATATTATTACATTCTCGACAATCACATTTGCTCGCTATTGGACATAAAACCTCCATTACAGTCTCGTACTGAATGAGTTTGTTTTTGGAAAACAAAAATGTGTATAAAATGAACTACTGACTTGCCAGTTTCTGTTTATTTAACTGAAGTTTTGAAGTCAATATTTGGGTGAAGTTTTTTGATAAAAATAACTTATAAAGATCATCTACGTATATACCATGATAGAAATCTGCAAAATATATATATATAGATTTTTGGACCCTTTTTTTGGGTTTTATTCCTTCGAAACTTAGTCCTTATATCGTTATCTAAATAAAATATCACATCTTCCTTTAATATACAGTTTTATAAGAAATCAACTCTAAAAGACTTTATGGATTGTACCACGGTTTTTTTTTATTCGAACACATTTGCTCGCCATTGGACATAAAACGTCCATTACAGTCTCGTACTGAATGAGTTTATTTTTGGAAAACAAAAATGTGTATAAAATGAACTACTGACTTGCCAGTTTCTGTTTATTTAACTGAAGTTTTTAAGTCAATATTTGTGTGTAGTTTTTTGATAAAAATAACTTATAAAGATCATCTATGTATATACAATGGCCCGAAAACTGTAAAAAAATAAAATATATACAGATTTTCATCCCTTGTTTTGGGTTTTATTCCTTCGAAACTTAGTCCTTATATCCTTATATAAAATATCACATATTTCTTAAATATATAGTTTTATAAGAAACTTTTAGTTATAAAAGATATTTTATAGCGTTCAACGATTTTGTTTTCTTGCTGCGAAAAAGTTGGGGCAAGCGGTGTGGTGTGCATGAGCAGGAGAAGGAAATAGACGGGTAACATTATTTACATGGAAATTTAGTAGGCAAAGTACATTATTACTTCAGACTTTTTATGTTTTGTCTTCTGTACATAAACTATGTTATTATGATAATAAACAATGTAGACGAAGTCGCGAGTACTAGATAGATACAAATAACTAACTAATAAATAACTAGATATAAAGTGGATTTTATAAAAATAAATTCATTCGAGACAAACCTTTGTTGTAGTTCCTTTAATCAAGTGCGATATAAATTTATTTAATAGGTATATTAAATGTAATTTTGAAGTTACCCTACTCGTAATAGTAAAGTTTACATAATCGATATGAACTGTATTATATTATTACCGTTAGAATTATTCCGAGTATATAAAAAAATATAGCAAATTTCGTCTATACATACACAATAGGGCGATAAGCGATAACACAGATAGATATTCGAATAAACATTAAATAGTGTATCCAAATAAATTTAAGACCAAAGAATCGAAATGGATTCAATATATTTTTAAAACATTCTATTGTTTCCCGTACACGGATGTAACGTAAGTGAACATAATACATCGTGAATCATCGCTACATCGTTAACTCTAACCTCCACTATTTATGTAAAACATAGATAATCACTTCTCAACGCATTAGCTTCAACGATAAAAACCAGTGATTACCAACTAAAAACCGCACGGTAGCACGGAAAGAAGCGTTTGCACGTAAAAATAGTACTAACAATATATAATAGTTGCTTCAATAAATGCTTGACCTTGGCGGACCTGAGGATGTTTGTAATTGGCTGATAGTTGGATGCAATTGTACTCACTCAGTTGGAAGAGTTAAGTGTTTCGCTTAGAATATTATGCATTCAACTAACTGGCTTTAGTGAAGTTTTAATATTTATTATTGTAAAATTAGCGGCTGATGTTTCATTTCAACAGCATTGAAACTTGCATTTAGCAACTTTGTATATATTTTTATCCATAACTAACTGATAACTGACCACTTAACATGAATGATATTCCCCAATTAACATTAGACAATTCGAACACAAGTTGTTAAGCAGAAGATACTGCAATCATCTTTCAAGGAAGAAGTTGGAGATAAGTATTTAAACGAGTGGAACCTGGAACGGTTACAGTTCTTAATTGGTTATACCATAATCTAGTAATATAAATACCTGAAAACAAAATATCTCTGCATCGAAGCCAATAGTTATTATACCTGAAATTATGGTCCATGAATGTAACTATGATTCATTACCTGTATGATATACTTACGAGTATATGTGTATGTATATATATATATATATACCAGTTGTGTCCTTAACTTCATCCGCGTGGAACCTAATGTCTTAAGTAGTCGCGTCAAAATCACAATAACTTTTGGTAGAGTGAACCGTTTTTATTTTAACTAAATGTTAATAAACAGACAGACATTTCTAAAAATGATTATAATGCATATTAGTACTTATTTCAAGACTCCTTAAACATTTATTTTCACAAAAATCTAAAAAGTACAAACACGTTCGATTTACATTTTTATTATATGAGTGTATGTATAAGAATTTAAGTAGAATACTGAATCGGTTTAAAGAAACAAGTGAGTTGACTTCAATTGAATTGAATTATAGTTGAATTAGAGGTACACGCTTTGACACAGCACTGAATAACATGGTATCCAGTAAGCTATGGATTTTAGTTAACAATAAAAATAATAAGAAAGCCGTAACTTGGTTTTACTTGTGATTGCACGGGTATTCCTTCATTGAAAATCTTATACTAAACGTTTGTTTTAAGCTTGTTTTAAGAGCTATAGTTGAAAATGAGCTGAAACAGTGGGCAGATGTCAACTGTCTCCAAATTATTTAGACGAGTTAATAAAGTCTTTATTACTTATAAGTTTTGTGAAACATTTTGTAAAACTACATTTTTCTTACTTACACGTACATTTTATTATTCTTAGGGATTTTGTTATTCTTTTAATTCAAAAAGAATCTTTCAAAATACGTAATATGTGTCTACTATTCGTACATATACGATTTTTAGTTTTAGACAGTTCATGAGCAAACAAATTTTGTTATTTTGATTTTACAAAGTATTTTTTTGGCTATTTTTTTATTGACTCATCGTTTGAAGTGAGGTCACCATAAAAGAATACTAAACGTTAAAATGTCACTTTGGTAATATTGCTTCACTCTTATAACAACATGAAGCAAAGTGACATGAAGTGAAAGCAGTCCTGTCACCTATAAATTTTGACATTCAAAAAGACCAAAGAGAATAATGATTATTTCAGTGGTTCCATAAATTTACTGAAGATAAATTATTTATCAATTAATTATAAATATATATTATGAATTGACATATCATATTGTTATAAAATTTACCTACAATTTGACCAGTTGATTTCACAGGGCACATAAGGCATGCAACGTCAATCATGTTAAAAATATTAAAAGGTAATTGGAACGTAAGAAGGACGAAGGATGTCAGAAACGTCTTTTTTTATTTACATGTGTGTATATGTTGTGTAAAATTCAAGCAGTAGTGCGAGTAATGTATATTTTAACTAATTTAATATGCTTGTAATGCATTTTATATATAATTTTATATATATTTTATAGCTTTCTGCACTTCTCTGCCATATAAACATTAACTATGCTAGATTTCAAGTTCATCCGTTGGCGCAATTCGCTTAAAAAAGGGTACAAAGTTTTGGCTTCACTTATTAATATATAAGATATGTAATTCGTTCACAATGAGAACTGGTATAACATACATAGTCTGTTTTTAGTTTTTATTACAAAATGTAAGAATATGTATAACGCTTTGTATGTTTAAAAACTTTAAATTATTCTATTGGAATTTCCAGTCCATAGTTATTTACGTCTTGAACACTTATCTGCGATGGCACCATTAAACAAATGCATACAGGTTATTCCTAGAATGTTATTGTAAATCGCAATGCGATTTACTAAAGCATCGCTGAAAACGAACTATGCGCTTCTGTCTCTTTAACTGGTGATATTTTATAAAATAGTTGAAAGCGTACCTTTTAGCTAATTGGGCCCCAACCATTTATCACTACTGTTCGCATAGTTTTGCGATTCTCAAAAGCTACAATAAATTGCGATAAATAAATGCAAGGTCTCGTCGGGTAATTATCGCGGCAACGGTTACCGTCTGCTAGTGCAAATTATTGCAATGTTGATGCTTGAAAACGATAATTAAAATTTATAACTCTGTTTCTAGTCGTATAGTACTTTTATAAAAAGCAAATAATATTTAAGTTCAAATCTAATGTAAAAAAGTTAATTGTCGGTTTCGTTGATTCACTTTTATGGGTATACAATTAAGTTCAATATTGCTTTTATACTACCAGGATCTCATAAATTAGAACAGTAAGAGAAAGTTTTCACGTGATATATGTTGGATTTCATGTTACAATTTGTTAAGCCAGACTTCAAATGTATTAGTATAAAACTTTGAACTATTTCAATATGCAAAAAGGGCTCTACAATAGACTATCAGAAATCACAAATAGTCAATATTCAAGCCATATCAGAATAATCCAACGCCAAGTAACGTGATTATAGATAAAAAGAAGTATTATGATCGTCTCCACGCAACGATGCAATTATAAGAAATGACCATTGAAAACTTGATTTTCTTGAAGTGGATACGTAATTATAGTACTTTAAAAGAGTTTTTACAAAGTAATCAAATTGTCCTCGCTAATGACTGTGCTCGATGTTCTCTGTAAGAAACGATTGTTGTTGATGCGGCCTCATAAACTACTGTTTTAATATAACCATATAACTTAAGATTCGCTCACAGACGTATGTTTGTACAGCTTTATTTATAATTATGAAGGCTAACAATTTTTATTGAGTAAACAATAAATTTAATTACGCACACGGATAGATGACGTGCGTGAAACACAGAGTTCTTCTCCTTATTTAAATAATAATTTCTACTGGATTTATGTACAATTAATTTACACTGATAACTACGATAGTTGGATATGTGGTGTAACTAGAATGGATAGATAGTCACCTGATGTTAAGTAAATCACCACCGTCGATAGACACCTGCAACACCAGGGGAGTCGCAAGTGCGCAGTCAGCCTGTGTTGGAGGGGGAGAGGAAGGGAATGGGAAGGGAAGAGGAGGAAAGGGAAGGGAGATGGGCCTCCAGTGCTCTGACTGACCGAACGAAATGCAACAATGTAAGCGATGTAACTTCACGCCGGTTTTCTGTTAGAGGGTGGTACTACCTCGGGCGAGCCGACCCATTCATGCTGAAACCTGTAAAAGCTTCAGCGTGGCTCTACCACCTACAAAAAATAATGATTATATCAGAGGAAGTTTGAAAATAACGCCGATGACAGAGAAGTTAAGGAGCAATATGTTAGCATGGTATGGACATGTCATGAGGAGATATGAAGACTATGTAACTAAAGCATTGAGTATGATGGTCGATGGCTATAAGAGTAGAGAAGAAGACCGAAAAAGGATGGATGGATGGATCGTGTGAAAAATGATATGTGTGTAAAAGGTGTGAATACTGAGATGACATCTGATAGGCGAGAGTGGAAAAGGAAAACATGTTGTGCCAACCCTACTTAGGTGGGATAATGGTAAGAAGAGGATGATGATCTAAGATAGTTAGTTCTCTGTGAAGTTGTAACGTATGAAAGTTTTTATTCCTCAAGCAGATTCGCATTCCACTGTTGTACATATGCATCCTCATAACCAGTTAGAACAACGTAGAATATAATCCTATGGATCATAAACCCATCACGTAGATTTACTTATATAGGTAATATTTCTGAGCCTGTAACGGGTTGAACTATTTGTCTTGAGCTAAACTATACCAACGCTATAGCAAATTTCATCGACCCTAGTGCATATAGAACCCGTGATCTAAGTGATTTTATTTAAGACAATTACTAACATGGCACACTTTTAAATTTAATCTTAAATCTCGTTTTGGCATTTGCTTAAAATTTAAAAGAATTTAAAGCTATTTTTTCTTTAACTCCTAAGAATCTTCTTCTTACCCTTATCCCACATAAGTAGGTTCGGTACAACATGTTTGTCACGTTGTGGTATATGATTTGGCTTAATTTTTAAGATCGGCCGCCTGCCTGACATCAACCCTCCTTGGAATTATTTCCTTGAACTCCTAAGAATCTTAATATAAAATTTATTTTGTCAAAAAGTAGGTCATACTTTAATATTACTTTTTGGAACAATAGGCGTATAGTTAATACGCAACTAATTTATTACAGGAATCACAAACATACGAGACAGCTGCAATTCATAGAAAACATCTGTTGAAATAATTCTATGCTCATGTGACGTCATGCGACTAGTGCTCTTATTACAATTGTTTGCATACTATGTGTGTTAAAGTGATCGATTAACCAAAACTTATCTAAATTCGATAAGTTCTTCTTTGAGTACTTTTTCATCATGATTTTGTAATACGTTCTTTTCTTATTGGCGTTAGCGGTTTTATAGTTTTTTTTAAGTGAAAACTTCTTTAGCCGCGTTGAACGTTCTCCATATCATACGCGTGTTTGAATTTTGGGTGGGTGTAATCTTGTGATGTCGCGTCACCGATGGCCCCTATACACTCATGACGTATTGCGCTTGCGTCAGACTAGCGCCGCGTAGCATGGCTTAGTAGTCCGGTGAAGCTGTTAAGACCTTGCTTGGTCAATAGCGTAGTCAGAACGAAAAAAAAAAAGCGTAGCATAGCGGCCTGTGTAGATGTAATACTGATATTTTATATTAAGCTTATGCACCCCATAATATGTGCCAATAGATGTGAAAACCTGACTAATTAATAATTCACAAAAAGAACGCAGTTATTCGCTTTAAGTTTTTACTTCTGTCGTCAGTCCCTATCGCTGCCTCGCAAAAAAAGCGTAGCATAGCGGCCTGTGTACATGTAATACTGATATTTTATATTAAGCTTGTGCACCCCATAATATGTGCCAATAGATGTGAAAACCAGACTAATATAGATAATTCACAAATTATGAAATTTGAATAATTGAAACTATTTGATTTAAATATTCGAAAAAGAATGCAGTTATTCGCTTTAAGTTTCTACTTCTGTCGTCAGTCCCTATTACTGCCTCACTTTTTTTTTGTAATACCACGGTGATGTCAAATAACGATGCGGTCTGCCTGATGATAGGTATTCACCGCAGTCTGTGAACGCTCGCAACAAAGTTGGCACATTAAGTATTTTGTTATGGAGAAGATTTTACGTCCAGTTTACTTTAAGTCCCCACTAAGCGACATTGCTGTACGTCAACTTCTATAACGTGAAATCGTTGACTATGAATACATCTATATGTACTATGTGTATATAAATATCTTCACTCTGTTTATTTTCCATTAGCTCATTTACAATAATAAATATCGATTTATCCAATTGTCATTTTTTTGTGACATTCTCGGATCTTGAAGCGACTATAATACTACATGTAGTTTTAATCCTCGTTAATGCCGGGTTTATGAGGTACTCGGTTAAACTATTATTAGTTATTGACTCAATAAAGATATCCATAAGATAAACTGTCAATGCGTTTCTGAGTACACAACGAGTTGTCAAATAACTATGAATACCATAACTAGTTCTTTGATGTTCACTAGATGGCTCCTTTTTAAGAAAGAGTGTAAAGATTGGTTTTATTATTTTAATTCTTAACTTATACTAATAATATTATGATTAAAAAATACTTTGGAGATTAGTAGATGGTTAAATTAATTTTTATAATTATTTACTTATAAATTTAATTATTTTAGATACAAAATTGTTCAATTCGTTAGGTATTCGTCAATGACATGTCATTCGCAAGATATTAAAAACTATTTAAAATGTCAAAACTTATCGGATAAGATAAACGCCCAGATTGGCCTGTTAAATTTAACGCAGGTCTATCGTATGATTGTGTGTTTAGAAACCCAATTGGACAAGTTATAGAACCGATAACTCTATTGAACAGATAAATGTGACTAAGAAATCGAGCATAAGTGAATCGAAATTACAATTTATTTAAGAATCCCAACGTCGCTACAATACGGTTTGAATACAGCGCATAATTAAGATTTATTACTTAA
The DNA here is from genome assembly GCA_015888305.1 of Antheraea pernyi. Taxonomy (NCBI): domain Eukaryota; kingdom Metazoa; phylum Arthropoda; class Insecta; order Lepidoptera; family Saturniidae; genus Antheraea; species Antheraea pernyi. The sequence continues at coordinate 1,021,889 of MU158780.1, read as the reverse complement.
AAATAAATCTGTCTTGCATATACAGGGCCGTGACATAAAGCCTATAAACATTATAATACACAAAAAGCGTCGCTCGTCGTGACTTGCCGTGTTTATTTTAATCGATGTATCAAAAGGTACCGCTCGTTAATTAAAAATGTATATTTTCATGTCGACATTTACAGCGCGTACACACATGCATATAAATACACGCTGTATATATGTGTATACGTTTGAAAAAATAATACAAAACGTTGCCGAGTCACGGCGGGTGGATATCGTGTAATAAACACGGATAATTAATCAGGGATTGCTTTATTCGAGCCCGGTCAAGATAAAGGGAAGGGACCGAATTTTATGTACGTTTCGGGCCGTATTAAGTATGCGGTCGTGTACGCGTGTGACGGCGCCGGTGTCTATTCAATGACAATCGCTGTTGTCATCGCATTGACATTAGTCAAGCGCAATCATTTATTGTTTACATGTTCGTTCCTTTTACTACGCGCAGGAAACAGTAATCGTTCGGGGAAATAGGTAAAGTTATATTGAAGTGAAATTTCTTTAGCTATCTTTTTTTTGTTACGCATTTACCTTTTATAAAATCCAATTCACATCGTACCAAAAGAAATTTCACTTCAATATAACTTTACCTATTTCCCCGAACGATTACTGTTTCTCGGGGAAATAGGTAAAATTATATTGAAGTGAAATTTCTTTTGGTACGATGTGAATTGGATTTTATAAAACGTACATGCGTAACGAAAGAGAGATAGCTTTACATGTATATAGAGGTTTTAGGCTGTGAGAGAATAGGATAGAATCCGTTTCTGTATAGTTTCCCTGTCCACGAAATATTAATAAAGAGAGGGGCAGAGAGAAACGTTGAAATCTATCAGTAGGAACATTATTTTGTGTTGGATAGTGGTAGTGACGGTGGCGCACTGTAAAAAAAAATTTCTGTGTTGTGTATTATGAACATTGTTAATATATATTAAAATGTTATAAAGTAATATTGAAAACTAATCTTCGTTACCTCGATAGTGTTTTTATCTAAAAAAAAAATAATTAATCAGAATACTAACTTTCACTTCTACTGCGTATGAACTCATAATCTTTTCTTTACTTACTTATACATTTTACATGTATTATAATAATTCATAGTAGAACGTTTAATATTGTTTGTGTGATTTTATCACTATTATATAACCTCTTCAAACCAGTAACCGGAATTAAATTATCCCTGTTGCAGTTTCTCGTCCCTGGTTAGCTTTTACAGTAAAATGGAGGCTACACAAAACCAGAAAATGCTATTTCATTTAAATCAATTTATCCGTTTCTATCCAACCAGACAAATAACAGGTACTTTAATTTTATTTAAATATATATGTTTAAACAACTAAATCAATTCACACTTACTGTAACAATACACAGCTGTTTAATATTACTCATAGTCTATATTTATTACGTGACAAATTAACTATATCGTCATTATATTATCAATTTCATCTTTAAAGAAATAAGTCGAGGAAATCTAAGAGTTATAACTACTGTTATATTAAGAACTAGAGACGTTAATTTTATATATATCAATTATGTGAACATTCCGTTTTCTATTAATCCCTTGGCTCAAATTCTTATTGTCGACAGGGTATAAATAAATGAGTATGTATTGCCTATAGTCTCAATTTAAATTCTTGTCGTTAAGTGGCTGGATTAATTTATTAGGTTTTTATTAATTCTAAACCGTTTTTTTCAATTTATGTCTCTAACAAGTGTTCGTAACATATTAATTGTGACATGTACTAGAAAATATTCTGGGCTTTGGTATTTATTATAAACTAAATTTTACCCGCAGCTTCATTTTATTTAATGTATATTCTTCGAGAACACAGCTTTTTCCTGGGCAAAAGGTACCCTACATCCTTTTGTGTACCCTTGACATCGTGTCTACAAAATTTAATGATGATCGGTTCAGTGGTTAGGGCATGAAAGAGTAAAAAACTCACACTCGCATTTGTAATATTAATTAAGATTGTAAGTGTTAAAAAATGATTTAATACTATCTATAAATTATTTATTTGCACTTAGAAACGTGGCTTACTAGTTTATTATATAATGATTACAACTAACCAGCGGTTAATCACTCACTATCGCGTTAAACTAGAGTAAAATATTAAAGTTGTCTATAACAGAAATAAGTATATTACACAGCAATCCTTTCTTTTGGCAATCAATCATCCAAATTATTACTGCCATTGTCGAATAGGTAATAATATTAAATGTGTCGTATGATTATTTTAATGTTCCAACAAGATGGTGGCTTCCTTGTTAGAAGTTTCCAGGGAATTTTTGTGGCACTTTCACTTATGCATACTAACCAAACATAAAACACCAACAATTTTACAAGATATAGAGTTAAATAACACAAGATTATTAATAAAATATAAACTCCACTATGTGACAGATTAAGACTCCGCCAAAAACTCACACAGTAATATTAATCGCGTCAAAGGCATAGAAAAAACTCTTCATTTCATACACCGTATGAATGTGTCGCGAATTACATGACGCGTCCATTATGTAGGACCTCACTTTTTCCTTATAACATCAGGGAGTGTAAAATTGTTCGCTTTTTAAACTGGTAGTTGTAATAAAATCTCTCACTCGGTCTGTGTTTAATCGTCTCGTGTGATGCTTGTGCGAGGGTCGACCGTCCCGGCAACTGGGTCAAGGAATATATTGGTGTTTAATCTTACAGTTTCCGTATGAAATGCTCGAACCATCAAAAGTCACGTACAGGATAACATCCGTGTAAGTGTCACGTATTATGAGACGACGTCACGATGTGCCCGACACGATTGTAACCTAGTCTTATCATGTGCACTCGTTCATATCTTAATTAAATAAAGTCGAGTAAGACAGGTTGTCTGTAAATGTTTATTGATGTGTATTTTTTTAAATCTTTTTCCGTATACTTTTACATTTGTTATGTTTAATCCTAAATTTGTGGTTACAGCATTTATTTCTCTTTAGTATGACCAACTTTGACGTGTTACGTGTGTCTGTGTTATTTGTTTGTTCGTCTCAAATTTTGTACTTACTTTAACGTCCGTTTATCATCATATATAGGCTCCCATCGAAAATCAGCGCTGCAGTACTACTTACAGTATTGCAGATTTTTGCTGAATGGGTTCGCCAATTGTTGGACACCTACTTTTTCATTTTTAAAATGTTTTTTTTTTCTGTCATAATTATTTGTGTAATTTAATTTAATTGTATGGTTGTTCAACAATAAAGTATTTCTTTCTTTCTTTTCTTCTTTCTTTCTTTCTAAATGAAATGTAATACATCAAATTATGTATTATATTACGATGGCTTATATAAATTCATGATATTTTTCTTTACCTAAAAAGCTTTACCTTTCCATTAACGTGAGCGTCACAATCATGGAATCGATTTAGATATGTTGAAATCCTTTTTCTCTATGTGGCTGGCGGCCATTTTGAAATTCGTCATTTTGTTTTTTATTTCATTTTCGTGTATTGTACAGCGGCAGGTCTAAAGGAACTGGTTTTAATTCAGCTTGCAAGATTTGGTCTAGACGAACTAACAAACATAGCAATCTAAATAGAATCTTGTGAACAGGCACAGATAAAATAGTGAAGTACCTTTGCCTCTTCTGTTTTTCAAGCGATTTCCTTTATTCTTTTATTGGCAATCATTTATTGTTTACATGTTCGTTCCTTTTACTAAGCGCAGGAAACAGTAATCGTTCGGGGAAATAGGTAAAGTTATATTGAAGTGAAATTTCTTTTGGTACGATGTGAATTGGATTTTATAAAAGGTAAATGCGTAACAAAAAAAAGATAGCTTTACATGTACATAGAGGTGTGTTAGGCTGTGAGAGAATGGGATAGAATCCGTTGCTGTATAGTTTCCCTGTCCACGAAATATTAACAAAGAGAGGGGTAGAGAGAAACGTTGAAATCTATAGCACATTATCTTCTGTTGGATCGTCGTAGTGACTGTAGCGCGCTTTAAAAAAATATTCTGTGTTGTGTATTATGAGCATTGTTAATGTATATATATTAACATGTTACAAAGTAATGCTGAAAACTAATCTTTACCGCCTCGATAGTGTTTTTATTTAAAAAAAATAATTTATCAGAATACTAACTTTCACTTCTACCGCGTATGAACTCATACTCTTTTCTTTACTTACTTATACATTTTACATATATTATAATAATTCATAGTAGAACGTTTAACATTGTTTGTGTGATTTTATCACTATTATATAGCCTCTTCAAACCAGTAACCGGAATTAAATTATCCCTGTTGCATTTTATCGTCCCTGGTGAGCTTTTACAGAAAAAAATATTAATATGGAGGCTACACAAAACCAGAAAATGTTATTTCATTTAAATCAATTTATCCGTTTCTATCCAACCAGACAAATAACAGGTACTTTAATTTTATTTATATATATGTTTAAACAACTAAATCAATTCACACTTACTGTAACAATACACAGCTGTTTAATATTACTCATAGTCTATATTTATTACGTGACAAATTAACTATATCGTCAAGATATTGTCAATTTCATCTTTAAAGAAATAAGTCGAGGAAATCTAAGAGTTATAACTACTGTTATATTAAGAACTAGAGACGTTAATTTTATATATATCAATTATGTGAACATTCCGTTTTCTATTAATCCCTTGGCTCAAATTCTTATTGTCGACAGGGTATAAATAAATGAGTATGTATTGCCTATAGTCTCAATTTAAATTCTTGTCGTTAAGTGGCTGGATTAATTTATTGGGTTTTTATTAATTCTAAACCGTTTTTTTTTCAATTTATGTTTCTAACAAGTGTTCGTAACATATTAATTGTGAATATGTACTAGAAAATATTCTCGGCTTTGGTATTTATTATAAACTAAATTTTACCCGCAGCTTCATTTTATTTAATGTATATTTGACCTATTCTTCGAGAACACAGCTTTCTCCTGGGCAAAAGGTACCCTACATCCTTTTGTGTACCCTTGACATCGTGTCTACAAAATTTTATTATGATCGGTTCAGTGGTTAGGGCATGAAAGAGTAAAAAACTCACACTCGCATTTGTAATATTAATTAAGATTGTAAGTGTTAAAGAATGATTTAATACTATCTATAAATTATTTATTTGCACTTAGAAGCGTGGCTTACTAGTTTGTTATGTAATGATTACAACTAACCAGCGGTTAATCACTCACTGTCGCGATAAACTAGAGTAAAATATTCAAGTTGTCTGTAACAGAAATAAGTATATTACACAGCAATTCTTTTTTTTCGGCAACAGATCTTCCAGATTATAACTGCCATTGTCGAGTAAGTAATAATATTACATGTGTCGTGTGATTATTTTAATGTTCCAACAAGATGGTGGCCCCTTGTTAGAACTTTCCAGGGAATTTTTGTGGCATCTCAGAGGTCATGCTTCGTGGTATTATTTTCCGTTCACGTCACTTATGCACAATAACCGAACTGTATTACGTAAAATACTACCAATTTTACAAAATATTGAGTCTAATAGTAGCGGTAGAGCCACGCTGAGTAGTGGTAGAGCCACGCTGAAGCTATTACTGGTTTCAGTATGAATGAGTCGGCTCGTCCGGAGTAGTACCACCCTCTCACAGAAAACCGACGTGAAGTAACAGTGCTTGCATTGTTGCGTTTCGTTCGGTCAGTGAGAGCGCCGGAGGAACACCTCCCCTCCCCCTCCCCCTTCCCCACTCCTCTCGCCCAAACACAGGCCGGCAACGCACTTGCGACTCTTCTGGTGTTGCAAGTGTCCATGGACGGTGGTGATCACTTAACATCAGGTGACCCACCAGTTCGTTTGCCTCCTATGATATAATTTACATTTGTTATGTTTAATCCTAAATTTGTGGTTACAGCATTTATTTCTCTTTAGTATGACCAACTTTGACGTGTTACGTGTGTCTGTGTTATTTGTTTGTTCGTCTCAAATTTTGTACTTACTTTAACGTCCGTTTATCATCATATATAGGCTCCCATCGAAAATCAGCGCTGCAGTACTACTTACAGTATTGCAGATTTTTGCTGAATGGGTTCGCCAATTGTTGGACACCTACTTTTTCATTTTTAAAATGTTTTTTTTTTCTGTCATAATTATTTGTGTAATTTAATTTAATTGTATGGTTGTTCAACAATAAAGTATTTCTTTCTTTCTTTTCTTCTTTCTTTCTTTCTAAATGAAATGTAATACATCAAATTATGTATTATATTACGATGGCTTATATAAATTCATGATATTTTTCTTTACCTAAAAAGCTTTACCTTTCCATTAACGTGAGCGTCACAATCATGGAATCGATTTAGATATGTTGAAATCCTTTTTCTCTATGTGGCTGGCGGCCATTTTGAAATTCGTCATTTTGTTTTTTATTTCATTTTCGTGTATTGTACAGCGGCAGGTCTAAAGGAACTGGTTTTAATTCAGCTTGCAAGATTTGGTCTAGACGAACTAACAAACATAGCAATCTAAATAGAATCTTGTGAACAGGCACAGATAAAATAGTGAAGTACCTTTGCCTCTTCTGTTTTTCAAGCGATTTCCTTTATTCTTTTATTGCTTAGTAGCCTATAGTCGAGTGTTATCAATGAAAAAATAAAATAGTTTTTATCTATACCATTCACCACAAGTATTATTAATTGTTGTGCGAATTATAATTCCCATCATTTTCGATACGAAATAAAGACCCGTAGAAGCGTTCTGTACAATACCTCTAACCATGATTCGGCTTATATTTATTATAGCAATCGCTTTTGAACTATGTTATAGACGCTCGATTTGCAATCTTGTAGTGTTTGTTTGTTTCCAGTGTGATTTTCTGTGTCATTTGATACTTAACCACCCAACAACTACGAATAGCTATTTTATTTAATGTGATTGGAGGCAAAGGAACACGCGGGTTCCTCGTGGTTAGTAATCACCACCGCCCATGGACACCTGCGACTCAAAGAGCAGTAGGCTCGTTCCATGAAGGATTGTAAGTTAAATTGACCAGGAAACGCCGCCGCTGGGAGATCATTCCAAAGAACCGACGTATGTGGAAAAAGTTGCTCGCGGAAAAACGCACAATGGACGGCTTCCAACCATCTAAACGACATGCAAAGAATTTCAATTTGTGGCGAGTCGTTCGGTAGTAGAACTCAGCAGCAGGTATTAATCCGGACAGCTCTTCGGAACACTCCGTGGTAGAGATTCTTGATTATAGAGTACTAGTTATTGCGCGTGGCTTCGCTTGTGTTAGAGTAGCTTTGAAAGGTACTCTGTGTCCTTTTCTATACCCTTGCCAACGTGTATGTATAATTCATGAGGATAGGACGAGCAGTTAAGACGTGAACTTGAAATCAAAAAATCTCACATACATAATTATAATATTAGTAAGAGGTAGTGACTGTATTCGATTAGACCGCTACCACAAACATTCTACACACGGTAAAAATCTGTCGTAGTGACTCTGTTTTGGAGTTTCGTGTTTTCAGATCGGTCGCATTATATCTAGTTACGGAGTGACTTGCAGGTTGACATTACAACGACGACTGCCGATGGAATACAGATCTCTCAGTGCTCACTGTCGTTTTTGGATCATCAGATACAGAGCCGGTGCTTTAACTTGCTACAATAAAAAAAACATCTATTCTTTGTTAAACAATCAAAGACATATATGTAATGTATGTAATGTTTTAAATCGATAACAAATTTCAAAGAAATTATGCAAAGTATAAGGGCGATCGTATGACTCATGGTAATGTCCGCCTTGTTAACATTGTCCCAGAACTTCCTTCCATACTCGGCGGAATAGGGTGTTCAGCGCTCGGGACACGTGCCTCATTGTATATTTAAATTTTTTAAATAATTAACATGCGAGTATCGATTCGTGTGTTCGAACTTTGATATTTTTTATTTGCACTTAGAAGCGTGGCTTACTAGTTTGTTATGTAATGATTACAACTAACCAGCGGTTAATCACTCACTGTCGCGATAAACTAGAGTAAAATATTCAAGTTGTCTGTAACAGAAATAAGTATATTACACAGCAATTCTTTTTTTTCGGCAACAGATCTTCCAGATTATAACTGCCATTGTCGAGTAAGTAATAATATTACATGTGTCGTGTGATTATTTTAATGTTCCAACAAGATGGTGGCCCCTTGTTAGAACTTTCCAGGGAATTTTTGTGGCATCTCAGAGGTCATGCTTCGTGGTATTATTTTCCGTTCACGTCACTTATGCACAATAACCGAACTGTATTACGTAAAATACTACCAATTTTACAAAATATTGAGTCTAATAGTAGCGGTAGAGCCACGCTGAGTAGTGGTAGAGCCACGCTGAAGCTATTACTGGTTTCAGTATGAATGAGTCGGCTCGTCCGGAGTAGTACCACCCTCTCACAGAAAACCGACGTGAAGTAACAGTGCTTGCATTGTTGCGTTTCGTTCGGTCAGTGAGAGCGCCGGAGGAACACCTCCCCTCC
>MU158780.1:986187-1013294 GCA_015888305.1 Antheraea pernyi | reverse complement strand
TTGCAAGTGTCCATGGACGGTGGTGATCACTTAACATCAGGTGACCCACCAGTTCGTTTGCCTCCTATGATATAAAAAATAAAAACACAAGATTATGAATAAAATATAAAGTCCGCTATGTGACAGATTAAGACCCCGCCAAAAACTCCCACAGCAATCTTAATTGCGTCAAAGATATAGAAAAAACTCTTCATTTTATACACCGTATTAATGTGTCGCGAATTACATGACGCGTCCATTATGTAGGACCTCACTTTTTCCTTATAACATCAGGGAGTGTAAAATTGTTCGCTTTTTAAACTGGTAGTTGTAATAAAATCTCTCACTCGGTCTGTGTTTAATCGTCTCGTGTGATGCTTGTGCGAGGGTCGACCGTCCCGGCAACTGGGTCAAGGAATATATTGGTGTTTAATCTTACAGTTTCCGTATGAAATGCTCGAACCATCAAAAGTCACGTACAGGATAACATCCGTGTAAGTGTCACGTATTATGAGACGACGTCACGATGTGCCCGACACGATTGTGACCTAGTCTTATCTTGTGCACTCATTCATATCTTAATTAGTAAGTAGTCTTAGTAAGACAGGTTGTTTGTAAATGAAATTTAATACATCAAATTATATATTATATTACGATGGCTTATATAAATTAATGATATTTTTCTTTACCTAAAAAGCTTTACCTTTCCTTTAACGTGAACGGCACAATCATGGAATCGATTTAGATATGTTGAAATCCTTTTCTCTATGTGGCTGGCGGCCATTTTGAAATTCGTCATTTTGTTTTTTATTTCATTTTCGTGTATTGTACAGCGGTAGGTCTAAAGGAACTGGTTTTAATTCAGCTTGCAAGATTTGGCCTAAACAAACTAACAAACTTTGCAATCTAAATAAAACCTTGTGAATAGGCGAAGATAAAATAGTTAAGTACCTTTGCTCTTCTGTTTTTCAAGCGATTTCCTTTATTCTTTTATTGATGACGGGCTTTTTCGCCATATACATGGTGGTTGCGACCTGTAAAACCCTACCACCCCGCTTTTACCATTGCCTCGTTCCTTATTCAGTAGGGTGCGCCACGTGCAGGTGAGGTTGGTTTGGGTGTCTCAAGTCTTATGATGTTATTCGACACCCCTTACACCCCCTTTACACACTATTAACTAAGCCATCACTTCAACATTTTCGGTTTTGTGAATGTAGTATTTATCCTCCTATAAAAATGACGGGCAAACCAGATTTTATATTTGTTGCTTTGTTATATGCTCAAAATGAGCTGAATCCAATTTATATGTGAATATAAAATATGAAGACCATATAACAAAACAAAAAATTTGGACGGCACAATTTGAACCTCGTTCTCAGTGTATAAAAAAACTGGAAATCTTTAAAAAAATAAACATATTATATGATTGATTAATATTGGATTTATCTCATTTTAAAATGTAACAACACATATTTAGGGTCTTTCCTTTTTTTATATAATACTAGCTGACCCGTGCGACTTCGTCTGCACCAAATCGGTTATTACCGGTTTCGATTGTACTTTTAAACGCGAAAAATTTAAATAAAAAAATAAAATAGTTTTTATCTATACCATTCACCACAAGTATTATTAATTGTTGTGCAAATTATAATTCCCATCATTTTCGATACGAAATAAAGACCCGTAGAAGCGTTCTGTACAATACCTCTAACCCTGATTCGGCTTATATTTATTATAGCAATCGCTTTTGAACTATGTTATAGACGCTCGATTTGCAATCTTGTAGTGTTTGTTTGTTTCCAGTGTGATTTTCTGTGTCATTTGATACTTAACCATCCAACATGTACGGATAGATATTTTTTTAAATGTGATTGGAGGCAAAGGAACACGGGGGTTCCGAGTGGTAAGTAATCACCGCCGCCCATGGACACCTGTGACTCAAAGAGCATCACAGATGCGTTGCCGGCCTTTGAGATAGGAGTAGGCTCGTTCCCTGAAGGATTGTAGGGTATATTGATCAGGAAACGCCTCCGCTGAGAACTCATTCCAAAGAACAGACGTACGTGGAAAAAGTCACTCGCGAAAACCGCACAATGGACGGCTTCCAACCATCTAAACGACATGCAAAGAATTTCAATTTGTGGCGAGTCGTTCGGTAGTAGAACTCAGCAGCAGGTATTAATCCGGACAGCTCTTCGGAACACTCCGTGGTAGAGATTCTTGATTATAGAGTACTAGTTATTGCGCGTGGCTTCGCTTGTGTTAGAGTAGCTTTGAAAGGTACTCTGTGTCCTTTTCTATACCCTTGCCAACGTGTATGTATAATTCATGAGGATAGGACGAGCAGTTAAGACGTGAACTTGAAATCAAAAAATCTCACATACATAATTATAATATTAGTAAGAGGTAGTGACTGTATTCGATTAGACCGCTACCACAATACACACGGTAAAAATCTGTCGTAGTGACTCTGTTTTGGAGTTTCGTGTTTTCAGATCGGTCGCATTATATCTACTTACGGAGTGACTTGCAGGTTGACATTACAACGACTACTGCCGATGGAATACAGATCTCTCAGTGCTCACTGTCGTTTTTGGATCATCAGATACAGAGCCGGTGCTTTAACTTGCTACAATAAAAAAAACATCTATTCTTTGTTAAACAATCAAAGACATATATGTAATGTATGTAATGTTTTAAATCGATAACAAATTTCAAAGAAATTATGCAAAGTATAAGGGCGATCGTATGACTCATGGTAATGTCCGCCTTGTTAACATTGTCCCAGAACTTCCTTCCATACTCGGCGGAATAGGGTGTTCAGCGCTCGGGACACGTGCCTCATTGTATATTTAAATTTTTTAAATAATTAACATGCGAGTATCGATTCGTGTGTTCGAACTTTGATATTTTTCGAGCATTATTTCTTTATTTATAAAGCTGGAGGGTTTGTTGAGGGAAAGTAAACGTTGCGAGATGAATACATAGAATTCAACAGCCACTTCAATACGATCAATACTACGAAAATAGATTATTGTGTTTCTCTGTTTGTTTAAACGTGTGAAAAACTCAGTTTTCGATGATAATACACTAATTATACCTACTTTTAGAATTGCCTCAAAGCACTTCATTTATTTTTTAAATAAATTTAATTCTAGCATGTAAATATGGACAAACTTTAAACGTATTACCCCAAAAAACTGGATTTATGAGTACTACTTTCCATATAATTAAAAGTGCGATATGTATAGAATAACTTGATTATACTATAGGATTTGATTATAAACGTGTTCAGCCATGATCGTATTCCAGACAAATTATTCTGTCTGTGTAGACCGAGTTGAACATCTCATGTAACCTATATAAATCTCAATATTCTTGTCTTAATATATATAGGGTGAAAAAATACACACCTTGTCTGAGTAACTACGTTGAAATAACGACAGGGTAATTAACCGCGTCCCAGATTGTCGAGCGTTAACCTGATAGGCGCTTAAACTTGTTCACTCGTTAACATAAAGAAAAGCCTAATTGCGTTTTAATCTATGAATAGGTTTAAATTGTTCACTAAACAGTCAGTTACATGACTCGACTCGGCCCTTTTTGTTCACATAAAGATTATTTAATAGCATACACACGAAGTTGTATCGGTAATAGTTTGGGCGAAATTCAAATTGAACCCGTTACGCCGTGTGTTCTTTCTTTTTATACGCCGTGTGTTCTTTTTTTTTTAATAGGATGCAGTTATTTATTAACATACATCATAGCCAGTAGGGTAAAAATGGGATAGTTGCCCCCTATTTTTTATTTAAATGTTTTCATCAGTATCACAATGTTTGTAAATTATTATATAGTTTGCAAAATTGGTTTTGCATGTAAATTTTGTTGGCTATATTTAAGTCACGCCTCCAATTGCTTCTCTTATATGTTGTTTTATGTATCCTGCTAATTTATTTTCCCTGTATACAATATTGTTTTTTACGTTACTTGTTTTATTATATTCCATAATTTTAATTGCTATCGCTCCGTGGCTTGCATTGGGTTCCAGCTGAAAATCAGCGCTAAGTGTTTCTCATAACACTGTAGCATATGCTAAGCTGGATTCCATTACGTAACGCTGCGTCGTGCATATTTTTTATCCACTCTTGTATTTTTGTAAATAATGCATGTTCGGATATAATAATTCTTTCTTTCTTCTTTTCTGTCTTCAGTAGTTATTTTAAGATCAAACATAACTAGACAGATTTTTCTTTCTAATGGAAACCTATCTATGGGTTACTATGTGGTCATGTGATGTTAAATGACGATATAGTCTAAGATGGTAAACACACTAAACCCAGAGGGTAATGGCACTCAAATGCAGCTGCCGTTACATACCAACATATGCTGGTCCAGGCAATTACTTATAAAAAATTAAAAAAATTAAATTGCTATGGTTTGATCCTGGTTTTTTTTTCTTTATCGAAAACTTCAACTCAGTTACAAGGATTCGAACCTACGTCGATCGACGCGTTATCCTTCTTTTTTTTTATTGTAGCACTGCAAAATGACTGCACTATGCCTGATGGTAAGCACAGTACAATCTAAAAACAACGGTGACCACCGAGTCACACTATTCATCGCCGGTCGGCGCTGTCATGCCGGCCTGCGAAAAGCTAGATATGTACAGTCTGATCCCGAAACGCGACCAGCAGAAGCGAATCACTATGACCCGTATACATGGTGGTTGCGACCCAGTCAGGCTGTAAAACCTTACCACCCTGCTTTCGCAATTGCCTCGCTCTTTATTCAGCAGGGTGCACCACGTGCAGGTGAGATTGGCTTGGGTGTCTCAAGTCTTATGATGTTATTCGAGACCCCTTTACACACTATTAACTGATCCATCACTTCAAAATTTTCGGTTTTGTGAATGTGGTATTTATCCTCCTTTAAAAATAACGGACAAACCAGATGTTATATTTGTTGCTTTGTTATATGCAATATGTGCAATGTTATAGCAAAACAAAAAATTTGGACGGCACAATTTGAACCTCGTTCTCAGTGTATAAAAAAACTGGAAATCTTTAAAAAAATTAACATATTTAATATTGGATTTAGCTCATTTTAAAATGTAACGACACATATTTAGGGGCTTTGCTTTTTTTATACAATATATAGGTGGCATAAGAAAAGACGGGGCACCTGATGGTAAGTGATCACCGCCATCCATAGACACTAGCAAAAACAGGGGAGTCGCAAGAGAGCTGGGTTGGAATGGAGGATCGAAGGGGGAAATGGGGAAGGAGAGGGAGACTCGAAATGGGGGAGGGAAGTGGGCCTTCGGCACTCTCACTGACCGGACGAAACGCAACAAAGCAAGCACTGTTACTTCACGTCGGTTTTCTGCGAGAGGGTGGTGCTACCCCGGGCGAGCCGACCCATTCATGCTGAAACCAGTAACAGCTTCAGCATGGCTCTACCACCTTCGGCTCTACTATATTCTGCTACTATATACGTATGAAGTATTTTAGAATATTTATTTAATTTACTCCACACAGTTTACGGAAGGAAGCCATTTCTCTATAAAATAATCAAAGTAGGTATACGTTATTATACGTTATACGTGGTGTGTATATTTTTTAAAATAAATTGTATATTATGTCGAAATATTATTACAAGAAGCAAAATATACAGGATGTTGTGTATCTATCATAATCACCGGCGTTTCGCATGTGGCTATCATCCCAGAGCCGGGGTAACGAGACCGTTCAGTTAGACAGATTCAAACAGAAGGTCGAACTGAACTCATTAACTTTACAATATATTAGTCTAAAACGTCCGTACTGTCGTAATAAGTCACTATTTTTACTGTGTTTTTACAAATGCCGCGTGACTACTACGTATGTAAACAGATACCGATACAAAAGAACAGTGCAGTTTTATGACACGTTTGTTATATGATTAATGGTAAATCTCTGTTACTTGTTGTTGGTATACCGTTGCAAGCTGCGTTAAAACTTTCATATAAATTGTACTTTTTATGGTTTCATACATTTCGTTTTTTTTTTTTATATATATAATACTAACGGGCTCGGCAGACGTTGTCCCGCCTTGATTATAAAAAAATCCTTGACAAATTATATACCAAAACCATCCGCATGAATCACTTCCACTGGTCTGTAGTCCGGTGAAGCTGTTAAGACCTTACTAAATCAATAGCATAATCAGTTCGAAAAAAAAAACTTCCACTGATGAAAACCGCTTGAAAATCCGTTCAGTAGTTTTTGAGTTTATCGCGAACAGACAGACAGACGCGGTAAGGGACTTTGTTTTATACTATGTAATTATATATATAGCATTTTATTTATACATATTTTATGTTACTAAATCTTTAACATCGACTCTTATAAACTTATAGAAACATATATTATCTATTTTATTATATTTACTTTCCATATATATTGACACATATATAATATAGACTTAATGTATCTTTGATTGTAAGTAATTACTTTGATCAAACTATTTGTACTAAAATAAAATAATAAATAGGTTTATAATAATTTTATTCAAAGGAACTGATTTTTTGTAGGTTAAGTTAGTTAGTATTGAAATAAAAAAAAAGCAATTTAATTTCATTTGGGAATATTAATGTTTCAGTGAAATATTGTTACGTAAAAAAAATACCTCAGTGTGGATTTGTATTTTTCTCAGCTTCAAGTAAAATTAATTTTAAATTAGGCGATATATACATTCACTAAACACATAAATAAATATATCCTCTATTCTAATTCACTTCGGCCGACAAATAGGTATTTATATACTCGTATCGTTATAACATTTTTTTACAGTAATAATAAAATTGTAGCTTTTATGTAAATATGACAAATATTGATTACGTACAATATAGAAACCTATATATAAGATATTATTAATAAGAAAGCGGGGACCTTTGAAAAGAAGTTAATTTTAATCGAAATTTTATTAATCTCAAAAGGTAACAATTTTAAAATATTTGCAATATTAATTATAGAAATAACTAATAAAAGATTTTAAAGCTAACACGATTATAACAAAATGTTACGTTATAACCTTGAACCGTGGTAGAAATTGACGTATAGCTTTTACATAACGTTCGTACGGTGTTACAAGGTTACGTCAGCACACGTAAAAACACGCTTTAATGCATCCAAGACCGGACAGTTTACGTTATAGCGATCATATGACTCTGCATAGATACACGCGTACTAAATAAATAGTTTATATGTACGTACGTACGCATAAATTTAAAACATTTTAAACTGAGATGACGTAAGAATTAAAATATTTGCACGATTAAATTAATAATAATAAATTTATTATTTCCCGGAATTTTGTACAGCAGTACAAAGACAAAACTATAATATATCACGTAATTCGGTGTACCTAATGGCAAAGACCTTTTTTTTTATTAACGTGGGGAAACCCCTTATGGATACGCCACCCTCTCGGGGGAGAGGATGGGTTATGTCCGACTCGCACGGACTAAAACCCCACGGTGTACCATCCGACCGTATTGTTGGGGCGGCAAGGGATCGATCTACGCTATTCCCCTTGGATAGCCGCCCCAACGGTCCGCCCTGCGGAAGGTGGCCGCCGAGCTCCGTCCTAATAGGGAGACAGACTGAGTAGACACCAGCTGCCTCCCTTCGTCTACCGGACCTGTGCAATAAGAAGATGGGCCCCCGGCCCATCCCCTCAGGTCCGGCTACGGTGGAGGGAGAAGAAGGGTAATGGCAAAGGCCACCTCCAACTCTTTCCATTGCTTTCTGTCTGCCGCCACTCTTGTCCCAAAGGATCCTAATGTCCTTTTAAAATCATCATCCCATTTTTTTGGTTGGCGAACTCTACTTCTAGTGCCATCCCTTTGATACCAGATCGTTACTTGTTTGCTCCACTTTTCTTTATTACAGCGGAGCATATGTCCAGTCCACGTCCATTTTAGTTGGTCGATGCGTGTCAGGATATCTGTTAGTTTTGTTCTATGCCTGATATCTGTACTTCTAACTTTATCCATTTGTTTTATACCTAACATGCTCCTTTCAATACCTCTCTGATATTTTGTTAGTTTGTCCCTATGGCGTTTCTTCAAAGCCCAGGTTTCACAGCCATATGTGATGCAGGTATCCAACGTCTTCTTTTTGATTTGAATGCCCAGTTCTTTACTTTTCATAATTTCTTTCAAGGCCCAGTATTTTTTGTTGCAATTCTTTTGTCTATTCCTGTAGAGATTTGAAATTTAAATTTATTATAGCTTAAAGAATTATATTTGAATGGTTATATTTCTTATTTTATAAGAATAATAACTGCTTTTGTGTATTTAAAACAAAGGTTTATTATTTCAATGATGGAAGATATCGTGATGTAACCATGACATGTAAGAAAATTGTACATTCACCTTGTCAAGATTTTAACTACCATACGATTTAAAGACCCATCAGTACTTTCCGGCCGCTGTACTTAAAAACCAATCCCTGTTATTTACATTTAAGCAGGTTTTTTTTGTCACTTTTTTTTTGGGGCACGCTATACACACAAGTGCTCAAAGTAACAGAGTGCACATTTTTACACTTTCTGAAATATGGTTAAAAAAATGTAAATTAATTAAAAATCGTAAATTCATCATTTATTAAAAGGTTTTCATTTTTTTCTTCTCGAACTGACCACGCTTTTTTTTTTTTTTTTTCGAACCACCGCGTCCTGATCGGAACTCCCTGACCACGCTATTGACCTAGCAATGTCTTAACAACTTCACCGGACTACTAAGGTTTTGATGCTATTCGATTACTCTATTCAAAAGTGACAAATGTGAATCAGACATATTTTTCTGAACTTACTTTAATTAACTCTGCAGGAAAGATAGATTAGATATTGTATTTGGATAACTATGACCTATTAAAATAAAATTTGCCAAGATTGTTTTTTTTTTCTTTTTTCTCAAACTCATTAATATTATTTTTCAGTTTACCATTTACAAAAGTTACCCTTTATCAAAGTTAATAAAACACCGTCACTCCTACCACTTGGTTCTGCCAAACTCTAACTAACATTATAAATGGGAATGTGCGTTTTTTTGTCTGTTTGCTTTCACCTTAAAACTAATCACTGTGAATTCTGCATACACTTTGTCAAGGGATATAATAAAAAATAGAATGCTACCGATAAATAGGTCTAATTTAAATAAACACGAGCGAATTCGCGGGCAAAAGTTAGTGACCTATAAACTTGGCAATTATTTTTTCATATCTTGTTTTATACTCTATTGACTTATCCATCAGTTTAAGGTGGTAGAGCTACGCTAAAGCCATTAATGGTTTCAGTGTGAATGGGTCGGCTCGACCGGGTAGTACCACCCTCTCACAGAAAACCGACGTGAAGTAACAGTGCTTGCATTGTTGCGTTTCGTTCGGTCAGTGAGAGCGCCGGAGGCCCACCTCCCTTTCTCTACCCTCTTCTCATCCCCTTCCCTTACTCTCCCTCTTCCCCAAGACAGGTTGGCAACGCACTTGCAACTCCCCTGGTGTTGCAAGTGTCTATGCACGGTGGTGATCCCTTAACATCAGGTAACCAACATGTCAGTTTGCCGCCTATGATATAAAAAAAAAGTTTCACCGCGTTTAATGAATGTTAAATAGATTGGTTAATTACAATGTGTTAAAACAATTATTACACAATCCCACAAATTTTTCCACTAGTAAAAGAATTCGTTCTAGTTAGGCCCGCTATTTTGTTCCTTGCTTGTTATTTTCCACAGTTGCACCACGATATATATACCACTGAAATAAATTAAATCTGGAAGGGACCGACTACGCTTGGATTGTAATAAATGAACCTTTATTTTTACACTCGTTCACGTGTCAAATGTGGCGTGTGTTCCTGTTGTAAAAGACACAATTGTGAAATAAATTTCAGGGTTATTCTTTTATTTACGTAGACGTACAATATGAGTGAGATTAATTTTATATTTTGTTTTCTTAGAAAGTTTTTATGTGTAAAATAAAAATATAAGAAAGAGGAATATTTTATCTATTTTAATTCAACGTATTAGACGAGTGATAAACTTTGTACAATTCTAATTAAACAAATGATATAAATGTAAATGTTTTGATACCTAGGCATAGAAACAGTAATCATATTTACTTTATAAATAATACCAGATTTTTTTAAAATTAAAAATAAAAAAAATATCAGGCCTGTGCGGGAATCAAACTAGCGACCTAGTGGTTCAAGTAGTAAGGCTTACTACCACTTTAAAGCTACTCCCATACCTGTGTGTATTGACTCAAAGTGGTGTCAATGGTCACGCTAAACTCAGTTGTGGGAAGACATTAATTATCGTTATGCGTTACGAACTATCGGGCTGTATGATGGTAGCCGCAGCACGATAACTGGGCTGGCGGTTTTTACACACATCAAAGGAGTTTAGCGGACGCTAATGTCGAGTCATTGGAAAGGTACAAGTGTGACAACGTATAATCTGTGCCTTTATCGGAATGATGTTTGACGTTAATTTTAGTGCGACAAGTGGTCGAAGCTTCGTTTCGCAGATATGAGAATAGCATAACACGAAGTTCGTATATAAATCGGACTCCCGTTGTAATTATGTAGGACGATGTATTATTTCCAAGGTTTCCTAACTGCGTTTCCAGATATATATTCTTTTCGTAATATAACTACAAGTTATTTTTGACTCAGAGTTGGCAACATCGTATTTAAAATCTAATTTTATTTCATAATAAACGTTTCTTTTATATTGTTATCTGTATATACATATATACGTGAATGTTTCGTTATTTGTCTACTTTGTTTTATGTATTCAAATCCAAAAAAAACGGTGACGAGAAATTGCGTGAATGGCTTCGAACATTTCTAAGTCATTGCAACTATCCCACAATAGATGGCGCACGAAACGTTTCATTTCTAAGGCAACGATCAGGAAGAAACGGGCTAAAGTAATCGACAGTCATTTTAGATTTGTTTTGAAGCTATAGATATGCCAGCTTTTATCTTATTTATTCTATTCGATGTTATCTAAAAGATTTAACTGTTCATGATTATCATGTTATGCACATTTACCGAAAATATGAATTCGAATTATACTAAATGTTGCCTTCAAATTTATATGTAAACAGAGATCACCTCAGAATGTTTAGATGCCTGTATGATTAGTAAAGTATCATAAATTGGGATTTCCTGCTATTATAATTACTTAAAGTAATAATTCTTAGTAAGTCTTCTCTTAGTGCTTACTTAGGTACATCCCATTAGTTTAAGCTATGCATTAATCGTCAGTTTTATAAATTTCATTCATTGCATTATACAAAATATTTGAACTGTGAATATATTATAAATTAAAAATAATATTTGAAAATATTTTGTAGGTGGTAGAGCCACGCTGAAGCTATTACTGGTTTCAGCATGAATGGGTCGGCTCGCTCGGGGTAGTACAACCCTCTCACAGAAAACCGACGTGAAGTAACAGTGCTTGTATTGTTGCGTTTCGTTCGGTCAGTGAGAGCGCCGGAGGCCCATATCTCCTCCTCTCTTCCCTCCCCATACCCACCCTTCCCCCAAACACAGGCTGACAACGCACTTATGACTCCTCTGGTACCTAAAATCCGGTAGCCTACCTGTACGTTTGCCTCGTAAAATATATTTTAAAAAAATATAGCAAGTATTTATAAAAAAATTTTTTTGGATTTAGGTTTGGGTTTTGGTTAAACTGGTTTTTGTGATTAATTGTTTCAATAAATTTCATTATGTGATGACAGTTTTAATACATTCCACATTTACATTATAAATGCAAAAGTAACTTTGTCTCTCTGTTTGTTATCTTTTCTTGGTTAGGCATCGAAACCTATTGCAATGAGTTTGGGATAGTGGTAGCTTTGTAATATATACACATTTGTTAAATATAATTCTTATTGCTGCCTCGTTTATTCATCATGTTACGAGGTAGTAAAAAATTAACTAGCCCTTCTAGTCCCGTTATGTGTGGGGTGTGGCCATTTTGCGATATTGTTCTACTATTTGGGTCAGTGGCGCAGTGACGCTGTTGATGACACGAGGTGCGCTTTATTGTTCACCTGGCCTCTACGTAACCTACCTTTGGTGGAAACAGAGGTCCCGGAGTTTTGGATTAGGTCTTTTGACCTGTCAAATTTCTTTAACATGTCGCTTATTGGGCCCGTAACCACGATGTAAAGCAAAGTTTAGCGTCTCTTAATTGCGCTTTTTGCGGGAGCATAGCGATAGCAGAAAAGGTTAAATATCATTAACCTTCCTATATCCGTGCGTTGATTTGTGAGACCAACGACATATGTTTGATTCTTTTTTAAGCAAAAAAACGCAAAACGTTGCGATTTGGGCTTCTCAGTGGATGCATGGTTCATGACCTACTTCAATTGCGTATAGCATAAACGTTCGTGCATACATTATATGTACACATATTACATGTACATATACATGTGCATAATTTAATTGACGCAGATCGCTCGCATGGGTATGGGAAGGTAAGCAAAATGACACATTCAGATTATGAAACAGTTTTAATAAAGCAACTACAGAGCTTCCTTTGGATACGTAAAACCATGGCATTTTACCATGAAGTCTTCAAAGGAAGTAAACATTTCAACTTCAATTATAGCTCTTTAAATTTGTAACTCTTAATTCAATAATTAACCATTTCTGCTATCGTTTTGCTTTTGTGAAATACGCATAATTAAGAAGCCGAATTTATGGTTACTAGGAGGGTCGATTTCAAGACTTTTAAATAAACAATAGAAACAACAATTAAGCCTGAAAAAGAAACAACCTTATAATAATTTTAACTTAAAACTTTAAAACCATGCTACAAACGTTCAACATAGAATTAGGTCATCTCGTAAATGTAGCAGAAATGAAAATGCTAATGACTTTGAAGTGGAGACAATTACAGTGGGTCAGTTGCAGGAAACATGCTTTTCGCATTTCCTTTATCGACACGCTTCAAGCGAAACTTTTCACAAGTCCGTTTTATTCCTGTTTATGTGAAAGCATATCGTATACTTTTGAGATAGTAATTTTGTTACAGCACTGTAGAAAGAAGTTAAATTAACTAGATTTAATAGTTTGCGAGGTCAATCCAATAGAATACTCGTATCGACTGTAGTGAAAATTTTTCATAGTGAATTATCAGTCGTTTTGATTACTCAATATATAAAATATATAAATAAGCATAGGCAAAAGTAGGGAAAATTCTGTAGTTCAGTGAAGTTGTTAAGGCCGAGGTCAATAACGTAGTTCGAAAAAAAAATAAGGAAAGTATTTTTTCTCAACTATATTTTCCGCTGAAAACAAATATTGTAGACACACACACACGTTTTCTACGACAGGCTTGGGTATTGTTGTATATGATGGTCAATTAGTATGTAGGTATATCTAAATAAACCAGTTGTATTATAGAAGCCACACAGTGTAGTTTGATTTACGATTCATAAACACAACATGGTGTCAGGTATAATCTTATACGAAAATAAAAATGAACACTTAATTCTTAAACATATATAATCTGTTGATTTTTACACATTTTCCTAAGTTTTATACTTTTATATTTGATGAAGTAGTAAACACTCCATTTCCGCTTGATATAAAGTGGTCACTGCACCCTCAGTAAGAGCAACCTCAACATGACCGCAAACCCGAAGTAAATCCTATTAGGTTACAACTTCCAAGGACTGGATTGGAACAGCTCCTGTCCGATAATAACCGCAGACTTCAAACTGGAACACAGAAGTGTGTGCATTGTTGATAGTGGAGCTTTTAGTGTCAAACGTTGCACAGGATTTTCCACTCTATCGTCAGGTATAGGTGTACTTGTATTAAATAGTAAATCTAAACTAAATTACTATAAACATTGATGAAAAATTGCATACTTTTATGAACTGAATTGAATTATCATTATTTTGTATAATACAAAGAAGAAGTTAATTGAAAATTAAATTTTTTTCGATAATTTAAATTTATTTGCACTCGTTGATTCAAATATTTTTTTACTTAAATTATATAGATTAATTACATGCGTCACAAGCCGAACGCTTAGGCCGATCGCGCTTCTCTATCGCTTATTCCGCGCTCTCGCTTGCACGCTCCGCTCAGGCGGAACGTGACAATAAGTCATACTTTTTCGTGCGTGCAGCCGGCGTTCATCGATTTATAAGACGTTATCGTGTCAAAGCTAAAACACCACATTACCCAAATGAAAAAAATAATAAAATATATAAGATTTACATGAATATTTCACATTAATTGTTGCTTAAAAGTTTTATTCGACAAACTCGTTTCAATTATAAGGTGTTTTAATTAAAATTAATAACACGGATGTTGTTATTCCCCAAGTTCTGTCGTTTTGGGTGTATACTCAAATATACTTGTTTACAAAACATTTTAATCAGGGTATGTAAACAAAGGGAAAATCGGGGTGTAATGTTTCGGGGCAGATTCGGAGGCAAATTACGATGGATTCGAAATGAATCTTTAACGTTAATATTTATTTTAATCTCCTCAGCGTATTGAAGTTGAAATAAGAGGATAGACAAGTTTAAAAAAAATATACAATATATATATATAACATCACAGTTCTTTGTGAGATATCTTCCGTCCACAGTGCTTATAATTATGACGAGCTGCAAATATATTGGCAAAATTGTGGAAACCATTGCGTATAGGTACACAGTTTAATACTGAGAGTCTTTACTGACTGGTTTTTTACAATATGTGTGGTGATCAAAGTCAATTGGTTTTATTTGATACCATGGAACATTCCAACATCTTGTACATCCAAGTTAAGAGTCGACATCAGTAACTGTCTACCCGCTTGAAACCGAATAGATTCTATTAACATATGATGCACATCCTCTACTACCCCACACACTTCACAGTTTGGTGTAGGCGATTTTTTAATTAAATATTTCTATTTGTTGAATGGAATGTGTCCGGATCTTACCCTAAAAGCGTTGACAATATTCTCTCTTAACCGTTAAATATGGTTCCACAGAATACAAATTTAGGTATAAATATATGTATTATATTTATAACATCGACGCTGGTTAAAGGTAAATAAACTCCAATTTTAGATTCCTACAATTATATTTTAATTTTGTTTTGTATTGAGCTATTGATTGATGATATTACACGCGAGCCCGAACATATAGCTATATTCAGAGCGGTCAAAAAGGATGACGAGGACTTTATATTACTCCTTTCCAACACAATTAAAGGTCTGTGGCCAAAATCAAAACGGCTAGCAGAAGCGATGTTTTAATTTTTAATATTCTCTCTGTTATCTATTCGAGTAGATTTTTTTTATATCATAGGAGGCAAACGAACCTGTGGGTCACCTGATTTTAAGTGATCACCACCGTCCTTAGACACTGGCAACACCAGAAGAGTCGCAAGTGCGTTGCCAGCCTGTGTTTGGGGGAGGGGAAGTGGGCCTCCGGCACTCTGGTCACCTGATGTTAAGTGATCACCACTGTCCATAGACACTGGCAACACCAGAAGAGTCGCAAGTGCGTTGCCAGCCTGTGTTTGGGGGAGGGGAAGTGGGCCTCCGGCACTCTCACTAACCGAACGAAACGCAACAATGAAAGCACTGTTACTTCACGTCGGTTTTCTATGAGAGGGTGGTACTACCCGGGACTCTATCGCCTAGTGCGTTGAGCTCTTCAAAGTCAGCTCCCCTTAAACTTGATATGTTACCATCTTAGATCACTAATGCTAAAACTAACTAACGTATGTAAACACACCACTTTAAAACGGGTACTTTTATTTGGGTAACTATTTTTCTGTTTTGTTACTTTGTCAGGATAAGGTTTGTAAAAAGGAAAATGTTAGAAAAATTGCAGAGAAATGTGGATTTTTTTTGTTAAAAATCCCCATGACCATCGTTCACATATTGATCCACTGTATAATAGCCTTTTGACACCAAAACCCGCTTGACGTGGCGCTTAAACTTACAATTCGGCAAATCGGTAACATGCTTTGGGACTTTATTGTAAAACCTAACACTATTACCTAAATAACTATTACTGGTTTTGCTAAGTCTGAAACATGGGACGGCCAGTTTATTACAGTTTCTAGTATTTAGATTATGCCGGCTTTTTGCTAAAGTGATAATTCGTACACATCTTATTTTGTTTAATACATCGCAACGTACATTCTAGTTGAAAAACGACGATTTTTTTTTTGTTGTAGCACGGCAAAATGACTACACTGTGCCTGATGTTAAGCACAGTACAGTCTAAAAACAATGGCGACCACCGAGTGACACAGTATCCATCGCCGGTCGCCACTGTCATGCCGGCCTCCGAAAGGCTGGATATGCACAGGCTGATCCCGAAACGCGACCCGCAGCAGCGAATCACTATGACGGGCTTTTTCGTCATATACATGGTGGTTTCTACCCAGTCAGGCTGTAAAACCTTACTACCCTGCTTTCGCCATTGCCTCGTTCGTTATTCAGCAGGGTGCGTTACGTGCAGGTGAGGTTGGCTTGGATGTCTCAAGTCTTAGATGTTATTCGATGTTACACGATCTGTGTTATTAAACAATATATTGGGATAAATTACATACAACAGGTCCAGACTACCGTTGTTTATGTACTGCGTCTAACGAGATTAGTAAATTAAGTAACTGCCGGTCTTTCAAGGTATTCATGAGCATCGGACATTATTATTTCTTAAATATCGTAACAAATGAAACAAAACCGTATCAGTTTTTTGCAAAAATGTTGACGCAGTAATCAATCAATAACTAATTTTATTAACTTATATAATAAGTGAATAACAAAATAGTTAAATAGTTATTTTGTAAATATAACGTACAAATTTTATAAATATCCAGTTACAAATTGAAATGACTGTCAAGAACATTTTCATTTAAATAAATGTGAAACTCGAATATACAGACTCGTCAGATTTAGCATACGTATGTTTGTTTCATTTTATCACGCGATATACTAATTAACTTATGTGCAAACGAAACGGATTTGAATAATTATTGTTGTGTTATAAGATCCTAGATCAGCTAAATATAGACAAATTCTATACAATTATATTCGAGGAGT
The DNA here is from genome assembly GCA_015888305.1 of Antheraea pernyi. Classification (NCBI taxonomy): domain Eukaryota; kingdom Metazoa; phylum Arthropoda; class Insecta; order Lepidoptera; family Saturniidae; genus Antheraea; species Antheraea pernyi. Next base: position 996,193 of record MU158780.1, on the reverse strand, counting down.
ATAAACATACAATCCACGGCAAACTTTTTTTTTTTTTTAAATTTATTTAGGAGCTTTTTTTTTAATATATCAGCTCCATAGTAACCTTAACTTAATTTACAGGCTTAATATCTTAAGTAAAACAGATTATTAAAACTAATATAAACTACTAGGGCGTCATTAATGGCGACTCAACATCTATCTATATTATAATAAAACTGTAGCAGGGTCAAATCTGTACATTAAATATTTTTTGAAAATTTTGATGGGGGTAGGCTTTGTTGTCGATATAGAAGCCAAAAATAACCCTTTTAAAATTTTTGTCTGTCTGTCTATATGCACAGGCTGATCCCGAAACGCGACCCGCAGAAGCGAATCACTATGACGGGCTTTTTCGCCATATACATGGTGGTTGCGACCCAGTCAGGCTGTAAAACCCTACCACCCCGCTTTTGCCATTGCCTCGTTCGTTATTCAGCAGGGTGCACCACGTGCAGGTGAGGTTGGCTTGAGTGTCTCAAGTCTTCGATGTTATTCGACACCCCTTACACTCCAATATATTAGAGATTAATTCTTTTTATAGTTTTATTTAAGACTAGTTGTGCCCGCGACTCTTTTCGCACGGAACTTAATTTAAAAAAATAGTGACTAATAAAATCATCTAAATGTATTAAGTTCATTTAGTTTTCTCTCTTACTTAAGTCGCGTCCTCATTAAAATTACAATAATTTTTGATAGAGTGAACCGATTTTAATGAAACCAAGACTAAATGTTACTCGGGGATATATATGCTTATGTTTTTCTTGGTTTTATCGTGAACGAAGTACTTTAGTACTGCTGCGTGTTCAAACAAACAAACAGACAAACATACATTTCTAAAAATGAATGAAATCTATTTTATTATTTATTCCAAGACAACTACAACAATTATTTTCACAAAAATCTAAAAAGTACAGGCACATTAGATTTGTGTTAGATCTGTTATATGCGTAGATATTTAGATTCTTCTACGAGAATTTATAACAGAATTTATTTTTTAATAACGGTTTTATGCATATAAGAAAAAAACTTGCATACATTTACTTACGTCTTATTCCAGGACAGGTTAAAATCGTCGAGATGTTACTACTATTTTATATTTTGTTTTTTTTTTGTTATTTTGTTATGGCAGACTTACAAAATTTTCAAATTATTTCAGAATCTGTACTATATTAAATTTGACAGCCCTATCCACAGCAGCAAGTTCATCCACCGAGCGCGGCATATCTATAAAAAGATTTCGCGTCCCATCCCTCTATATTCTAACACTAAAACATGAATTTATAAGCGAACAGTCTTCAATTACGAAAATATGTGTCTGCCTTAAAATATACACTATAACTAAGTTAATAGTTAAGTGCAGTCGGGTGGAGAAATTAACAAGGATTATTGAAAAAAAAAAATTGGTTGTCTGTAAACTCTGTTTCTGGACGATAACTTTACGTGACAAAGAATCGGACGCATCGGCCGGTAGAGTGGGAGAGAGATAAAAATGAACACTTAATTCTTAAACATATCTGTTGATTTTTACACATTTTCCTAAGATTTATACTTTTATATTTTATGAAGTAGTAAACACTCCATTTCCGCTTGATATAAAGTGGTCACTGCACCCATAGTAAGAGCAACCTCAACATGACCGCAAACCCGAAGTAAATCCTATTAGGTTACAACTTCCAAGGACTGGATTGGAACAGCTCCTGTCCGATAATAACCGCAGACTTCAAACTGGAACACATAAGTAGTGCGTGCATTGTTGATAGTGGAGCTTTTAGTGTCAAACGTTGCACAGGATTTTCCACTCTATCGTCACGTATAGTGTAGTTGTATTAAATAGTAAATCTAAACTAATAAATTACTACAAAACATTGATGAAAAATTGCATACTTTTATGAACTGAATTGAATGATTATCACTGAATTATCATTATTTTGTATAATAAATACAAAGAAGAAGTTAATTGAAAACTACATTTTTTTCGATAATTTAAATTTATTTTGCACTCGTTGATTCAAATATTTTTTTACTTAAATTATATAGATTAATTACATGCGTCACAAGCCGAACGCTTAGGCCGATCGCGCTTCTCTATCGCTTGTGCAGCGCTCTCGCTTGCACGCTCCGCTCAGGCGGAACGTGACAATAAGTCATACTTTTTCGTGCGTGCAGCCGGCGTTCATCGATTTATAAGACGTTATCGTGTCAAAGCTAAAACACCACATTACCCAAATGAAAAAAATAATAAAATATATAAGATTTACATGAATATTTCACATTAATTGTTGCTTAAAAGTTTTATTCGACAAACTCGTTTCAATTATAAGGTGTTTTAATTAAAATTAATAACACGGATGTTGTTATTCCCCAAGTTCTGTCGTTTTGGATGTATACTCAAATATACTTGTTTACAAAACATTTTAATCAGGGTATGTAAACAAAGGGAAAATCGGGGTGTAATGTTTCGGGGCAGATTCGGAGGCAAATTACGATGGATTCGAAATGAATTTTTAACGTAAGTATTTATTTTTATTCTCCTCGGTGTATTGAAGTTGAAATACGAGAATAGTCGAGTTTAAAAAAAATCTATAATAGAATTACACAACATCACCATTCTTTATGAGATATCTTCCGTACACAGTCTTTATAATTATGACGAGCTGCAAATATATAGACAAAAGTATGGAAACCATTGCGTATACATTGTTTAATACCGGGAGTCTCACGTAACCGGTTTTTCACGATTCAATTAATTTTATAATATACGTTTTTTAATTTTACTATATAATATCCAATACATTGATAATTCGTACACATCTTATTTTGTTTAACACATTCTGTGCCAAGCCATTTTTGCCTGACATGTCCTTCTGGCCATTTGATATTCATCGTCATAGCTTCCCCAGACTACATCGCGTATTATCATACAATATTACGTTATAACATCATGACATAAGTAATTCTTTCCTTCTCAATAGTTACATAAATCATAGTAGTCCGGTGAAGCTATTTAGACCTCGCTAGGTCAATAGGGTAGTCAGTTCGAAAAAAAAAAACATCTAAATCATATACCACCGGGGTGGTACACGTGTTAATGCATCTCAACGTACCATTCTAGTTAAAAAACGACGGTCGGTACGATTAAACGATGTATTGGGATAAATTACATACAACCAGACTTCCGTTGTTTATGTTCTGCACCTAAAGAGACTAGTAAATTAGGTAAATGTCGGTTTCTCAAGGTTTTCTTATGTATCGGACATTATTACTTTCTAACGTATCGTAACAAAACAAACAAAACCGTATCAGTTTTTTGCAAAATTGATGACGTACGAATCAATTAATAGTTAACTTTATTAACTTTCATAATAAATGAATAACAAAAAAGTGAAATAGTTAATTTGTAAATATTACGTCCAAATTTTATACATATCCAGTTACAAATTGAAATGACTGTCAAGAACATTTTCATTTAAATAAATGCAAAACTCGAATATACAGACTCGTCAGATTTAGCATATGTATGTTTGTTTCATTTTATCACGCGATATACTAATTAACGTATGTGTAAACGAAACGGATTTGAATAATTATTGTTATGTTATAATCGTCCTAAATCAGTTAACTATAGACAAATTCTATGCAATTATATTCAAGGAATATAAACATACAATCCTCGGCAAACTTTTTGGCCGCTTTAAATATGGTTCCGTTTTCCGGCGCTCTCTCTGACCGAACGAAATGCAACAATGCAAGCACTGTTACTTCACGTCGGTTTTCTGTGAGAGGGTGGTACTACCCCGGACTCTATAGCCAAGTGCGGTGAGCACTTCAAAGTCAGCTCACCTTAAACTTGATATGTTACCATCTTAGATCGCGCCATCTCATAAAATCTGGAAAGAATGTAACTAATGCTAAAACTAACTAACGTATGTAACCACCACTTCAAAACGGGTACATTTATTTGGGTAACTATTTTTCTGTCGTGTTTGTTTGTCAGGACAAGGTTTGCAAAAAAGAAAATGTTAGAAAAATTGCACAGTAATGTGGAATTTTTTTGTTAAAAATCCCCATATAAAAAGGGAGTGAGATAGAAGACATTAGCCATACCTTCAAAAATATAGATAGATTTTGCTGATTAACGTTTAATTGTTCGGTTATCATTTTCATTTCGATGTTCCATGGATCGACCAAAACTTATTAAGTAGATCTGACCTAATAATAGCCCTCCGACTTTGCTCAGGACACATTCCATCAAATAAGTTTTTACATGTTGTGAAAAAACGAGCATCACCTAATTGCGCGGTGTGTGGTGTCGTTGAGAATGTACACCACATACCAAGCTTGTAGGGATTTTTTAAATGTTACTCGATCCATGGATGTAGGCATTTGTAATTCGATGTCGTCAGAGCCTCTGTCTCAGAGTGCAAAAATACTATACAGAATCGCAAGTTTAGCTTTTAAGATTTGATTGAATGTGATTATTGTAGAATTTAATATTTATATGATGTACTTACGGGGCGTCATAGTTGATATGCGACAAATCCCAAATTAAAGAGAAAATATTATGTGGTCGTATTGTAAAACAGAGATCTTATTTTATTCCTTAACACACACGTACGATGTCGGAGCAAATAGCTAGTTCAATATAAAAGAAGCTTTATTTTATTCCTTAAAAGAATTTTATTTTATTTCAAACTAAACAAAATGTTGAGAGCGTGTAATAAATCTTTCTATACACTATGAACATTTGACGTAAGAATTCATATTGACTTGTAAATTTAAGATATATTTATTACCTTGAAAATGGTAACATTTGTCAAATCTTTGTCGAGAACTAATTTATGTTACAGGTGATTTGCACGTAATTACACTTCCTAGACTTAATAACTCACCAACTATTTAGCTCGTTGACGCAAATATACTTCTGACGTGTTATGTGAACGTAATGAATTTTTTTCATTACTTTATATCAAAATTTCACACTTTTAAATTTATAAAAAAACATGAAACTAAACATGTGCTTTCATTTTATCACGCGATATACTAATTAACTTATGTGCAAACGAAACGGATTTGAATAATTATTGTTGTGTTATAAGATCCTAGATCAGCTAAATATAGACAAATTCTATACAATTATATTCGAGGAGTATAAACATACAATCCACGGCAAACTTTTTTTTTTTTTTAAATTTATTTAGGAGCTTTTTTTTTAATATATCAGCTCCATAGTAACCTTAACTTAATTTACAGGCTTAATATCTTAAGTAGTCTCGCTTTGGTTACGCAAGGTTAGATTTGTGAAAAAGGACAACGTGAATTTGCCTCGGGCGAACGTGGTGCATTTATTAGGATTTTTTTTTAAACCAAGTATTTAATACGTATTTAACTTTTTTGTAATAACACGGATAATGTTTAAAACCTATCGCTTTTAACAGATCGCGTATATAAAACTTGTCTTCATACATTTTACAACAAAATTAACACTAGCGGACATCGTCCGTGTTAAATTACTATAAAGATATAACCTTGAAACCCCTTAGTGGCGAGCTATAATAAAATGGGTAATATAAAAATATTTTCCATGAAAAAGTACTCAGGTGTACAACCTATGTTGGATGGATTACATCTAGCTGTGTTGGGATTCTATCGATCTTATAATTCATGCATTTTATAGTTGTAGAGAATTGAATATATGTAAATAATTGACTTATTAGTTGAACATATTTCATTTGAGAGAGAATTGTAACTTTCTTCGCAATTTGCAATGCTTTCGGTTCGGACATTTTTAGAGCTAAAATGTTAAATAATTGTATGTTAAAGCCATCGCATTTAAAACAATTGAATAAAGATATATATTTTTTAATTTATTATGATATTCTGTAAATCTATTCGAAAATATATATAACAAAGTCTACGCTTCCGAACGTTGTAAGAATTTTGAATTAAAAACAAAAATACATATATCTAAATGGTAAAGCTGTCGAATCGTATTATTATATTTCTTGCGAGTAACAAGAGATCTCCATCTTTCAAGATCTATTATTACGTTGGATGAATTGACAATATTATTTATGATTTCTTATTTAAGTTCCACATTTTTATTGATGTTATCAGCACATAAATCTTTCTATATAATTTTTGATTCGTGGGCGGTTTTTGTGTTTTCCTGTTACGTCAATGCGCAGTGATATTTTTTTTTCATAAGCAGTCGATCACGATTTGCTTACAGTGTTTAGACAGAAATTATTATAAATCACGACTTCTTACTTGTGGAGTTATTGTTTCTGGTTATTGTTTTTTTTTATTCTAAAGGTCGTTGACACCAACAGCTGAAGCTGATGGTTAATACGTTACTAATATAATAACAATAACTTTACGTTTAATTGATAGGATAAGTTGTCGTGCCAACTGGCACTAACTCGTGTCTGTTTATGTTATTAAAATCTATAATTTTATAAAACATGTTAATTTTCTATGAAAATGTGTATGTAATATTTAAAATGATGATATTGAAATAGTTTAGCGTTTAGTGTGAATATTATACCGTTATACGTACTTCAAATGGTATGTATATAAAGAAAATGCTAGATGTGACATGTGTTTTCACTCGTTTTTAATTTATACAAACTAATTAACGGCCAGTGCTGTTATGTAGCCTTAAAACATTACAGTATAAAATATGGTTGCTTCGTACGGAGCCAATCACGCGTCTATGCCGTGTAGCGAGGTATTTTGTTAACGTGCAGTCCTCGTCATCTTTTGGCCGCCCTGAAAATAGCCGTAAGTTCTGCCTTCCGCATAATATAGTCAAGAGTTACAAAACAAAGTTAAAATATTATTTATTATAGGAATCTAAAATTGATATTTATTTATCATTAAGCTGTCCGTCTTGGTGGTATATATATAATATAATATGTATTTATACTTAAATCGGCTTTCTGGGCTGCTATATTCAGAGCAGTTAAGCATTCATGTTTCGTCGCGGCCAACCTGCCCTCAACTCCCGATACCCCTCGCCCCGCCCCTTAACCCATCCGGACTATTACTTTGATTTCGCTTAGCAAACTTTTTGATCTACGCTTTGTATGGTAATTTCTCCGCTCTTAAGAGTTACATTATGATGTTAGATAGCATATAACCTTCCATAATAAATAGGCTATAAAATAAGTCTGGCTGATAGTTTTAAAGATAAGCACATTCAGACAAATAAAAGCAGTTGAACTTACATTATGATATTAGTATAGATATTTAAACCCAAGTAAGAGTAGTATGATGCCTCTTCAAGTACGTAATTGAAATCATATTAAAAGAGAGCTTAATTGGTCTTTTAAAATTCAAATCGTTGTTAGTCTAAATTTAAATCTCTCGAGATCGTACTGAAGCAAAAGTTATGACCGATTACCCCACCGGGTTGAACCCTTTGATGTACGGACACAAGTGGCTAAATTAATGTTTTACGACCGACACCGATTTATTCTATTTCTGATATTTTATGTTTTTAAAAGATTGGCTTAGTGCGTTTGTTTGAGGAAAACATAAATGTAACAGCAATAATAATAGGTATTCGATGTTAACCTTGTATGAGTATAACTATGATTTATGGTGTAAACCAGCGACGATGACTTTCGGTGTAGGTATGTAAATCTCTGCGGTTATTCCTTGTTGAACTAAACAAACACGTACCAAGTACATAACAACCCATTGACTGAGGATAATATTTAAAAAGAAGTATTAATTGCGCTTAGCACTTTTGGTAGCAAAATTCGTTTGAATTGAACTCTGATGAATGCACTTTAAGTCTTATTTATAACTAACTGGTGCACATGATTTTGTTCGCATTAAAATGGTCGTCGAAAGATCTCGTCATAGTCCAAAGATTCAAAGACAAGCAATAGACAATTCTGTTTAATTTATCATATATATTAATACGTGAAGCCTAAAGTTTGTACCCCTTTTTAATGGAATTGGGCGAACGGATGAACGTGAAATTTGGCATAGTTAAAGTTTATATAGAGAAAAAGTGCAGAAAGCTATTTATTTTATATAAAATGCATTAGAAGTACATTAAATTAATTAAAATATGCATTACTCACACTACTGCTTCAATTTTACACAACATATACACACATGTAAATAAAAAAGACATTTTGACATGTACCGCATCACTTTTACTGAATATTATTAGAGTATAATACCAGCATGATTTTGGATTTTCTTTTTCCGTAGTAATAAATATTGTTGACTTGAAAAATCTCAGCAATTTCATTGGACTTCGTGATGAGTACGGAAGGCAGACGAGACGGTATTTAGCGCAACGATGCCATAGAGACGAGGCTCCGCTTACCATACATGCAACTCCGAGAATTCAATCTATCTATTCGAATTAACAATCTATACGTACTTGTATAGATGATATGTAAGAAAATGCATATTTTGCATCTACAATGACAATCTATGACAATTGTTTAAAATATTTATTTCATTATTCTTGGTACCTTTGTCAATATAAAGCCGGATATTTTTCATAGAAATGTGCTATAAATACCGGTCTTAATTAAATAAGAGGATATTTTAATTTTTTATTATCATTAAATTAAGTCAAAGTCGACTTTAGATAATTAATCACAGAGTAGAATATGCAATAAACAAGAAGTGCTTCTGATATAGAATACTGTGCTAATGACAAAGAAACTAAATATAGTTAAAATGTATTATTTTCATTTAACACGTCTGTGTTAAGTTTTACCTGATATATACGTGCAGAGAATAATTATTCATAAAAATAAATTATTATCGCTCCAGTAAATGTTATAGTTCTAAAATCTAAATTATGAGGAGAATAATTGTACTTCGCAGGTATTTTTAGACATTTAGACAGACACCTTTATCTAATGTTAGTCTCAGCTCGTCTGGAAAGTAGTTAAGGTATTAAGGCATAAAGAGTTAAACCAACGTGTTTAGCATTATCGTGAGTAATAATTCTCTATATCGCCATAATCCTATATGTCTATATCGACTATATCTTAATCAATATATTAAGACACAGACGTGTTAAATGAAAATAATACATTTTAACTATATTTCGTTTCTTTGTCATTAGCACAGTATTGTATATCAGAAGATGAGGAGAATAATTGTACTTCGCAGGTATTTTTAGACATTTAGACAGACAACTTTATCTAATGTTAATCTCAGCTCGTCTGGAAAGTAGTTAAGGTATTAAGGCATAAAGAGTTAAACCAACGTGTTTAGTATTATCGTGAGTAATTCTCTATATCGTCATAATCCTATATGTCTATATCAACTATATCTTAATCAATATATTAAGGTATTGGTAAAATAAGATGTCAAACGGGAACATATCAGACACACTTACATACCAATTTCAGATACACTAGAACACATAACATTACAGTCACAATCACACCCAGAGGGCATTAACTTGAATATACAATACCATTATAATTGAATATAGTTACTGAATAAAATGTAATAATTATTACTTTGTAAACTTTTTATTACTTTATTATTACTTTTTAAACCGACGTGAAGTAACAGTGCGTGCATTGTTGCGTTTCGTTCGGTCAATGAGAGCGCCGGAGACCCACCTCCCCTTCCCTCTTCTCCTCTCCCTCTCCCTCCCCTAATCCCTTCCCCCAAAGGGTGGCAACGCACTTACGACTCCTCTGGTGTTGTTAGTGTCCATGGACGGTGGTGATCACTTAAGAGCAGGTGACCCACCTGTTCGTTTGCCACTTATGACATAAAAAAAAAAAAAAAATTGGCACAACATATTTGAAGATATTAAAATTAATTATATAAATAAATATATTACCAGATACATAATTTAATCTATACATACTTATAATAAGAATATACGACTGACGAAAATTTACTGTAGGTGTCTAGGAACAAGAAATAAAATACATTTCAATCGTTTTTAGAAACGTCTTTCTGTCTGTTTGTATGAACACTTTTTTTTTTT
>MU158780.1:786907-986019 GCA_015888305.1 Antheraea pernyi | reverse complement strand
CTAACTATTCATACATATATGAGTTGTTGAAACATATATGTGTACCAAGCATACATACCTCAACAACCCTTATATATATTTTGTATCGGATAATATTCTAAACTATTTCAGTTTCATAAGGGAAAAAATAACTAATAAAACCCTTCCACTTGCATGTGTAAGCGTGTATGCGTGCACGTGTGTGGAGGTGAAGGTTGTATGAACACGGATCACTGCTAAAGTACTACGTTCACAATAAAACCTCACCAAAACAAATCATAAAACATATCGTCGAGAACCGACATTTAGTCTATATAAATCGGTTCCGCTATCAAAAGTTATTGTAATTTTAATGACGACGCGACTTAAGTATGAGAGAAAAATAGTTAATTAAATGGACTTGATACATTCAGATGATTTTATTAGTCACTGTCTTTTTACATTAGGTTCCACGCGTACAGAGTCGCGGGCACAGCTAGTATCTTATAAGTTGTTGTGTTTTTGAAAGATTATTGACAGTAAAAATAACCAATCAGTATAATTATAGAAAAGTTATATTAATGTATTTAAAATATTCTATAATTAATATGCAAATTAATAGTCAAATATTTGAATTAAATTATATAAGAATTAATATATGTAATGGAATATATCAATAAAATGTAATAATAATGTCAGCCAAATAAGTAATAGATATTTATATGAAAAGTTGTCAATGACGTTTCCTTTTGTTGCAAAAAAACATAATTTCATATAGTTACCAACTTAAATGCTAACTAATAGTATGAAAAATTTAAATGACAAGGTAACCCAGTTTATATATGTTCTATGTTATAATAGTTTATAAATATAAAATGGTATAATTGTGAAGCAGCGAGAAACATGAACATTTTTCCTTTAGTTATCGCAAAACAAAACCGTTACCATATTATTGTAATGGTTTGCATAAACATTGATTTAATAATGTCGTAAACACGAACTGGGAATATTGCAATCATATCAAGTTTTTATTTGCAAATTCATTAAATTTGCATAGCATCATTATTTATAAGAGGCAATGGCCTGACTGACTCATCGGACCAGACTACTGATGACAGAAATTTGTAGATAATGTTAACCATATATTATGGGCGTTGTTTAGAACTGAATTTCTCGATTGTATGGGAAATAGTATTTCTCGGGTCAAATATAATTGAAACTCGATATTATTACTTCTCAACAATATTAATAAAAACATATATATCAGAGAGTTGTTCCAAATCCATCTACAATGGATGAAAAGAACTTAATAATAATGAAGAAATTAATATTTTATTATAAACTAGCGAACTCGACTGACGTTATACCGCCTTGATAATAAAAAGCCTTGACAAAATATCTACCTAAACGTTCCCCATGAATCACTGTATCTATTGGTGAAAACCGCAACAACATCCGTTCAGTAGTTTTTAAATTTATCGCGAACAGACAGACAGCCGTGGCAGAGGGCTTTGTTTGAGGGGCATGTATTAAATTAATATTTTATTATAATCAAAAGTAACATACAAATTTAGTTACAATAAAAATGTTTTACAAATCTTATATGTAGTCTACGCGAAGCAAGTCGTGGGCGGAAAACTAGTTTGGTTATAAAACGAGACGAATTTGCTTTTTTGCATATTTTTGCAGGTAATCCATTACGAAATGGTATTATAATAACAGTGATATTAGTTGCAAAAGAATGTTAAATCAATATAAATAAAAAAGTTTTGAATATGTCATAAATAACGCAAGATTACGTATTATATTCGATGTCTTTTTTTATATATTTTATAGGTCTTTTAGCGTTTGACTGCAGTCTCGCCTGATGGTAAATGACGGTGTAACCCAAGGTGGAAGAACATACTAAACCTATAGAAGTACATACTGGCTTTTAAGTATAGATACTGGAACACATGTATAGGCATTTGTTGACAGTTTTTTGACCTGGAGGTGGTTGCTAGCCAGTCTACTATCATGTAATGGTTTTAATGCGTTATTTTTGTTTGCCGAAAGCTACGTAAGGGGTGTCGAATAACATCGAAGACTTGAGACACTCAAGCCAACCTCACCTGAGGTGGTGCGCCCTGCTGAATAACGAACGTGGCAATGGCGAAAGCGGGGTGGTACGGTTTTACAGCCTGATTGGGTCGCCACCACCATATTTATGGCGAAAAAGCCCGTCATACTGATTCGCTTCTGCGGGTCGCGTTGGGGGTCAACCTGTGCATATCCAGTTTTTCGCAGGCCGGCATGACAAAGGCGACCGGCAATGGATAGTGTGTCACTCGGTGGTCGCCATTGTTTTTGGATTGTACTGTGCTTACCATCAGGCACAGTGCAGTCATTATGCCGCGCTACAAAACAAAAAAACCACTGACAATGTATGACTGTATTTCTAAAATCTAAACTGTTCGAGCGGATGCGAAAACAAAATCGAATATTTCGTAAACATTAAAATCTGCAGTAATCGCTGTTATTGGTTTATGAATTACGCCATAGTCATAACATTAACATTATTATTGCGATCAGGTTTTGCATCGTGAAACACCTGACAGCCGGTTATCGTCACACTAGCTTCGTTAGCGGTCCGACACGAATGAGTATTACTCGTTAGTGAATTATAATTCAACTTTTTATATCGTTTAAAGTCTACTTGCACTTTTAACGATGTAGTTACTACAAGCGGCCTATCGATGACGTATTTCATAAGAACAAAGCGACAGCAGATATGGTTTAATATTGTCTTGAAAATGGTAAATTCATATGGTGGAAAAAAACTAACGCGCACCGTCATAAAGGAGATCCTATATCATCATTTCAAAACTCTTTTGAATATTTATCATAACTGAACTTCACGGGTGCTTGCGACCTTTTTGCTAGTGCGCGTTTAGGATTATGGTCACAAGTCGTAGATGTTATAAGTAAGTCTTACCAAGCAATTCTACCTCTGTATAGATAATACCAATATATTCCTACAAGTAAGTCTACAGAAAGGAGTGCCACATTTTATTTACCGTTATGTGTTGTAGTTTATTGTAAATGTCGACATATAAATGAAGCTTATTTTTGAGTTAGTGTGGTGCATGAATTTTATGTTTATTCTTTATTCGTATATATCAATGGTATCTCTTCTATATTATAAACTAGCTTCTACCCGCGACTTCGTCCGCGGGGATTATTTACTTTGGGCTAACAGTAACACGCAGTAGAAGCTATCAAACAGAAAAAATACCCGATTTTGAAACATTCTTCATTGGTGCTCCGCTCCTATTGGTCTTAGCGTGATAATATATAGCCTATAACCTTCCTCGATGAATAAGCTATATAACACTGAAAGAATTTTTCACAGCGGACCAGTAGTTTCTGAGATTACCCCCTACAACGTCACAAACTCTTGAACTTTACCACTTTATAATAATAGTATAGATAAATAATTCGAATGTTATTTTCATATCCGATATACAATATTACGCTAGGTAGATAATCCGAATTTGTCATTTTGATACCGACATTTAGCCATTTCTCCAACAGCTTTGCTTTTGTAGAATACGTAATTAGGTGTAGGATTACATGTATATATAAAGAGCTGTTATTCTTGTGTGTCTTTATTATCTTCTAAATATTATAATAATGAAAAACTATTCATTACCCATTGTCCGTTACGTGTTTGAATGTATTCTCTGTAAACTATAATTTCAAGGTGGTAGAGCCACGCTGTAGCTATTACTAGTTTCAGCATGAATGGGTCGGCTCGTCCGGGGTAGTGCCACCCTCTCACAGAACACCAACGTAGGAAGTAACAGTGCTTGCATTGTTGCGCTTCGTTCGGTCAGTGAGAACGCCGGAGGCCCACCCTCCTTTCCTCTTTCCTTTTTTTTCCCCTCCCCCATACACAGGCTGGCAACGCACTTGCGACTCTCCTGGTATTGCTAGTGTCTATGGACAGTGGTGATCACTTAACATCAGGTGACCCACCTGTTCGTTTGCCTACTTCAGACATAAAAAAAAAAATTTGGTTACAAAATGTAATATGAAACTCTGTTGTTTTCGAAAAGTTTAAAACATAAAAATATTTGATGTAATTGAGAAATTAGTGAATAAGTCTTCTTTCTTCAGTCCTAAGTTCATTAGGTCGAAATTGAATCGGTACCGGAAAAAAAGAAAATAAATCCTCTTTAACAATTTAACTTCCAACATAACTATATCAAAATTTGTGAACAGATTATTAAAAATTAACAATAAATACCTTTCCTGTAATAAAAGACGGTTAATAAAGAATTATCTTTCATTCACAGTTGGTGAGAATGTCTCGCATTAACCGTATTTATTTAACCCATAACCTTTTAGTCGTTGTTTTCACAGCCAACTGTTGAATGACACCGAGTTTGTTCAACATACAATATAGTTATATTCTCGCCTTCTTTTGACAATGCTTTTGTACATGTATATCGCAAATATGGAATACGTTTATACATATTGTATTATAAATATAGCGACTATATAATATAATATCTTCTGTTCGCGGCTCCGCTCGTTCTAATGTACTTTTTGAAAATAAAATACAGTCCATATTACTCGCTGCTTACTTATATATATATATATATATATATGGGAAAAGTTTTTAGATTAGTATTTTTTTATTTTATCCATTGCAAACATAAAAACAAATCTTTGCAATATTAGTTTATAAAAAAGTTTTCAACCAATATTATGTTAGTTAGTTTTATACATAGTTTTACTGGATATAATTTAAACAAAAAAAAATTCTTCTTAGACACTTGTCCCTATCTAAAATTATCATGATATCCTCATTTATTAAAAAGTTATTCGAGTTTTAACAAATTGCGATTTTATATAGACGAGTAGGCTCAACGATGTAGGAAGCGGGCAAGCCGTGTGGTGCGCATTTAGGTGGAAATTTTTTCATCTGTTTTCCTCTGTACATTGCATATATTGTTAAGATAGGAAAGAACATATACGTAGTCGCGGGAATCTGCTAGTATTTTATAGGTCAATACTTAGTCACTGAACTTACCGTATCAAAAAAACAGCAAATCCATGTATGTGGCTGTTAAAGGAGTGGAGTTATGTGATATGTGATGGAATGAGGTATGACCAATTAATACTTTTTAGATAGATTACGATCTTTAAGAGATAAAATAGTACTTACAATTCTGGCATAACTCTTTATAACCAATATTTGTCTAACCTAATATAAGTCTCGTAGTCGTCTCTAGAGTATTAAATATCTATTTTGAACATATCAGTACATGTTAATATTTAGTTATCAGTTGCAACATAGCTTATACTCATATGCATAATTATATATAAAGACCTTGCAGAACTAGTCGTAATGGTTGTCGGAGAAGATGCGTTGTACAAAATTGCACAAAATTGTTAGTCAAATCCATTATAGTCCATGGGTGGTGCATATTCGTTTAATACAATGTTTTACGATGACAATTTAATACTTTCAGTTCTTTTAGAAACAAACGTATGTGTAAGAAAAGTGATATGGGCTTATTAAAAACATATTAGAAAAAGTTAATGTCGCTCTGTTTATTTTTAGTGACTTCATAATCGATTTAGATGATTCCTTCTTCAGATCGTTGAAATAATCTTTAGTCAGGTTTTAACATATTGTTAGTTAAATTAGGTAATACATGAAACATGTTATGAGTTTAAAAGTAAATCAAGTCGACACAAAATGACGACTACATTATATTGCAGTTTTTTTTGCCTAAACCAAAAATATATAAACATCATTCCGTAGATTATTATCCTAACTTTCTCTAATTTTACACAAAAATAATATACGTGCGTTGTGTACATATAAACGTTCACCAAGGAAATTCTCTAAACGATAGTGGAAACCGGTCTCAATATTTGTAGATTTTTTTAGAAAAACAGACGCGGGTTGCATCTTTTTTGTCATAGTATTTATACATATGATACTAAATTATATGTATATTAAAAAGAAATGATAAGAAATAGAATAAACAGAAACGTAGTATCCCGTAGTATGTACACTGTGATAAACCCTAAAAAGAAGGAGTAAGGGAGGGAGTAAGGGGTGTCGAATAACATCTTAAGACTTGAGACCCCCAAGCCGACCTCACCTGCACGTGGTGCACCCGTCATAGTGATTCGCTTCTACGGGTCGCGTTTCGGGATCAGCCTATGCATATCCAGCTTTTCGCAGGCCGGCATGACAGTGACGACCGGCGATGGATAGTGTGTCACTCGGTGGTCACCATTGTTTATGTATTGTACTGTGCTTATCATCAGGTATAGTGCAGTTATTTTGCCATGTTAGAATAAAGAAAGAAAAAGAAGAAATTACCTTTATTTCATCGGATCTTCGACCATTGTTAAGGTCGTGAACAAAACTTTAACTTTACTGGCAACTGGGGAATTCTACATTTACTTATTGACTTTCCAGACTAAAATAGTGATTTAGAACCGCGATCGAACCATTACGATTCGGGATTAAATATTCAAATTAATTTTCTACATATTATTTTAAAATAGTAGAATAACATGAGAGTTTTGGGCGGGTATCTTAGTCTGTGATGTAGTGGATTTTCTTTTTTATTCATAATCTTGTGTGATTTGTCTCTATATTGTGTAATAGTGATGGTGTTTTGTGTAATATAGTTTGTTATTGTGCAGAAGTGAAGTGGTTTGGAAATAATTCCACGGAGTATGAATACTGAGATGCCACAAAAAGTCCTCGATTCTAAAATTCTAACAAGGGGACCGCCATCTTGTTAGAACATTGAAATTATCACAACACACTTATAATATTATTACCTACTCGACAATGGAAATAATAACCAATAATAATCTATTATTGGTTACCAAAAGAATATATAAAAATAAAATATAGATCTATTAGTATTAAAAACATGGTGGATATGCATGTCTACCTACCGCATTCGGGTCCATCTAATACGAGTACTACGTCGTTCATTTCAAGCCAGTGCGATTATCGTCGTCTCCCTCGGGTTATGATCTTACTTCATTTGAATTACAAATTTATACGTGTAAGTATACTAAACATATCAATAACGTCGGATTTGAATCTTATATTAATGTTATTTATTTTTCATCTTCCGATAAGCTTCGTGCATGTTGTTGGTGGAAGTATATTTTATAATATTTATATAAATAACATTATAGACGTCTGCCGTTGTGGGCGCTTCACTCAAAAACTATTGCATTGCATTCATTACATTTCGATCAATTTTTATTTCTAACACACTGTGTTTTTTATTTACGTGGGGAATTCATTTATGGATACGCCACCCTCTCGGGGGAGAGAGTGGGTTATGGCCGACTCGCACGGACTAAAACCCCACGGTGTACCGTCCTGCGCATGGTAGGGGCGGCCAGGGATCGAACCTGCCGTCTTACTGAGAAACCGCCCCTGCGGCAACCTGGCGAGTGAACGCCAGGCTTCGTCCTACTATAGAGAGACTACTGGGTACACAAACAGTAGTCGTCCCTCGTCAGCCTCATCTGTGCCATGAGGAGATGGGTCCCCCGACCCATCCCCTCAGGCTCGGCTCGGATCTCTTACACACTTGGGTTTTATCTAAAAAAAACATTATAATAACTTCATCTAATATAAATTTATTAGTTTTTATAAGCACTACTCGCTCAGCGATGTGTAAAGTGGGAAATGCAGTGTAGTGCCCATGCGCAAGAGAGGGGTAGTAAACGGATAACATTCTTTACAAGGAAATATTGTAGACAAAGTATATTTTAGTCTTTTTTGTTGTTAACTCCGTGCATGAAATATATTGTTATAATAATAAACGACAAAGGCGAAGTCACGGGTATTAGCTGGTATCATAATATCTGGCTAGTATGATAAATGTAATAAATAACATAGACGGGGTTATATGAAAATTATAAAAAACATATATCACATTTGTGATACATAAAGGGGTATATGAACGATTCTGAAGATTACATTAATAAAAATGTTACGTTTATTCTATAAAATCGTCTAACGGAGAAAGAAATGATTACGCAGTCGATTGCCCATAAATAAAACTTTTTGTCAATAATAATACTCTTTGAAGTCTTGGAAAAAATAGTATTTTTTTTTATAGCCGATTTGAATGTAATTTGTATACAGGTGTATATTTTATTCTATAATAATTATTGACAGTAATTTT
The DNA here is from genome assembly GCA_015888305.1 of Antheraea pernyi. Taxonomy (NCBI): domain Eukaryota; kingdom Metazoa; phylum Arthropoda; class Insecta; order Lepidoptera; family Saturniidae; genus Antheraea; species Antheraea pernyi. Next base: position 977,833 of record MU158780.1, on the reverse strand, counting down.
AGGTACCATAAATTATATGTAGGAATAAAATCATGAGATAAAATTAATTAACTGCGTAATAAATGTGCGCGAGTACGTGGTTCCAGACAGTACAGAATAAATGTTAAAACAAGTTTACATTTTCCAGTAGCAAATAAAAATGTAGTTGTACAGATAATTCTTATTGATTTTTAAATAGTGAATCTGCGTCGAACATAAAGCGCACCCGCGATAAAAGTAAACATAAGTATGACAAATTAATTCGGATCTTTTATTTATTCCTCAATAGAATACAGAAGCATTATTTAAAGTTTTGTGCATTGTATCCTAATCCTTGTATTATAAATGCGAAAGTGAGTTTGTTAGTTTGTCTGTTACGCTTTCGCGTCTTAATTACTTAAACGATTAATGTGAAATTATATAACCTGAAGGCATTTAACGGACTTTGAAATTGCTACGACTTTCTGACTTGTATCTAAATCATGAGGAATAATATATCTTTGTGACTTTTTATATAAATGCTCCTGCAATGCGCCGAGGATAAGAGAAGTGACTCGTATCAAATTGCGGTCACACCTCTATCCCTTTATATTGCTAATTCCAAATAACTATGTGCGAAAACAACATAATTAAAAAAAAGAAGATATTTCGCACACACGTTGTTAGAGGTAAACAAAAGGATCCCTCATCCAGAAAAAGTAATATTTCCGAGGGATAGGCTAAATCTACATTAAAACAAGTGACGTCGCGAGCATAAGCTATTACATAATAAATATACGTTTAATTGAATCTAAAACATAGACGATACTTACTTTTTTAATTGCTCGACCTTTGCTCCTTTACAAAAGTCTTTAAGAGCCATGTGACCACTCCTACTCATGTAACACGGCTCATAAAAGCAGTTCGAAATGTCAAGTAATTAAAGTGGTAAATAATTGTTATAGACTCGAATAAACATGTATTTATAAAGATGTAGATGTAGTAGATTTTGCAAAACTAAGTTACTTTATTAATGCATGTGTATGAACTTTACAAATATAATATACCTACTGAAGAATATTTGATTTAAGTCATATGTTCGAATATTGTTTACTAGCTGTGCACCACGGTTTTACTAGAGTCTAAGTTTTAACCGCTCCACATGATGCGCCCGCTATACTATTTCAGCATGAATGGGTCGGCTCGTCCGGGGTAGTATCACCCTCTCATAGAAAACCGATTTGAAGTAATTAGTGCTTGCATTGTTGCGTTTCGTTCGGTCAGTGAGAGCGCCGGAGACCCACCTCCCCTCCCCTCTCCTCTCTTGTGACTCCTCTGGTGTTGTTAGTGTCCATGGACGGTGGTGATCACTTAACATCGGGTGACCCACCTGTTCGTTTGCTAACTATGAAATTAAAAAAAAATGCTATTATTTAGTTTTGCTTTTTGAAGTAGTCGCTACACTCCATGCGATATATAATATGTGTGATAGAAATAAATACTTACAATAAATTTCATGATTTCCACATACCGCTGAATAGCTGACAGAAAATTATAATAATTGTGGTACTTTAAGCTTGCCAGTGTACAAACTAAAGGGCTCAGTAAAGTATTTATAATAGTTTTTTATTTATTTATAATTGGGGTTTGGTCACAGATTGACCATATCACCCAAGTGATTGTCAACAAAATAAAATATGTGCATAATCAATAATAACAAACTTTACCGGTATTTAATTCCAAACATAACCAGCCTGTAAAGCATTCTCGCCGCCTCGGATGTCGGGAAAGCAAGAATGGCATTACAAAAAGCCACGGATCTTAACGAGTCATTCATCTTATTTTCGAGTGCTAGTCTTGAGGCTTGGTTACGTGTTTTACGATAGTTATAACACATAAAGATTTTTTTAAATATGACTGGTAGTTACAGATATAATTAACGCGTTCAAATCAACAGAAAAGAAAAGCAGTCTCTTCTAAATTATTATACAATCTATTCTTATCGTGATTTAAATGATTTGTAAGTTTGTGTTATTTTGAAACGATCGCCGTCACCGATGTAGACGTGACAAAATATTTACGATTACTAAAAAACTAAATAGAATATAGTTCTCAGACTAACCTGATCTATAATTATAACTAAGACATAGTTACGAGATCTGGTTTGAAGCCGTCCCGTATAAGGTGAAACGTGTACTAGTCGCGTCTATCAATGATTTTTTCTTGTGTTTCAGGTAAGTTGACCGGCAACCAGATAGACTGGGTGTGTCGATTAACCAGTACCCTAGCAGCTGCTTGCTCGCATCACAGGAATTTTGTACGTAAGCCCCTCGGCTGTTTTTGTAAGACCTAGATCTCAAAATGGCCGAACATGTATTTAAATAACTAACCAATTTTTAATTTTACGTTACATGATTTGTTACTGTTCTAGTGCTTTTGTTTTTTTTTTGTATATCAATGCATCACAAGGTCTACATTCGCTTGTTATGGAGCTTAAACCTTATTACACTTTATTACAAAAAAGTTAAATACGTATTGAATACTTGCTTTAAAAAGGTTTAGAATTAAATGCACTGCGGTCGCTGAATGTTCGCCATCTTGATCTTTTGTCTCGCTTTGGTTACGTTAGGTTAGACTTGCGAAAAAGTATAACGCGAACTTGCCTCGGGCGAGCGCGGTGCATTTAATTCGAAACTTTTTTAAAGCAAGTATTCAATACGTATTTAATGTTTTTGTAGTAACACCGTTATGGTTTTTGACAGTCCAGTGGTTAACATGAACTTCTGGCCATACTTTTTTATATATATCCTTTGGCAAATTAGAAAAGAAAAATCTAATGAAATCAATTTGAAATATGAAAAAAAGACTGGATTCCATTTGTTTTTAATTGATAATTAAACTTAACATAAATGAAATCGCCCACGATTTAGTTTCAATGTAAAGTTTAAGGTCCATTCTTATTAAATACATCTGTTTTCTGTTTTGATTAAGTAATTAATATGAATTTTAGCATAATAAATATATTGAAATATTATTTAAGATTTTATCAAATCCGGTGCTAAATATCAAAATTTCCAAGTTATTGTTTGTATTCGTGGTTCGGACAGTCGTCGCGTAACATAATTGTTACTTAGTTATTCTATTATTTATAAAGTAATTTGATATTTGTAACAATACCCGTGCCCTGTTTATGAGTTACGAGTTACGTTACGAGTCTACGAGCTCACAGGTTACAAGAACTTTTGTACAAGATCCTGTAAAATACTTTTATCAAAAAATACGAGCCTACCAACTCACAAGTTACAAGGTACAAGAATATTTATAACGTGAATTACATTTATCAAATAATTTTACAAGACTTGTAGATTATATATATAAGCTTCAATTTTTAATTTACAAGTATTTATAATTTGATAAATTGTAAAATGATTTTTCTACCGTATTTATATATCGATAAGATAAGAAATTATAGTATTGTAAGTAGTTAAGTGAATGTTAAAAATTTGTTTTTTTAAATAATCTGACTTTATCTGTAAATAATATAGTTTAAAGTCAACTAAAGTTCGCCAACTTTATCGCAAGAAGTTACAAACTACAAGCTACAAAGGCATTTATGATAAACAAAATCACAGCACATACAAGTGTGAAGAAGCACTACTATTACATATATTAGGAGCTTGTAATGTACACGTGTAGTTCTGATATACGTATTTTTGTAAGATATAGAGTATCTTACAAGATAAAACGCGTAGAAAAGATTAAAAAGCTTCCAACATTTGATGAACAGGGCCTTGTCTTATTTTTTTATTTGTTTCGTTACAGCAAATGCCTATTCCTGATAAGCGAAATTCGTTTTTAGGAATGTAGGCTGTCCTACTATTTTGATAAGTTAAGATAAACTATTTAGTAAGACACACATCCAACAATTTTATATAAAGCTGCGTTTATTTATTCACGATTTACTGAATTAATGTTTAGGTTGTAAGAAAAAGAAAACGTAGTGGTCTAGTGGTGTGGCCGGTGAAATATCTGTCCGATATCCGCATATTCGAACTCCACCATGTGCCGACGAATTTTTCGAAATTCGCATACATTTGCTAATTTAAATTGGTAACACTATCGTCTGACGGTGAAGGATAACTCGTGAGGAAACCTGAACCTTAGAGATGTTCTTGTAGTAACTATAAGTAACTACAATACTATAGTAATTATAAGGGCCTGACGATTATGCCTATATCTTCCTTCGGGAAGAGGCCTATGGTCATACAGTGGACTTCTCACAGGCTGATGATGATAAAAAAAGAAAAGTTTATACGTTATTTAAGTAAATTGTAGCTGTCGCAAAACGGTGAACAGTCAAGTACGCGAGTTCGAGGCTCAGCGTAAAGCTGACCTTGATACCAAACGCGACCAGTTAAAGGCTCGCCCTCCTGCTGCAATAACATATCATTATGAGAACGGCGTACTCACGTGCCCTCAATGTGCACGAATTTTCTCCGCGAAGATAGGCTACATAAGCCATCTCCGAGCGCACCAGCGCCATTTCTAAGTTTAGGGGTCAAAGTGGTCGCCATGGCCGAAACCGGTCGGAACAATCAATCAAATTGTAGCTATATATGTATATATTTTGTTTGTTAAATAAAATGGCAGTTAAAATTACTTTACGTACTCTCGTATATGTCATGAGAGATCAACGGGTATAATACAGTTTTTTATTTAAAATAACTCTCAAGAAGAGTACATAAAAATTAAGTCACAAGGCGATTTTTTCCTGCTATCCCGTCGGTAACCATTTATGGTACGCCAGACCGGTCTTCGATTGATTTATGCTGTCGTTTATCTAGTCAGTATAAATCCATATACAGTGTCCATATAATGACATACGTCGAAGGCAGGTGTCGCATTGTATACGGTGAGATTTAAAAAACCGAAATGCAATTCTTTAATACTTAGCTAAAAATTATGTTTCTCGACTATGTATAAATAGCAATCGTAGGTATAAAATAAATAAATAAAACAATGCGTGTATCAATCAATCACAAAATACTTTAGATTCTCCATAATAAATGTCCACAATCGCTTTTCGGCCCATCTCGAATATAATAATGGCAATCTAATTTTATTTAATTAAAATATAATTTTAGTGTATTTCCCATGGATACGTTTATAGATATCGAAAATATTGTGTGTCATTTATTTATTAGTATATAATTCAAGTCGAATTCGAACAGACTAGAACAACTTTGTCCTCATTTACCATACCTTTCAACTGGGAATATTTACGAAATAAATAATAATACATAGTAACTAAACAAAACTAATCGTTCTTATTAAAATAAGTGTTAGGTAATTTTGTTTTATCATTCTATGTATATAATATCTCTTTGTACATTAATGTAGGGACAAGTACTTAATGTAAATAATTTCTTCATAGATCACTTTATTTTTGTCACATTTACACCCTTACACAGTTTGACGCCATCTTAACTTCAGCTACTATAATAGATTATCTCAGTAGTAATGTTTTTTTTTTTCTTATAATCTTACTTTAACATTGAACACCCTTAATGAAATACTTCAATTGACGCCAGTCGCTTCTATTCGGAACATACCTTAAGCAGTAGAATACTTATCATTATTAGCATTTAGCGAAAACTCATTTACTCACATTACATTCCGAGCTGTAATCAATTTAACGTTTAGCAATTAAAAGTACGATTGTGGAGATTATAAACACTTTTCACTGTAAACGTCTCGAATGTTCAACAGAGTTTAATTGACGTAAAGATAAAGTATCGGCTATCTCGGATCGCTGGCGTGTTTCGGAGGATTCATTTTCTGCGTTTTATCTGTCCTCAGAACTCCTCCTACGTTCAATTTCATGATACCTGAGCGTCTTTAATTGAATTTAGAAACAATGTTATTTCGGACCACTTATATCTTTAAATGGACAAGTTTTAAGTATTCTCACGCGATTTAGTTACGGTAACAATTAATCGATAGCCAGCCTCATATAGTTTAGGAGTTCACAATCTAATACTACGAAATCTTTAAATGTTTTAATTTAATTTATTTATTACTAGCGGGTCCGTCAGACGATGTCCCGCTCTGATAATAAAAAAAAACCTTGACAAATTATATACCAAAATGTTCCTCATGAATTACTTTATCCACTGATGAAAACCGTATGAAGATCCGTGCAGTAGTTTTTGAGTTTATCGCGAACAAACAGACAGACAGACGATGCAGGGGACTTTGTTTTATACTATGTAATGATGTTTTTTTTTTGAGTAGCTGTTCTTGTAATATAATTATATCTAGATACGTCTAATTCTTCATCCAATAGAATCAATATATAGAAGCGTAAGATAAAAACTTCAGAATAATTCAGTTACGAAGACATGTACCATTATAGAGTAAATTATTGATATTTTATCAAACTTTTTTTTATATCATAGGAGGCAAACGAACAGCTCGGTCACCTGATGTTAAGTGATCACCACCGTCCATAGATACATGGAATACCAGAAGAGTCGCAAGTGCGTTGCCACCCTGTGTTTGGAGCAGGGGGATTGGGGAAGGGGGAGGGGTAAGGGAGGTGGGTTATCCGGCGCTCTCACTGACCGAACGAAACACAACAATGCAAGCACTGTTACTTCACGTTGGTTTTCTGCGAGAGAGTGGTACTACCCCGGGCGAACCGACCCATTCATGCTGATACCAATAATGGATTCAGCGTGGCACTACGCAAGTTTATAAATATTCTATATTATATTTTTATACCTTTTCTTATCGAGGCATGATATCTCCTCATATATGAAAATGTATAACGAAATACTAAGGATTATACTACAATTGATTTTTCCATTGACCTAAATATGGAAGCAATACAATATGGTTCGCCCGTAATATGACCAGTACATCTTAAGCGCTATTCGTGGAGCTTATCCATTATTCGAATTTCGAGGTTACCGCGGATTACATTAGATCCTGGGATTAGGCGCAGATTAAGCGCACATTACTATAAGGTTTGTTGATTTATTATTCGTATTACCTTGTTTCGTTTTGACTAAATTAATCCTGAACAATATTTTGCAAGTTATCGATCTTAAACGAATTACAGTAATTATAAAATTATAAACGTAATATTGTATAATTTATTAGCAGCACAGGTGAGTACACAAACTTTTATTTTATTTTGCTTAACTGTGAACGCAGTTAAGTAGACAAAAATAATTATGTACAGAGCATAACCGAGTCTCGTTGACATAGGTATCCATATGTTGGTTTTTGGTTACGCTATTGACCTATCCGTGTCTTAACAGCTTCACTATGCTACGTTCATATTTCGGGCTTTCTGGGTAATGTTCGACAACCGCGACCAAGCGCAACCCCCGAAACTCAGCGTCGCTCGACACGGCCTGCCCGCACTTTCCCCCCGTGCTCACTTAGCGTACTCCACTCCTAATTGTCGCAGTCTGATATTAGATAGCCTGTGACGTCTATAAATTGACATAGTAAATAGGTTACAAAAAGCATAAAAATCAAATCTGATTTTAAGTTCCCGAGATCGATGAGTTCACAACCAAACAATATCTCGAGTTTATATTAACATAGCATAAATTTGAATCCACTATTGATAATATTTGTCCCATCATACTCGTGATAAACGTATGTTTGTCAAGCGACTATCGCATTGTTAATTTCGAACACCTGCAACTGAGACTCAGTCACCTATCCAGTGTTAACACGAGCCGCATCGTCGCTTATCATGAAGTGAGGTTTTGATCAAATATGAGCCAACCGGCTATAGTTACAATGTTTGTGCGAACAACGCCATCCATCTTTCGTTATTTAACAAGTAAAGAATGTAGCGATTTATCAATTAATAAATAAAAACTAAAATGCAATAGTTTGTCATTTCGCACAGGAAGTGTGGAATAAAACGAGCGTATATTTATAGTTCGTTGCTCTTACACGTTAAGTATATTGAAGATAAATGATAGCCAAAGACTTTATATTTTTATCGAATTTATCCAAACAGGTTAGGTTCATTGATTCATACTTATTTGTAAATTAAAAAGAAAAAGATTATTCGTATGAGATCACTGCATGTTCTGTTGATAAAAATAGAAAAGTAGCTTAATAGATTATATTGCAACGCCTTATTTTAATATGAATTTCTTTTCTATACGAAAATAGTTACATGTTTTTTAAAAACAAAAATATCGTCGTCATTAAACAGATTACTAGTTGAATTTTTTTAATAAGCTATACTTAAGATATGATATGAGCAAGAAATATAGAAGTAATAATTTACACTACCCAAGTAGCTTTAACTCTTATTTACGTATGAGGTATATTATATTGACTATAAACACTAATTGTAAAAATTTAAGTAGTACTTGAAAGCGTAATGGATGCTAGAAGTGACTACCTGATTTGCAAGAGCGAGGCTTACAAGGACGGAGATAATTAATTCACCCTACAAACCGTTCTATACTACGCTATTATTCTACTTCTATTCGCTATTATTTATATACACCAGCAGGGGTATAGCTAGGTAAGATATAGAAATACAAGTTAACAGAAACCAATCGCGTAATTATGTTTCATTGGATTTCAATCTAATTACAAAAATATAACTTGAAACGAATAGTTTTGGAAAGTAACATTTTTTCACGATAAACATTACTAAGATATAACAATAAACACCATTCGAGAAGCTTAAATAAGTAGTCTAGGAGTTCTAGTATAATTTATTTATTTCTTTGGAGTAGCAAATACGAATAATCAACAAACGAATATGTAGAACAGTCGAAATCACTTAAAATATAAATTCGTCCGACACGACATTTTGATACGCCCTGGAAATCGATCCTTAGACGCAGTAGATCCCAGTTAATAGTCGTCCAATTAAACTAATGAACCATACAAATAATGAGTAGTTTGAATGCGTTTTAATTGTTGTCTAGAATTACTCGTGTGATTTTTTTAAACTATTTTCAAAGGTAAAGGAGAGCTTTAAATTAGCTAAAGGGAAATTAATTTTAAAAAATGTATTCAAAGATCCTCAATATTAGTGGAGTAGTAGTAAGTAGGCTTGACAAAATATTTTTGGTCTGATATGATAGTACTTTACAATGTATGCTATTTAAAGGAAAAAGAATAAAGTATGAATGAGGTACGTTTATCCCGAATTTATTTTCGTAAAAATTGCATTTCTTTTTACACTTCTTGGATATTTTAAGATTATTTTTATGAACACTAGACGTGTCATACAATTCGGCGGCTTCATTTAACTGCAGTGGAGTAATTTTGTGCAGTAAATATCTTTTCAATAATATATATTACGCAGACTCTACACAGTACATTTTTGGCAACTCTATGCGAGATTTCTGAAGGTGACCAGTTTTTACGTCACTAGCTATCCAGCCCAGTTTCGCATGAGTGCAATGTACTAATGTGGCGTTCATTAGTGTGTAAATGATTTAGATATATTTTTGGCACTTTGATATTTACAGTCTATCAGAATCAAAGGAGCTTCGTAAGTATCTTCATACGAACAACTTTTAGTTCCGCGTAATTTTAAAGCCGTGATATTTACAAATATATTCATAGAAATAATATGCAATGTAAAACAATGCCCATTCTATGGTTATTTAAACCCAACGTAACTAAAACATTTAATCAAATAAAGATTAATAATATATTAGTCAAGAGAAGGTCGCAAAAATAACATTATTTTTAATGATAAGTAAATTTATTACTAGAATAATGGTTAGTGAGTTATCCTTAGGAGATAGATATATACCATGACGGACTTTCTATAGATATTTATAAGATACATTTTCCCACGGTACATTATTTTGATAAAAACACCCGAAAATATGTTTTATAACCTCAAGACATTGATTTTTCTATACTTTGTAAAGACGTGATATAAGTGTATAATAAACACGAACTTGTCGAAGAAAACTTGTCGCAATTTTAGTAAAAACTATATCGAAATTAGCTTCTTACTTTAGAAAGAATAATAGAACTCACAGTCAGACACAAAAAGCGATTTTTCTTCACTATTTTATAACAAATACTTTTAGGTTTATTTCATACAAAGTTAGGTTCCTAGACTTTAAACAGATTTAATTACTATAGTTTTTAATCGTCTACTAGTAATTATGGAAGTAGTACCCGAAACGTCGAGTTTAATTACGTAGTATAATAATTTCAGTTAGTCACAATTAATGTTCTTAAAGCGCTAATCACCTCGGAGACTGTTATAACGAAATTGGAATTGCTTTGACGACAATATTAAAATAATATTTCACCGGTAGCTCTGGCGGGTGTTTGTTATAGTAATTAGATTTTTGATTAAAGTGGTAGTGGTCTTTAGACGGCGCGACGTTCTGTTCGATAAGACTGACCTATTACTGTTATTAAAGATGAGAATTACTGCGATTTTTACTTAGAACGCTAAGTGCGAATTGCTTGTTTTATTTCGCGTGCAATACATGTTACTATAATTATAACGATCTAAGACACATATTGAATTAGTGCGGTTTATCCTATTCTGCCGTTATATGATATAGCTATGAAATATAATGACCAATCGTTGCTATAGCAAAATAGGTTTTCCCAATAGTCGCTGAAAACTACGAATCGACTTATTAAAACCAAGTTCACCAATTAAATACATTTCAATCTAATTCGTTTTCGTTTACGAAATTAACACACGATTTGATTCGACCAATCACAGTACCTCGTTCGTTTTCTATTAACGTATATATTATAATTTATTCCTTATAAAGCTATAACGGATAACATTATTTCTGAAATTCACGATATAATAATTGCTATATAATGTATTAGTAAACATTAATAAAACATAAAAATAAATAAATAAAAGTAAGTAATTAAAAAAGGAACATTAATAATCGAGACGAGTATATACATATTTTACTTCTTAGTTATAAAATAATAGAGATATGTCAATTAGTATATTGGTTACCTACTGGATTGAACACCACATTTCAAAATAATTTAATCACCTATTAATTTTATTTAATTAAGTAGGGATGACGGTACGAATAAGTCTGGATTTAACTTACAAACGACTGTACCGATTTATGTGAAATTTAGAGAACAGGTAATAATTTTATTGCGGCCTTGATAAATTATGAATTGACAACAGTATTATTTTTAAATCATTTTAAAATTCTGTATTTAATGAATATACGAAAGTGAAACTAAAATGACAGTTTTGCGTCGCGTAATTTTTCGAAATATTATTATATACCTTTGCGAGTTCGAGGTAGGCTCGTAAAATTTTCTGACCCATAAACGTGTTTATTCGTGCAATTAAGCCTTCGGTGAAGAACAAGCACGCAAAAGACGCAAAGCGACGCGCTTCAAACCTTGTCTGAAAATAAAAAAATATAACGTGCATGTTACCTCCGTGTACTTTAAAATTACCTCTAATAGAAATTGTAATTATGATGAACAGAACAGCCTTTTCATGATCGAACCTCTCAATTGATCATAATAAAATTTGACATAAATATAGCGCTGTAGAAGGACAGAATAATCTTAATAGCGCGATACAGAAATAGGATTACGTCCACAAGTGCTTGCTTGTAAATAATTTTTCTCTTTTGAATTTGTTTGATATTGTTACAAGGGATTTGACAGAATTTTTTGTAAGGTTAACCTTTTGGTATATTTCACTAAAGATCCCTTTTTAAATATTTGTGATATATGTGATACTAGCGGGCCCTGCAGACGTTGTCCCGCCCTGATTGTATAAAAAAATCCTTGACAAATTACACACCAAAACGATCCTCATAAATCACTTTACCCACTGGGGAAAACCGCATAAAAATCTGTTCAGTAGTTTTTCAGTTTATTGCGAAGAGACAGACAGACAGACGCGGTTGGGGACTTTGTTTTATACTATGCAATGGTACGTAAAATCTGTGACAAAATATACGCTCTAGTTCAAAGTAAATCTACTGCTCATTTGACCAGTAGATGAAGCACTAGAATTAGGGGCATCAGTATGTTTTTAACCTTTATAAATTTACGTATTTGGTTCAAATGGTTACGACTATATCGTCATAGTAATTCAATTGTTCTTCCATGTTAAGTTATGAAACAGAATTATTTATTCCATTATGTGGGTTCAATAACTTTCTGTTCATTTTACTTGTACGGTAACAAACAGCCATTAAACATGTTTTTGAAAGTGAAAAGTACTTAAACCCCGTTGTGATTTCAAAGTCAATGAAACGAAAACCCGATGTTAAAGAGAGATAAACATATGCAGTGGTACTCAACCTTTTTTTTAAACAGGACACAAACACGTTTCGCTCATGGTGTCGCGAGTTGCAAACTACAAATATTTGGGTACTAAATAAAAAAGAAAACGTAATTTCAAATGAACAATGTATCAATGTAGTGAAAAATTGTTGTCCATTAAAACAAGCTTGGCATAAGAACCCTTATATCATAAGGAACGCATTGCGGTCGAGTTATCTTGGATTTATTTAATTTACTCAACGCGCTCATAATTTTTCTAATGGGCACAAAATTTTAAATAAGGTATAATCAGGTGGGCCAACCACAAAAACCCAGCGAGCAACATGGGCCGCAGGTTGAGTTTGGTTGTTCTATAGGATTTCACTGCATAAATGTTTTTACAATATAATCTAGTAAGTCTAAAATGTCATTATTTGAAAGCACGACCATTTTGAACCATTTTTGACACAGGTTATTATACCGAGACCCCTCTACCTTAACATAATAATTAACGGCTGCAGTCCTGCCAAAACGAGTACTCTGTATTTAACTACACATTAAAGTGCCAACATCATTGCGGTATTCATTACTAGTTTTTTTTTATTTATTTTTGTCTCTCTCTCTCTTTCTCTCTACAACCTAATTATTAAAGGTACAAATTACACGGTAGCCACAAACGTCGGGTGTTGTGGGGTAATGAAAATTTTCCGTTCCTTTAATAATTTAACTGATTGCTTCGTGCTTTTGTGTCGTTATGATGGTGAAGAGATGTACTGAGACACCTTTATGACGTCTCTCTAAAGCTTCGAAACATGCGTAATGCTATGTTTATGGGGTTTAACCAGAGACGTTGTTTGGAATTTAATGATTGCTTATTGAAATATACTTACAGTTACGAAAGCTTCTTAACTAGAAATTTTGATTCGAAATGATGATATTTCTGTTGTTTGTGTATCTATTTTATGCTTTATTTTCCAAACCTCACATTAATTGGTGGCTTTTTTGTCCTTACGATTCTTTAAATTTACCAAAAAAAAAATAATCATTATCAGTAGGTATAATAATATTAAATCTATTTCTTTTTAGAACATCTATTTGGAATACTAATACAATACAATACTAATACAATACATCTATTTGGAACATCACGACGTACGTGCACTGTATCTTTACTGTTGTTAGCTGGATCTGAACGCAAACTTTAAAGGTTCTCGTAAGACCCCTTGGGTCTCCATATAATAGCAGAAAGCTACCATATGCTATTTCGGATATGAGCATGCTACATATAAACACTAATTTACTTTTTTATGCCAGATACTTTATTCTGTACAATGTTCTCTGCCGTACCGTAAAAAATTATGTCTTTTTAAAATATAATCAAGCACCTTATTTAAATCAAGCTTATTAAATATTCACCTTCTTTCATTTGGCAACTAGCCCTCGTAGTTAAACATAACATCATGACTACACAGACGCTGTAGTGGTTATAGTGATCGCTTCATCGTTGCCGCCGCGCAATGTATTCCACACAGGACAATTATTTATATGACTCACAATAGTATTATTGTGTCTAGGTGCGCTTAGTCAAAGCCAGTTGATGTTAGAAATCCCCTGCGACATATATCTTGGTCACAAGTGTAATAGCTGTTGTTAGGGCTACAGAATAGGCTACCTTTCGTCCAGATAAAAGTGCTGATCTCGAGAGAGAAGTCAAATATACAACAAAGAGACCGAGCCTGCGAGCAAAAGCTAATGAGAAATAGAAACCACTACTGAGCTCGCATATACTTTAAAATAAGGATATATTGCAGTTGTTTAATATTAATACTAATCAAAATACTCCTTACAAACATACCTATTTGAGTGATTTCCCAAGGATATCGACGTCGTCGTTCGCATTCGTTTCTGTTTCATTCTATTTAGGGTCATTATCTTATGTTTTTACGACTGGCTCTCTAGACTTATTAATGTTTGTTTCCTTTGCTTGTTTATTGCGTCTCGGTTACACTTTTTACAGTATATACAAGTTAATAAACATAAAAGTTTAATGCATTTGTTAAATTTAAAAGTTTCAACATACATCTCGATCTATATTGTTTTAAAAGAATTAAGCACACATTATGTTAAAGCGATTGTTTCACATATCTCAAAGAAATATATTTGGGAGTGACAGAACTAACCTCGTGCTATGTAAAGATCTTCAAACGATATTCTATTTAAATTATATACTGCTCATTTTAATATATGCCGAGAATTATTTACTAAATTACTGCTATTCCCTTTTCAAGCAGTGCTTTGATGGACGTTCTAAAACAAAGGAAATTTGGCACGGAACGATACAGACACCTTGTACCAATAGTAACGGGATTAGAATAATATTAGAATCTCCTATCTCCTATATTTGCGGGCTCTACGACGATGTACATCACCGCATTTTGGAATGGATTATGTCCGAAGCATTTCGACGTATAGGATTTGCATTTAATGTTTTTGATACGTTAGTGAATGGTATTCATAATTTCATATTGGCTGAACCTATGTCTGAATACACAAGGAAAGCACATAAGAATAAATGGCATTCAATTTAGCTACATCTAGATAATTTTAAAGTTTAAAACGTTCCAAGGGTTAGATTTTTACTTTTAATACTACCTGCGTCTATTATTTTTCTGCTAAATTGCGATTTGCTGGAACGAATATATAATCATAGTGATATTGAAATATAAACATCATATTTAACTACATATTTAACACTACTCAAAGAAGGGATACAATAAAGTTTGTCATGTAAACACTCAACCGAACAACTCGAGTATACATAATCTAAAAACTTAAAATAAGTTTCAGTGTTCTTGCATTCGCATATTCTGTTGGGTTTTATTAATAATTCCACTTATTAAATATTGCTTTTAATTGTAAATTCATTATGACCGTATTTGCATTAATATCATTTATATGAGAAATAGTATAATTATTTTGACCTTAACTTTTTTTTTTTATATTGCCGGATTATCATGCAAATAGTCTGGTTTTTTATTCGACCGCTTACTTCTCATCTCATATATATGTCTTATGAAAAACATTACCTACTTGTGAAGTCTGGCCTTGATTACGAATGTGAACACTCAATTACCTTATTAATAACATCTGATCTTTGGTTACAGAGTTAGACGTCTCAATGTCGTCTTTTTTAATAAGTCGTTTTTTATTTCACATCTAGTTTATACTCTTTTTTGTGTTCTGTTTGGAATGCAGAGTAGCAGGATACGATAATCGCGTTTAATTGATCAATACTTCCATACATTAATCGTAACAACCGTGTTTTGGGATCAGCCAGTGCATATTTACTAACCAAGTCCACCTATTGAACTTGTATTTCAGTTACTGTGTAGTATAAAAAAAATCTGTGATTAAATTTGTAATTCTTTTTAATTAGATGAAGAAGCCCTAAGAGAAAAGGTCAATGTAAATTAATACTGAGAAACGTCTTGAATTTGTTTCATGGATTTTCCTACAACCAGACAAATTTAAGTCGATTTGGCGGAGTCTTTAAAAAACGAACTAAATTATTGTGCTATAAAGTAAATTATTCAGTGAATTGGAGATATTAGGCTTCTCTAATTTAATACAAGGTCGACGAAGATCAATATTCATGGCTTCTCTTTGATATAGATGGGCTGCTGTCATTGTGAAATTATTTATAGCAACAAGCAAGTGTATAAATATTATATATTATTTAGTATACTATAATAGTATATTTTTGGTAGGTGGTAGAGTCATGTTGAAGCTATTACTGGTTGAAGCATGAATAGGTCGGCTCGTCCGGGGTAGTACCACCCTCTCACAGAAAACCGAAGTGGAGTAACGTGTTTGCATTCTTGCGTTTCGTTCGGTCAGTGAGAGCGCCACCTTCCTCCATCCCCCTTCCCACTTCCCCAACCGCTCTCCCCCCAACACAGGTTGGCAACGCACTGGCGACTCCCCTAGTGTTGCTAGTGTCTATGGACGGCAGTGATCACTTTTCATCAGGTGAGCCGCCTGTTCGTTTGCCACCTATAATAATAAATATTATTCTTACTGAATGTGAAAATGCAAAAGCAACATTCCTTCAATCATTATTATATGAATGCATCTTGAATAAACACGGTTTATTCAAACTTACAAACAACGTGATCATAAATAATCTCCACTCATATATCTTATTAGATGGAGCTGCCTCATGTGGACACAACAATATTTCATTTGCCCATTTTCAGTACGAAAAATCTTCGTCATTTATTTGGATCGTTCAATTTACTCCGCGTTGGCGTGCTCTGGATGTGTGTTTATGTATTTATTTATATTGTTTTCGTGTTAAATTTTATTATCTGAGTAAATAATTTTAAGTTGCATTATATTAAGTTATTTAGGATTTTCATATTAGATCGTTTATGATCTGATTAGCTTTGCGTTACGGGTCACTCTGGTTAATTTTCTAAGTTGATAATTTACTGTCAATGCAGTTAGATAAGCTTAAAGAAATACCATATAAGACATGACTGCGTAGTAAGCGGACTATGCGTCCAAATCGCGCGAGATAGGATGCACAGACATAGGCATTCACAGTTCAACTCTTCTCGTTAATGTTCTGTTCTCGTCGAGCGGCCAAGCTCGCACTTTGCAGCTTTACTCCGATACACTCTGCACTGTGCCACATGACTAACTCGCAGTTACTTAGTTCTTGCTTAGCACACTTTCTCATCTATATTTTGTATTGTACAATAGTTACCCAGTTTTTAACAATTAAAGCATGATTTTAGATTGGATTCTTCGATAAATATTATTAAGTTCGTATTATAAATTACATAGAAAATTAGGTAAAGGTATTTCTATCTACAACTGAAAGTTTTGGTAGGTAATATTCTCACAGTATCTACTGATTGGTACCTAGCTCTGTGAGGCTGAGTAAATGATAGATGGTATTCGATACAATACATTTATTAACACGCCTGACAATATCGAGCGTCACAGAACGTGTGTCCGTGCATCAACACCTCGGACACAACATTCCATAAAATTGCTGACATATTACGAAATAATATAAGCCCCTACAGAAAGTACAACCATTATTTTTTTATATCAAACGATCTATCGGATATATCCAGTTTTATAAAAGAGACCGTCAGTCATAATCAGGTGCTGTACAATCATTATACCGCAGCCGGTTACGTATTGATGCGGAGAAGCAATACAAACATTCACGCGGACAAGGATAAGTCTTACGATATTGCTTCCTTCATTTTATTGAAAATGACTTCGGAACCGGCTCCCATTGGTATGACTCACGATATGTTTGTAGAAAGGGGAACGGTGACAGATAAACGTCACTGTTGGACGCGTGAATGAAATACTAAATGAGTATTTACAGAAAGATTCTGCGGGTGCGCCTTCTTAGAAATGTACATTTACAGTGGCAAGGGCTCTTTTGTAATGTTATTACAAGCTATTTTTAAAACTTTCTTAGCTTTCTAACTAAGAGACGTTTGTACATAATTCCTTCTATCTTTTATCGAGCAATTCTATCGCAAATTCCTTCTGCGTTATTTCCAAAATCCAAAAGCCCGACTATAAAGTATGTTAATTGATGTAGTCCTGTGGAAACTATTCTTAGAACAAGTATCACTTGGTTTGGTCTGTTGATTCTAGGAGGCAGGGTCAGTTCGAAATTCATTAGTTGAATAATCGAAACAGTTCTAATCTGGAGCTCTTGAGTAACTTTAATTTGATCTGTTTTATTTGGCTTCGGAAGTTGATGTTGAAGTCCTGATTTTAATTTTTTGATTTAGCAACGTAAGTGGTTCCCTTGAGTTACATCATCATTGTGGCTCATCAGATTTAATATAGTGATTATTTGAAATTACTCAGACATTTGTGGCCATTTTTTTAGTCTATTTCAGAATTTTCGTTAAGAAATGTAGAAAGTTGAATAATTTGGGCCAATAATAAGCAAATCAAACAGAAAATGAAAAGTTTTGGCAAGAATATAACTTACGTACATGAACATAGATTTAAAGATAACCTTTTATAGTTTCTTTCGAGGATCAATTTCACATACAATCATCATCTTCTTACCCTTATCCCACCTAAGTAGGGTCGGCACAACATGTTTTTTCCTTTTCCACGCTCGCCTATCAGATGTCATCTCAGTCAACACACCTTTTACACACATATCATTTTTCACACAATCCATCCATCCTTTTTTCGGTCTTCCTCTACTCTTATATCCATCGACCGTCATACTCAAAGCCTTTCTAGTCACATGGTCTTCATCTCTCCTCATAACATGCCCATACCATGCTAACCTATTACTCCTTCCAATTTCACATACAATAATTTAAAAAAATCTTTATTATTAAACTAGAACTAGAAAACTTATTCGTTTTTCTGTCTTCGCTATTAAATAGCAGTCGTGATGATCGAGTGATTTGACTAATGGAATATCAATCCAATTTCCGCAGATTCGAACCCTGGAATGTACCATCTATTATTTTTGGAATTCGCGTACATCCACTAATCTATTCTGGTAACACTGTCGACTGACAGTGAAAAATATCGTGAGGAAGTCTGAACCTAAGGAAAGTTAGTGCAATACCATTCTATATAAGAACACATAGAACTATTGATTTCTCGAAGTATAAAATCTTCAATATGTCGTGCGATGTCATGGTGCTTGCCCATGCCTTGCTACAGGAAGAGGCCTTTGGCTCTGCAGTGGGTCTCTTACAACCTAATGACGATTATCGACTTATTGATTTGATAATATGATTATTTACTGACATAATATCCTTTGTGCGAATTCGTGTACAATTTACGCATAATCCTTTTTAAACCTTACAAAATCTGTCCAAGTTTGCATTTACAAACACGTAATTTAATCTCCAATTAACTTACGACAGACCTACCGCAATGAGGCTTTGTACACATTAACCGCTGTTAGTATTCTAATCTCAAACGATTACGATTCGATTGCGTTATGCATACGTAAATCGCCGACTAAACTTTATTAAAGCATTGAAAATATTTAATTCAACTATGTATTATAAAGGTATTGGTGTATTCAAATGCACAGTGAAGCGTTTTATATCGAGATTGTAAGATGATAAATGTAGATGTATATCAACTATTGTTAATATTATAGCCAGCGTATTATTTTCTCACTGCAGTATATGAGATTAGGGACTATAAGAAATAATTTTATGTCCCTTTACGTTTTATCTCCATTCTCTGGGTATACTTCCCAATTACAACGTTTATAGTTTTGTCGACATATATCGTTACTGGTCGTACAATCTTTTGTTTCATTCGCCTTTTAGTTACCACCTGTCATAGTGGTAATTTATACAAATATTTGAAGGTACTAATAAATCGTAAACATGTAATTAAAAAAATTCTCTGTATACTAAACTATTAATTAGGTGTGTTTAAATATTATATTCGATATTGAATCGTAGAAATGTTTCTAAATAACTTTTGAATAAAAATATTGTTGTAGTTCGTGCAAGCGAAGCCACGGGCACAGCTATTTATACATATATCAACATTTTCAAAAATAGAAATGAGGATTATAGTTATTTATAAAACGTATCCGATGGCAGAAGCCAGTTCGTAACTAACGTTCCAGGTCTAGACATAATTTTATTATAGGCATGTGTAGCTAAACCCAGCGACTATCATAGAAACGAGTCTAACCACTCGATGACTCGACCATTAATATAACAAATAGACGTAAAGAGAAATAACAATTATGTACTTTATATGGGTAGTAAAGACACCTCTGTTGATAAACATACGTATTCTCGGCTATATTTCTTATTGCAAAAAGTTCGTATTTATATTGCCTGTATTTTATTATCCACGACACTCGGAACAGCACTTTCTTGTATCCTGTGTACAAATATTTATTCGTGTGTATCATTGTTGTGTGCGTTTGTTACTGATCTTACTGTAATCTACCAATATATTTGTTTTGTTAAGACAATTCATAGCTGTTGCTAACATCTAACAGATGGCGCTTTAATCGTTATTAACGTATTTTGTATGTAAAGACTAGATTAACTCATGTATCCTCAATTTAGGAAACTGTGAAACTTTCGTGTTAGTACTTTGAAACTATTATTTTTTTACTGTAGCCAAACAAAATACTGCACTATGCCTGATGGTAACCACTACAATGTAAAAACAATGGCGACCAGCGAGTGACACACTATCGCCGGTCGCCGTTCTCATGCCGGCCTGTGAAAAGCTGGATATGCACAGGCTGAGCCCGAAACGCGACCCGCAGAAGCAAATCACTATCACGGACCTTTTCGCCATATATATATTTGTCAAAAACAGGTGATGTACGGAGTGTAACAGTCAGTATATGACGAATACATTTTTAAAAACTTTGTATTTTTGTGTCTGTTGGTCTGAACACACTAATTTTACAAAATTGTTAGATAATTTTTCACAGGGTTTTCACAGATGAGTTAGGCGTAGTTTTGGACAGATATAGGTATTATGAGATCAATGTTGGCTCACAAATTAAAAAAAAATAATAATTTAAAGTTCAGTCAATACAGTTTGTAGAAAAGTGAACAGATTGCACTTAATTTGTTGATTTCTAGATGCTGCGTGTTGCGTTCATGGACCTTAGTGTCAATTACTTTTCATACGACCAGCTCTACGTGTTTCTGTTGTGTTATTGATGCGAACAATCTTTAATAATTTCCTTAACTTTACAACATCAAACTTTGAACAAAAAGAATATGTCGGTTTATTTCCAAAGAAGGAAATCATGGAAGTCTAACTCTATCGGGTGACTATTATTTGATATTGTTATTATGGTGAACAAAATCGCGAGTGGTTACTAGAATTATATCTACCGATGGTTAGTACTCTGTTAGCCCGTCGGCTCATTTTTTAAAACCCATATCTCAAAATGGTGGATTATGTTTTTAAATATCTAGCCATTTTTTTTTTTTATTATAATTTTACACTAAGTAATTTGTTATTGTTCAAATTTGACAAATTTTGTAGTAAATACGGTTTTTTTTTAACTTGTGCCGCTAACAGTCTATTCATCATAAGTTCTACATTCATTTGTATGGAGCCTAAACCCTTCTTGTTTTAGAACCTAACATTGTAATTAAGTTTGTAGGTGCTAGGGCCACGCTGAAGTTATTACTGGTTTCAGCATGAAAGGTCGGCTCACCCTGGGTACTACCACCCGACCCACAGAAACACCGAAGAAGTTACAGTGCTTGCATCGTTGCGATTCGTTCGGACATTGAGAGTGACGGATACCCAACTCCCCTCCCCTTCCCACTTCCTCACTCCCGCTACTCCCAAACAGGCTGGCAACGCACTTCCGACTCCTCTGGTATTGCAAATGTCTATGGACGGTGGTGATCACTTAACATCAGGTGATCCACCGGTTTGTTTGCCTCCAACGATATAAAAAAAAGACAGTCCAGGAGTTAAATTAGCATTAGCAGATGTCAATACTGCATATGTGAAAACAGTATTACAACCTTGCGAAATTACCGTATTTTTTAGTTCAGATATCAACTGGGTAATAACATTGCAATACAACCTTTGCCCTTTTTCATTTCTTTCAAGAGAAGAACATTAAATTATAATGCTCATACATATTGAACGTATGAATAATTAATTGAGCAGATATGTTTAATAGCTATCGCTAACGAAACTTTATCTTGTGAAGAAATGAAAAATAAATCATTTTTTGTCGAACTTGTGTTTTTTACTTGTTTGAACTCACGGGGAAGGCATTTATTAAAAATGTAATATTATAAATTTATTTGGATTGAGTTATTATATTCATTGTAATCCTATGCTAATATTGATATATTTGACACTTAAATCTATACGTTTTTTTAAGCTTCATTTTAGCATTTCTTTAAGGTGAAATGAATTGATTAATTCTGAGCTATATTTTTATATTTTAATAGTTTTAATGTCATTTTGTCATTACGAACCTTTTATCGATATTCAGTGTCTTCTCTAAAATTGTATCATTATTGCTTAGCATATAATAGGAAAGTGTAATAAATTAGTGTAGGTGGTAGAGCCACGCTGAAGCTATTATTGGTTCCAGCATGAATGGGTCGGCTCGTCTGAGGTAGTACCACCCTCTCACAGAAAACCAATGTGAACTAACAGTGCTTCCCAGTCCTCTCCCCTCCCCATTCGCCCTCCCTCAAACACAGGCCGGCAGCGCACTTACGATTCCCCTAGTATTGTTAGTGTCTATGGACGGCGGTGATCACTTAACATCAGGTGACCCGCCTGTTCGTTGGCCATCTATACTATAAACAAAAAAAAAACTAGATATTATGAAAAGTTCTCGTAAAAGATTTGTTTCTGGGCAAATAAAACACGCTCATATTTTATCTATGTTCATAGATTAAATGAAATATAATCGGTCAAACGAATACAATGGAAATTCGTATAATAAATAATTATATATGTTAATTCCTTATTTGAGAACGGAGCCGATATGGGATGCTTATTTATTACTAATTCATAAATTATGTTAATGAATTCATATTATTCACAGTGGATTTGAACAGTAGCTCATTGCTTACTAAAATCTACACTTACGAATAAATCTCAAGTGTCTCTTCCTTGCCCGAGTTAATGTTTTTGAATCGGCTGAATTGATTTTAACAAAACAAATTGTGACAGACAGAGATCTTGGCAGTGCAGTTTAACTGTAGTTACATAAATTAGTAATACGTTTATCGGAATTAACTAATAAAAAACAAAACTATACTTAAAAAAAAATATAGAAACAACAGAACCATTATTACGAAGATAAGCCAAATGCACGGGCAAGTAAAGAAACAGGATGTGTCGTAAAGACACACGATAGAAGTCAATTTTTTTTTTGTATTAAAGTAATAAAGAGTAGAACAAAAAGCCAACGACACGCGGTGCTTCCACCCATCCAAGTACTGACCGCGCCCGATATTTTTAAACTACAATTATCGGACGACAACCGGTGTTTTCAACATTCTGCCCGACACAGTGTTTACCCGCACCATTTTTCGTCACACAAAAATTTTGCGGATCATATTTTTAATATTTTATCACTTTTGTTCCATAAATTAAACCTATGAAAAATATAAATTATAGTTACTATTGTATGACCTACCTTGAATAAAATTAGCTCCTCATTAACCAAATGATTATTACTTGGGTAATTACGTTATATTCTGTAATAAGATTCCTAAGAATACTATCGTTTTACAGCATAATAAATTCGAAGATCAAGTAAAGCAGGTTTTAATCTGTGGAGGGTTATTATTCTGTAGATCATTATTATACGAATGTTAAAATGTAAAGAAGTAATTGCGTATTAGTGCATTAAAGACGATAATCAAAATCTTAATATTCCCGTTTGATTTTATTACTAACTTTTGCTCGCGGCTACGCTTGTGTCAGTGTAATGTAGATTCGATAGGTCCTTGTGATAGACTGTCAGATTTTTTTTTGATGATTTATTTTTTATTTCATAGGGTGCAAACGAACATTTGGGTGACCTGATGTTAAGTGATCACCACCGTCCATAGGCACTAGCAACACCAGGGGAGTCGCAAGTGCGTCGCCAGCCTGTGGTTGAGGGTGAGGAGTGATAAACGGGAGAGGGAGGGAGGTGGGCTTCCGGTGCTGTCACTAACCGAACGAAACGCAACAATGCGAGCACTGTTACTTCACGTCGGTGTTTCTGTGCGTCGGGTTGTAGTACCCCGGGCGAGCCGACCCGTTTATGCTGAAACCAGTAATAGCTTCGGCGTGGCTCTACTACTTACAAGTACTTATACTAAATGTACTTATGTTCTTTTCTATATCCCTGACAACATGTATGCAGAATATACAAACTCACAACTAAGAATTTATAGTATTAGTAAGGATTTCAATCACGTCTATCAAATAACACATGTAACAACGATCTTGATTGGTCTATTGAGCAATTGAGAGACCCGTGCACTTGTGCGAACAATAAAATCATCGTCGCGTCAATAATTATTAGGGTCACGAACAATTTCACAAATAGAATGATCGTCACAAGATCGTCACAAGTGTTACTATGTATTTAAATGGTATCAAAATTATTTATACATAATCAGAAGAAATTACTTCATTGAGATGAAAACTTTTTTAGATGCATTGAACAGTGAAGTAAAGAGAACCGTCACGCTCGGGATAGTGACGCGCTGATTCGTGTATACTCGGCTCCGGTTGTCAACAACCACGTCTATTGTCTGATAAGGAATG
This sequence comes from Antheraea pernyi, assembly GCA_015888305.1. NCBI lineage: Eukaryota > Metazoa > Arthropoda > Insecta > Lepidoptera > Saturniidae > Antheraea > Antheraea pernyi. Next base: position 953,263 of record MU158780.1, on the reverse strand, counting down.
TTTCGATCCAATAACTATGTTTTTTTATTACGTATTATAATATTAAAATAATATTTGTATATGAGCCGTTTCATTTCAAAATGAGTTAAATCCGATTTTAGCTGTTCCTTATATTTTACGTTATTTTTCGAGATCTTCAAATTTGTGAGTAATCACTGTGTTTATAGTTAAAATTGCACCCGGACGTAGTCGCGGGCACAGCTAGTACTTTATATAAAGGTAATATTATTTATAGTGTGTGATTTATACTGCATATTACTAATAGTCAAAGAGTTTACACCCTGTATCTGGTGGTCATAGAAGCACAGACATACTTGTTTTTATTAAATTTATAATACATGCTATTTTTTATTGAATAATAAATAACGTAACAAGAGGGATGAACTAACTATAGGTCACGAAAATAATTAAAATAATGAATATCTGTATTGCAGTTAAATATAATCGATATTATATTATATCATGAATTATTGAACAATATATAATTAACCTTAAATATTTTTCACGGCTATAATTTTTGTTCAAAAACCTGTTGATATCATATTACAGTACATTGAAATAATTGTATTAAATTCATAGATACACAAAACACCAAGATGCACACTTAACGTCTCACAGCCGCCACACAAAAAGGAGTGCATAATTTTGGATTCGCGTCCTTGTAAAAATAACTTTAAGTCACTCATGTAAGGTTGGATTTGCAAAATCATAAGTTTATCGCATAACTATAACCATCTATGTATATATGGGTAGTTTTTGCGGCCGGTTTTGTAGCGCTACTTTTATTCGAGACTGTGTCTTGGGTTTTTATACGTCAATTATGAAATTATTATCATAGATAGCAATAAAATTAATTTTTACACACAGTAATTTTAACATTATCGTATTGCGAATATAAAACGACTTTAGAACTCCACTAAACTCTTACCGTGTTATTAGAAAAAAGTTAAATACGTATTAAATACTTGGTTTAAAAAAGTTTCCTAATAAATGCAACGCGCTCGCCGGGGGCAAGTTCGCGTTGTCCCTTTTCACAAGTCTAACCTAACGTAAACTAAAGCGATACAAAAGAGCAAGATAGCGAACATTCAGCGACCGCGGTGCATTCAATATTCAATAATAAGATTAAAAACTGTTTTTTTTTTAAATAAAATAGAATGTTATGCGGAGATATTTAAATTATTTAACATAGCGAAAATGTCGTAGAGCGAACGCATTAAAGAGATAACTTTGTTTGTTCGTATCTTTCTGAGTAAAGGTTTTATTACTGGCTTTACGGTCTCCGGTAATACATTCTGCATTTGATAGAACATGAACCATGATAAATATCGCGTTCTTTTAATACGTTTTATTTCATTTTGAAGTAAATAAAGTAATTTTTATTGCCGCATGTGAATTTTATGTTACTAATGATTCTTCTTCGAAACGGTTTTAAAATAGTTCGTGCACTATGAAAAGTTTTTATTTATATATTATTTATATTTGTTCTGAATTGTGTATAACAAGGAATATCTAACTAGTGGTTTATGTAACTTTATTTCAACAAATTCATAATTTAAGCGACTTCGTGTTTGATTCGTTGGGAACGATTACTAAAATTAATGAATATCTTTGGAAACGTTACTGATATTTATTTAACACTATTTTGTATCTAATTACTAACCGTTTTTAAAACGTGGTAACAACTGAAAGCGAAAGTAATGGTTTTTGAATGTATATATATCTTATTGTAAATGTTATCGTTATGCCTATAAAAATCTATAAATAAAAATATCCCACTTTTCAGTGTCAGTAAAAACAATATTATACAATATCTCTTGTACTTTTTCTTAAGATAAATTTTATTCCTTAAATTGTTCCTTCGCATAACAACGCATGTCTTATTATTTCTGGTAACACATTATAACTAAACAAGTGTTTGTCGGGTTTTACAGAAACAGGGCCGATATATAGGTATCGTGAACACGTTTTTACGAACAAGTCTTTTTTTTTATATTATAGGAGGCAAACAAACAGACGAGTCACTTGATAGTAAGTGATCACCGACGTCCATAGACACTGATAGACGTTGTTAATAGGAGAACAAGTAATCGGATACACTTGTGGATATGACGAATACGTCACGTCTTAGTACGTAAAATGAAAATAAATTTAGTTGAACATATCGTGAATCTGTAAGCGAATTATATTATTTAGCACAGTCCTTGTTGATCTGTGTTACCGATCTTTTGTTTTTTGAAGTTATATACTTTTTTTGGCGCGTTACGGAAAAATGATGAGAGTAATTTTTACGATGCGCGCGCACATCGTCACGAAAAACCGACACCCTGAAGTTAGCTATAGTCAACATTTCGTTTCTTTGTATTACGTCAAAGAAGTATAACTTCTAACGTGTGTACATAAGTACAGACGCTCTTTTGCCGTTATAGCCGTAAGTTTTAGCGCTTGCGCATAACATAGTCAAGAGCTTGATACAAAATAAAGTTAAAATATTATTATAGGCAGGCATATTTTGTCCTTCTTTTATGGGGGCACGCTAATTTTCGAAGATTATAAGTCCATGATTTTTTTTACGACCTTCTACTACAGAGACAAACCTCTGTGCGACGCGGTAAGTGTTCAATGAAGTTGGATTAGATGTATCTGGATAACTTTGAACCTAAATCCAAAGTTTTTTGTAAAGGTTACCATGACTGATTTTTTAAATTTTGTTTTCTAACTCTTTTATTTTCTCAGTTCTTATGTAACATTTTTCGATATCTTCGAAATCCCGTTTAAGAGTACTACGTGTCCCCACAAGAAAGCCCAGATTATAGGTATCTATAATTGGTATTTATATCTCCTTAAGTTATCTCGATCTTATCCATGTAATGTAATACGGAATTATACTTAAATTTGTGTTCTACACACTGTAAACTTATAACAATAAAACATAGTTATCGGTGACTTAGTACTGACAATGACATAAGGAATATTAAAAGGAATAAATTTGATTTAATTAAAATCATACGAAACAAAGAGCCTTACATTAGGTCTTTTATCGTCGCCATTATAATTTTAAATGTCTTTTGTTTACGGTCTTGTATCATGGAAATGTATTGTCGGGTCGTGTTTTTGCGAGCATCGGGGGCATGCATCGCTGCCCCGCAATTATAATACTCCTTGCGGTGATATGCATCTAATGACGAATTTATGAGTTCGTTCAATTTCAAGGATAGTGTCTTTTTATATGTTATGATTTTCTAAACGGATGGTAGCTGCTACGCAAAAAATCTGTTCAAACATTATATTTAGCACTGAAGCGTGTTCCATCGTAATTATGTACTACACATTCTATAATGACATACAATTTGCGCACATCCTTCTCTGTGTATTAAGTATTCTGTACATCAATCATATTTCTTACTCGTTAGTAATCAATCTAGAATACTGGATTCGATACTGTTAATGTCAGGTATTCTACATAATTCCATGGAGGTTTTTCTTATCTAATTCTAATTACTCTATAAATATTATAAATATAAGTTTCTTTTCTTTACTGTTTGTGTGTTACCTTATTTCGTCTAAACTACGCAACGGCTTTTGATACGATTTTCATTTTTATTTAAGTATAATTTTACCGAAAGGTTTACATGTATGATACATGCATATTACATTTATATACAATGGGGATCAATGTATTCTATTAAGGTCATAAGAAAGATTTTTCTGGCGCTTATATTGGAAACACCGAGATAAAAACGTTAAAAGAATGTACTACGGTATGTACATCTTAAATATGGGTACAGAAAAGTCCAAACTTGTATAGTAAATCTATCTCCTAACAATAATTTAAACTAGTCATTTTTAACTTTTACATATTATTAAAAAATAATTATGAACGTCATTTTCACCGATATGGGTATTTTTACTTACCCAATTAAATACATTAATTACAACGAATGTTTATTGTAGATTGAAATGCTTTTTACAGCATATAATTTTAATTAATATTTTAGACGATAAATAGTAACACATCTTGTGAATCTTATGAATAAAATATAAAATCCACTACGCGATAGACTAAGATTTCGCCAAAAACTGGTTATAAAAGTTAATTAGTACGGGATAAGTTACAAATAAAATAAGAAAATACAGTCAACCGACATCAATCTTGTAAACACATAGTTTCCGTGTAATAATAACATCACAATGAAGTCGCGGGCAGTAGGTACACAGTTTTAAAATAAAATAACTTTGTAAACACATTGTATGTCTTCAAAGGTTGTACGATTAGGTATTTACATATACCTTTAGAATGTAAATGATAACTAACAGCCGTCACGCACACCACTCTTATTATATTTAGGTACGTATTCGAATAATTTTACTGAAGATTCAGCACAATAACTGACGTATGGGCCTCTAGACGACGTCATGTCTCGACGCCAACAAACTCGAGTGTCAATGATTGGATCTGTCTTCGCGTGGACATCGCGACTTTGGAATTCTGCCAAGATGGAAGAAAATTGCGAATATCCATAGGTGTTAGAATATGGCAAATGTTACGTGAATAATCATTAATTAATGACTTAAAGATAACTGTTATTATCTACTGCATTTGAAGGTGTTATATTAGACATAATGGTTACAAAACATTACAATGTGAACTTTTATACACTTTCACACTGTAATTATATTTATTCTTAGCTTTCATTTGTATACAAAGTATACATATATGGCCCACTATAGGGCCATAGGGCTCTTCCCAAAGGAAGGTATGAGCATAATACCATGCCAGCGCACGACGTGTTAGCGATTTCAAACTTGAAAAAAACTACAGTTCTATATTTTACCCAAGAAAATTCCTCGCAGTTAGCTTTCCTCGCGAAGTTTTCCTTCACCGTTAGTCGATAATGTTACAATGAGATTTTTTTTTAATGTCATACGAGATAAACGGACAGGCGGGGCACCCGATGTTAAGTGATCATCACCATCCATAGACACTTGCAACACCAGGGGTGTCGCAAGTGCGTTGCCAGCCTGTGTTGGGGGAAGGAGGATGGGGAAGGAAGTTGGGCCTCCGGTGCTCTCACTGACCGAACGTTACGCAATAATATAAGCACAGTGCTTGCATTACTGCGTTTCGTTCGGTCAGTGAGAGCACCGGAGGCCCGTCTCTCTTCCCCTTCCTTCTCTCCCCTTCTGCTTCCCTTCCTCCCCCTCCAACACAGGTTGGCTACGCACTTGCGACTCCCCTGGTGTTCCAAGTGTCTATGGACGGTGGTGATCACTTGACATCAGGTGACCCACCTGTTCGTTTGCCTCCTATGACATAAAAAAATAATTAAAACTTACGTAACATAATATAAAATTTAACGTAACGGCTGAATATTTAACCGGACAATGTAATAACTACACAGGCAGGTGCTGTAAATGTCAAGCTGCTTAATAATCCATTCAACAAGTTTAATAAAAAAAGGCTGATTATTGATATTCAGTATTTCTTACCGCTTTATAGTTAACAACTATGATATAAGAGAAATAAAATTGTCTATAAAAATGTTCACAATGCCGACCATACATGTAAGTGAAATACTGAACTCTGCTTACGAACAGATGGTGCTGTTACTTTTTCTGAATACTGTTACTTTTTCTAAATACTGTTACTTTTTCTAAATACTGTTACTTTTTCTAAATACTGTTACTTTTTCTGAATACTGTAACTTTTTCTAAATACTGTTACTTTTTCTAAATACTGTTACTTTTTCTAACCTAACCTTACCGGCTTCTACAGACAAAGTAAGCAATGAATACAGCTGATAATTTTATCGTACTACAGGGGCATGTAAAACAACATAATAAAAAAAGATTTGACAAATGGACTCTGCAAACACGCAAAATTTTAAAATTCCCGTTATTTTCTGAACACACCTCGTATACCTAAATATAAAATTTCACTTTTAGAATTATCTAGAATTTTCAAGATGATAACAATATGTTATTAAAGACTAGCTTTTATCCGCGTCTATGTTACTGATATCTTTTAAAAGAAACGACACATGTGCCATATATTGTTCAGTGGTTGTAGTAAATCTGAAACCATCATGGGCAATGCACAACAAATGTCCAAAGTTTTATTGTACATAAGTATTATTCAGATAACTGAATAATAGGAACGCATAGAGAACAAACGAAGAAACATTCATTTCTATAAATATTACTGCCAACGACTCGCGATCTCGTCTGTACTAAATTAAAGTACATACCTTAATAACAATAAAGTTTAGTCAAATGCCACCTAGTGGCGAGATATAGTGAAAACTTAAAAAAAAAACTATAAAATTCACAATAAGAAAACACAATAGTTAGTTTAGAAATATATCACGAAACTGTATTTTAAAAGAGGTTATTCTAATTTCATCGATGAAATATTTAACTTAAGGCTATTGTCCTCGTAAACCTGGCGCAAAATTAAGTTAATAGTCCTTATGTCCATTGAATGTTTTTTTTTTCTTTTATGGATATACTCTAATATATATAAATGTTAATTAAATAAATAACATAGAAATAAATATATCCACCTCAAGGGTCATAAAACTAGTAGATACGTTCTGTATATGAGAACAATTAACTCTTAAACTAGAATAATGCCCGGTTTCTGAGTCACATTTATCTGTTCAATAGCGTTATCGGTTCTATAACTTGTCAAATTCGGGTTCTAGATACACAATCATGCGATAAACCTCCGTTAAACTTAACTGGCCAATCTGGGCGTTTATCTAGTCGATAAGTTTTGGCATTTTAAATAGTTATTATATCTTGACAATGTCATGTCATTGACGAACAACTAACGAATTGAAAAGTTTTGTATCTAAAATTTATTAAATTTATGAGTAAAATTAAATTAAACCATCTACTAATCTCCAAAGTATTTTTAATCGTAATATTAATACTATAAGCTTTCTTAAAAAGAGCCATCTAGTGAACATCAAAGAACTAGATAAAACTCGTGTACTCAGAAACGCATTGACAGCTTATCTTATGGATAACTTTATTGAGTCAATAACTAATGATAGTTTTACCGAGTACCGCTTCGTATATAAATTTAAAATATAGCGCTCTGGTAAAATCGAATCGAATCGATACGTGATACATCCATATATGTAATATTATATTTATTTTAAATTAATCTGTTTACTTTAACTGTATCAATTTTAGTTGTAAGTAGACATGAGTTATATATATGACACGATAATTATGACTTGATGTGTAAATATTCCAAAATAATTGACAATACCTAACAACAGATGTATACGTGAAAATCGTATTTAATCGTATCGAGACCTAAATGACCTTAATTAATGCTCATTAAAGTTGATATTTAAGGATTACGTTCATTAACTTAAAGCTTCGAAGGCCAGAATATCCACTCAATTTAAATGGAGATATTTATACTATTCGATTGTGATGAGAAAATCGTGTGGTTTTTAATAATATTTATCAACTAGCTAATGCCCGTGACTTCGTTCTCGTTATGATTTTATTGACATGTCTTTAGTGATAAAGGTGTTAAATAAAAAGTAAGATTAGAAGTCATTATTTCTGAAGTTATAGGTACTTACGAATTAAATTTAAGCGACTGTACAACCGCTATGTCTAACCGCAATCAATTAAGTGTGTTAATTAAGTAACGATGGATGTAATCACGGTGTGAATCGTACGTAATAAAATAAATAAATATATTATTTATTATTAATTATATATAATAATAATAATAATAATAAATTATATATAAATTTATTATTTAATGTCGAACATTTTTATTGTATTTTACATAATCAATAGGGATGGCATTAATCTAAAATTAAATTACTGTTATTGGCTTAATTACCTTACTTAATATGTTAAAAATACTATGTCCATAAAATACTAACTAGAAGAACATTTCGATTAAACAAAAACGAATTCAAGAAGTATCTCCTCTAGTTCCACTTATAAATCGTATGCTTGTATCTTTAATAAGCGTATTTGTATTCTCTTAAGCTGAAAATCACAAAAAGGATCGTATTTTTTCATTTAATATACGTATAAACGTCTTCCAGTTCCCATAGTAGTTCAGATTCCAACCCACACCACTTTCGCTTTCAACGCCACAAGCGGTCCCGTTGCAATTTCACTCGAAGCACTCACAGCGTTCCCTTTTCGTTCGACATGAGTAAAATTCACGATATAAGCAGCATTCGTTCGATAATATCAACGTTTAATCTACTTTGAGATATTGTAGTGGCTTAACGTTATGTATCTATAGTTGACATTTAGAGCTATAACTATTCGAATGTATAGAAAAGTCGATGTTTCATTGCGGTAATTCACTCAAATATTTCTCCAATTTGGAGAATAATTTATCGCCAATCTCAGCATCTCTATATATGAGTATATAAAAGACAAATGAATAGAAAAAATCAATCTAAAGCAACAGAACATACGGAAGGAACTATATAGTATATGGATTTGGTAATTGTAACATATAAGTGTAAAAAGAGTATCTGCAAAGTAAAAAGCATTAATTAATATTTGCTATTGGATGGAGTACAGTCACTTCAAAATCGAGAGACATTTTAGTGACAGATTCTCGGTTATAATATACTAGCTGATTCCCGCGACTTCGTCTGCGTCGTTAATAATCTCAATTTTTTTTTCGCACTGACTACGGCTATTGACCAAGCAAGGTCTTAACAGCTTCACCGGACTAAATAATAATAAGCTCAATTGTTTTGTTTTATCTCAGGGATTAGGCAGCGTTTAATGGTGGTAGAGCCACGCTGAAACTATTACTGGTTTCAGCATGAATGGGTCGGCTCACTCGGGGTAGTACCACCCTCTCAAAGAAAACCGACGTGAAATAACAGTGCTTGCATTGTTGCGTTTCGTTCGGTCAGTAAGAGCGCCGGAGGCCCACCTCCCCTCCCCTCTCCGTCTCACTCCCCTAACCCTTCCCCTTGAAGGGTGGCAACACACTTGCGACTCCTCTGGTGTTGTTAGTGTCCATGGACGGTGGTGATCACTTAACATCAGGAGACACACCAGTTCGTTTGCCTAAAAAAATTTTACATAAGCCGTTTACATAAAAAAAAAAAAAGTTTTCGACGAAAGCTCCCAGGCAGCTTGACTTTTTCCGACACTTCCAAAATTTATCTTTATATTTCAACCAATTTCCCAAAAATCTTGATAAATGATATACCTACATTTTTCACGTGAATCACTCTATCTACTAATGAAAACCGCATGAAAATCTGTTGTTTTTTGAGTTGATTGCGAACAGACAAAAAAACAGACAAAACGCGTCGGAGGACTTTGTATTACAATATGTAGTGATTTACAGTTTTGGAAAATCGACAGGTAAAGGAATTCTTCAGTTAAAGTCCAACGGAGACTAATTCATTGATATCAAAAACTAGTAACATAATATACTTTATTTTTATTCATTTATTTATATTTTATTATTACCTTAAAACGGATTAACAATTTATGTTTATGTTCAAATATAAATTCGTATAGATTTTCAAATCATCCAGAGTCATCCACTAAATAAAAAATAACAATAAATAATACATTTGATGGCCTCGATAACCCTAACTCGTTATCTCAACCCGTGCTACATCGAGACGAACAATAGAAGTTACAAAAAAAAAAAAACAGAACTTCGTTACCTGATAATTTTCGTAGTCATCAAACCATTGATACGCCCACGAGTTTGCCGATTGCCTTTTTAATCATTCAATTCTTTAGTTCGTTTTTATTTAATCTTTATGAATACAGAGTAGTACTTTTAAAATGAAAAGAAGTTAATGGCTTATATATGATATCGATGCTACAATATTATAAATTGAGCGCGTCATTTGTTGAAGTGAAAATTTACGTTTAGCCGCGTTGAGCGATTTAAAAAAAGTTATTTGGTAGGAGAAAATCCTATGGGTTCGCGTCACTGATGACCTCGACATGCACGTGCGTAGTGCGCTTGCGCTAGTGTAGCGTAGTGTAGCGGCCTGTTTACATGTAATACTTATATTTTGTATTGAGCTTGTGTAGCCCATCATATCTTTAATTAATCTATACACTGTATTGAAATGTATATAGGTAATTATGGTATATATATATGGATATATAAATAAATTGAAATTACACTATATTTTTTTTTTATAGTAGCACGGCAAAGTGACTGCACTATGCCTGATGGTAAGCATAGTACAATCCAAAAACAATGGCGACCTACGAGTACATACTGTCCATCGCCGGTCGCCGCTGTCATGCCGGCCTGCGAAAAGCTGGATATGCACAGGCTGATCCCGAAACACGACCCGCAAAAGCGAATCACTATGACGGGCTTTTTCGCCATATACATGGTGGTTGCGACCCAGTCAGGCTGTAAAACCCTACCACCCCGCTATCGCCATTGCCTCGTTCGTTATTCAGCAGGGTGCACCACGTGCAGGTGAGGTTGGCTTGGATGTCTCAATTCTTAGATGTTATTTGATACCCATTACACCCCATATATATATATAGGTAGGTGCAAACCAAACTAACGTGTTAATAATTTCAATTTACAAATGATGAAATTTAAATAATTCAAACTACACTTGATTTAAATATTCATAAAAGAACACAGTTATTCCATTGAGTTTTCGTCTCTATCGGCTCTCCTTATGACTGTTTCAACTTTTTAAAATACTGAATACCTATTAAATCAAAGCATAAAAGATAGCAACCGAATATGTATATATAAAATTCAAATATATCCCCTAATGGAACAATATTTTTTAAATTACGCTTTGCTTTTGCAAGAACTTGGCTGACAAGGTCTACCTTTTCTTGCCCTATGTCTCATCTGCGCTTGCATAATACATTATCTTCTTCATAATTTGGACTGAGGTTCAGCTAAATATTTTACAACCCGTCGCTTGTTTGACATCAACCCTTGGGATCTACTTATTTGTGTCTAACCAACGATAGATAAATATTTACCCTTTAGACTTACTACATTTAGTCAACCCTATATCAAATAACTCAGAAGACATTTTATAAAGGACAGCTGAAGGTACAAAGTGAATAAATATTGAAGTGTACGGTTTAATTGTATCAAGAAAGTAAATGTAAGTATATAAAAATGTCTTGTCGAATTTCTTTTGAACGTTTTTTGAATCTTTGACAAAGGCTTTGTGAATACGGCCAACGAGCATTATAAGCATTCTTTAACTTGTTACGACAAGATGAAAGCGTATGTCCAAACCTTTCCATATCGTTATCCGACTCAATCAACCAAAATAGTTCGCTTAGTGTACTTGTTGTAATAAATTTACCTGTGTTGTATGTTTGAAAATTATTCAAGCAATATTTATATAGCTCTAACGCATTGTTCTCTACAAAAAGGCTGTAGATATTTTATCACTTGTAATGTGTTTTGGGTTTGCATTGAGTTACATTAACGTATCATGATTTTTTTTTCGAACTGACTACGCTATTGACCTAGCGAGGTCTTAACAGCTTCATCGGATTACTAAGGCGAGCGCTTAAGGCACTCAGCCGATTTTATTTTGACAACTACCTTAAGGGTACGCTGCACACCTCGACTTGGGTTGTTGCCTGATACATGCAATTCGCGACCTATCAGAGCTAACCTAAGCTAAGCTAGCTATTCATACATATATGAGTTGTTGAAACATATATGTGTACCAAGTATACATACCTCAACAACTCTTATATATATTTCGTATCGGATAATTTTCTAAACTATTTCAGTTTGATAAGGGATAAATATAAAACCCTTCCACTTGCATGTGTAAGCGTGTATGCGTGCACGTGTGTGGAGGTGATATGTGTAATGTTGTCGCAGTGATGTAAGATTTTGTGTGACTATCGCGTGAGGAAACGAGGAAACGTATCATGGAATAATATAGCCATAGAACTTAATAAGTAGCTCATTGTTTAGAAAGTTTATGTTATTCTATATGTTATTTGCATTGAATTATTTCTAATTCATCTCCAACAGTAGTACCTTATATAGATTTTCATATTAGAGACAAGAATGCTCAGTTCAGAGCATCGACGAAAAGTGGCTTGCCTCTCAGTGTTTTATAGGTTACACTTTGGAGAGAGTGCACAGGAATTACATAATATAAAATTCTACCGTCCTCATTTCACCAGAGGACGACAAGACGCCGTGAGGGTTTCCACCCTTACATGGTTGATATTCCCGTGATTCGTACGAAGCGATTTGCTTCCACATTTATTATACGTACGGCTAAGCGGTGGAATTCACTCCCGGCGTTTGTCTTCCCGTCATCTTATAACTTGGGAGCGTTCAAGGGTAGAGTGAACAAATATCTATCGGGTAAGCGCGATACCTCGTGGGCCTCATCGTCACTTACCATCAGGTGAGATTATGGACAAGCGCGTGCCTGTTGAATATATAAAAAAAAAATCATCATATTACTTCATGTTCATTAATTGACATGCCTTATTTCCTCGTACACTAATTTATTCTTGTATAACATCGAATTAAATTGTATTATGTGATAAATATTCCATATCATGTTTCGTTCTCAGTACAAGTTTTTGCTTCTCGTCACTTTGCATGCCATATCAGAATCAAATAGATTGCCATTTCATTATTTTTTTGCGGTTCGCTCAAATTACATCTAATGGAGAACCAAAACATGTGTAATTACTGTTTTATTGTTACCATTGTTGTATTAATTTATCGAATGGCGAACCGTATCACTTAAGGAATAAAGGAGGTTTTGTGGTAGCAATAACAACATTGGCCGAAACCTTTTTTTTTTGTGCAATCGTCAAGTTTCCGTTTCGTGTATTGCGACCTTATCGAGTTTATTCATCTCTAATCTTGTATGATACCTATATAAGGAAATATTGTAGCGAGTATTAAATACATTTTATGTATCTGCACAAATATAAGTGATTTATCGCAGTTTTTTCAGTTCATTTCTATTGTTAAAAATCGATGGTAAGGTCTACTTTATACTTGAGAAGTTATAGATTAATGTTTGTCAGTGAAAATAAACTACACTATAATCGATCGTATAAACACTTACGTACAAGACTTGTAGTACTATTTCATGTATTCCAGTGAAAGTATTTATTACGTACGTGGTGGGATTTGTGGGAGATACGACTGCGAGATCAACATTGTCACACCTATTTCTATCGTAAAGCCGAAGTGCTAACACATATATTTTCCATTGCAAAGTGTGGCTAATAATATTTTCTGGCACACGAGGTATTTCAACTCAGTTCTCCTGAGAACTTGAAATTAGCAAAAGAGTCGTTACTTGCCCGATACGAAATTCATATACGAGTTATTGAGGTATACAGGCTTGTTACACATACACTCGTATATCTTAGGGTAGCTCAGTGAGATTCGCGTTTTTGCCTAACAGCCCAAGCCGAGGTGTGCCGTGCATCCTTGAGCTAGTTGTCAAAATAAAATCGACTGAGTGACTTAACCCTTAAATGCCTGGTTTTATTACTAAAATTATTGAAAACGTAAACGTCACGTATTTAAATTGCCTATTAACATGGAAACTTGTATATTATTTTCGAATGAAATGTAGAAAAGCAATTGCAATTATGGTCATTAACGTGCTTTCTGAAACGCACTCAGAATACAATTAAACGGAACTGTAATTTAGACAATTGACAACAATATGCATTTAAGGGTTAAGCGCTCGCCACAAGTAGTCCGGTGAAGCTGTTAAGGCCTTGCTAGAGCAATAGCGTACGTAGTCAGTTCGAAAAGAATTGCGGTCCTTTTGAGGTTGCCCACTTAACATTAGACGAATTACATACCTTTTCACTACTTCGGAACGTTAAAAAAGTCTGAATGAAGATACGAATTTTGATAGGTAAATTCGCGTGTCTCACATTTTAGAAATACGATGTGACAAGTTTCGATTTATAATTATAGAGAGAAAAAAAGATCTCCTTGTCATGATATGACCTAGATCGGATTAACTACCTGTCTTCGTGACTGACAGAGTGACACATTTTGAATACGCAAATCTAGGTATCCTTGAATACAATTATAGACTTTTGTAATCGTATCTCTCATATTTATTAGCTTACCAGCTGCGCCCGCGACTTTGTCTGCGTGAAACCATATGTAAAAAAAACAGCGATAAATAAAGACATTTGAATGTATTAAGTTCATCTACTTATCTACTTTTCTCTCATACTTAAGTCGCGTCGTCGTTAAAAGCACGATAACTTTTGATAGACCAAACCGATTTTAATGGAACAAAGTCTAAACGTTACTCAACGATCTGCTTTACGATGACGTATAATCATGAACGAAGTATTTTAGCAGTGATGTGTGTTCATACAAACAGACAGACAGACAGACATTTTAAAAATTGATTGAAATGTATTTTATTACTTATTCCTAGACACCTGCAACTATTTTTTTTTTTTACAAAAATGTATTTTTTTTATATATTACTAGCCGACCCGTGCCCACTTCGTTGGGCGGTAATACGTAAGCGTGGAATGGTTATTTTGCGCTAAAACGCAGCGGAAGCTCTGAAAAGGAAAAAAAATACCCCGATTTTGCAACATTCTTCATTACTGCTCTGCTCCTATGGGTCTTAGCGTGATAATATATAGCCTATAACCTTCCCTGATAAATGAGCTATATAACACTGAAAGAATTTTCTAAATCGGACCAGTAGTTCCTGAGATTACCCCTTACAACGTCACAAACTCACAAACTTTACCTCTTTATAATATTAGTATAGATAGGGAGCAAACGAACAGGCGGGTCACCTTATGGTAAGTGATCACCGATCACTAGCAACACCAGGGGAGTCGCCAGTGCGTTGCTAGCCTGTGTTTGGAGGGAGAGGGGTTGGGGAAGTTGGGGAGGAGAAGTGGTCCTCCGACGCTCTCACTGACCGAACGAAACTCAACAATGCAAGCAATATACTTCACGTCGGTTTTCTGTGAGCGGGTGGTAATACCCCGGGCGAGACGACCCATTCATGCTGAAACCAGTAATAGTTGTACAAAAAAATAACAATAAAGTACAGACAGACACTTTAGATTTACATTCTTACTATAAGTATAGAAGTCTTTGGATATTCGTTGTAATAATATCGTGATGAAACAATAAAATGGTGGAAGGGCCTTTTCTAAGTCTGCCAGGTTAGCTCCCATCTCCGAATTAAAATTTCCTCGCCAAGCTCCTGTAGGGGTATTACGATAACTACATTTGAGAGCAGTAGTCCGGTGAAGCTGTTAAGACCTTACTAGGTCAATAGCGTAGTCAGTTCGAGAAAAAAAATACTTGACAGCCATTCCCGCTGTAAGTCTAGCGTGCTTAACAATTTAGACGACATCAGGTTATATAAAAATGTATAGTTAATATAATGTATTCTTATTTGTTTATTACCATTAGATTTCTAATTGCTTGAAAATTGTCTTTCCACGAGGCAACGCGCGCGGGCATATGTTAGTATTTACTAGCGGGCCCGGCAGATGTTGTCCCGCCCTGATTATAAAGAAATCCTGGACAAATTATTTACCAAAACGTTCCTCGTGAATCACTTTATCCACTGGTGAAAACCGCATAAAGATCCGTTCAGCAGTTTTTGAGTTTATCGCGAACAGACAGACAGACGCGGTAGGGGACTTTGTTTTATACTATGTAATGATAAGCAATTGTATTTTCTTTTCCACAATCTCCTTAAAGATCAAAAAAATAAAGTTATTATAGTCTACTACTCAATTTCAATCACTATACATACCTGTTCGATTTTGAAATTCACTGGTGTATCTCCGAAATCCAAGATTAAATTCTAAGGAAAATAAATAAAAAACGGGACACGTTTGAAAAAGTCACCTTTTCAATTAAAAAAAAAACAAATTAGTTTAGGAAGTAGGAGTTAGGAAGATGTGAGGCAACCAACATTTAAAAAAACTATAACGAAATTGAGACAAGCCCTCCTTTTCGGTGTCTAGTAAAAATTAAAAATGATGGAAATTCATAATCTTATAGACATGATAACGTCTTATAAATCGATGAACGCCGGCTGCACGCACGTAAAAGCATTACTCATTGTCACGTTCCGCCTGAGCCCAGCGTGCAAGCAAGAGCGCCAAACAAGCGATAGAAAGGTGCAACCGACCTAAACTTTCGGCTTGTGACTCATCTATCTATATATAGAATAATTCAATTCATAAAATTATACAATTTTTCAACAATATTTTTTTATGAGGTTATCACTTATAATTATCGTCAGTAAACCGACTTTACACACAACCAATTTTTTAATTTAAAAAAGTCTTACAACCCAAATGTTAATAAAATTTGCTACCAAATATCCTCATACTAAAATAGGCGCCATTATTGCCAGAATGTTTATGTTTGAAATCTAATTAACTGCCTAGTTCTAAGAAGTTTCCTCATATTAAGTTTCTACTAAGTTCTCTACGAGTTGATGTCAGGTCGAAATCTTTCGCGCTTATCTTAAGCATCTGGAAAGTTGTTCGAACCGTTTAATTGCTGAATTCTTTTCTATTTAATTAAAAAGGTAAACGTCGCAAATACGTTATTGCACTTTTAAAAACTATTTGTTTTATATAGCTCTACCCGTTGTTCCGTTCGCATAGACCACCAATATATAGTTAAGGTGTTTTTATTTTGTGGTGACTTAATTTTAATTTCAATCTCATAAATTACTTTATGTAATACCTACTTAAAAAAACGAAGCAGTCATAAGGACTGCCGACACAAGCAAAAACTGAAATCAAAGGAATATAACAGTGTTCTTTTTTATTTTTAAATCAATCATAATCTAAATTATTTGAATTTCATAATTTGTAAATTGAAATTATTAACATTAGCCTGGTTTTCACATCTATTGGCACTCCACACAATAATATATAAATTTTTATACAGTTTATTAACCAATTAATAATATAATGGGTTGCACAAGCTCAATAAAAATATCAATTTTACATGTACACCTGCCACTATACTACGCGTCGCTAGTCTGATGAAATACGTCACGGGCATGGCGAGGTCATCGGTGACGCGAACCCATAAGTTATCCCTTAACAACTTTTTTAATCGTTCAAAGCGGCTAAAGAAGTTTTCGCTTCATAAAAGATGAAACTTATACTAAAATGTAACCACAGAGTACCAAATGGCTTAAAAAAAAGATAATAAAAAATCCTTCAATTGACTTCAAGTTACAAGCACACTAAAGAACAGAGAGACGTTGCCTTTTATACTATTTAAATATAGAATTAAATATTTACGTTGTGACAAAAATAAATTAACTTTTCACCTTTGGAATTTAAATCGGCAATAGTTTGTATGAAATAAATATCAGCTTTTTCGTAGTAAAAAATTCACTCTCGTCATTCGCATCTGTCGCTTCTGTAACATTTTCCAGAGAATACCCAATTATACATTCCACGTATATTTTGAACGCTGGCGAGTTTTTTTTAATGTAAAATAAAATTATGTACTTAGGTACTTCGACCTTGCAAAGGATTTATAATTTAATAAAATATTGAAACATATTTTTACAATTACATAAAAAAAATAATTAATGTATTACATGAAAAACTGTGGTACTAAATGCACTAAATGAATTAAGTTAGTAAAGTTGACATATTCGTAAAAAAGTTAAAGTAGTAAAATTCTGTACGTGAATATTACTTTAAGAGAGGATCTATTTTTACCTTCTTACGATCGATTACAACCGTGTTTTTTTGTCGTGTACTATATATAAAAGTAATGATTGAAAATATGTAAAAAAACACACTTGGTTCTTGACATAAAACAGTATAAAAAGGTTTAATATAACGCTTACTTGTATCTGACCTCTGTTTATGTATTTCCTCGAGTTTTCCTTGTTTTAAAAGGCGTTTGTTACAACTTAGTTAAGGAAAAGGCAACAAACTGTTTAAAAACTCAAGTCCTTACTTCTAAGGTTTATCGCGCGAACTTCATCGAGTCTGATGTAAAATTAATCAGTTCCGTATAATCGGATGTCAGTTTTCAAAGCTGGGAGATAATTATATTAAAGAAAAAACACGGTAGAGTAACAATAAAATAAAACATATACACAAGATTCAGAATGATTCATATATTTGTTTGAAATGATTCGATTGTTCGAAACATTATTTCACTTTATTACACTTCTATCGCATGACATACATCGTATGTCATTAGGTGCCTTTTTATAAAATCGCAACATACATAATATATAACGGTCTATATGACAGGGATGCGATGATTTCATTGTTTATGTTAGCATTCACAAGATTACGTCATCGTCTTCAGATATGTTTAATGGACTACTTAATTTATTGCACTGTCAACTACATGCAATCTATTCGATTTCATGATTATTTTAGACGTATGTATATTTAGTAGTCATTTATGCCATATTATAAATATGGTAATAATATTGTAGACATATAAATAATAATGAATGAATCAGAGCTTTCGATGAAGGAAAATCATTGCAATGACACCATAGCATGGGTTTCTCAACTACCGTCTGGTACAAGTTGAAAATCTGTCGCCAAGTATGTATGGGTGTGACTCCTCTTGAGAGCTGGTAACTCTATGTTTAACATCTTAGACTACATCTTCATTTCACATCAGGTGGTATTGTGTTTGTAAATATTTAAAAAACATATTGGATAAAAAAAAACTTAAATAATAAAAACTTAGAAAATAAATGAAATAATTTAAATCGTTACTTATAAATAAAAATTATCAGGGGTTTGTTCATTTAGTTGTTATAACTTATATATACTATACAACAAATATATATATAGACCCAAGATTCCTTAATCTCTGATATACATCATTAATAAAAATTAATTATAAACGCTTAAATAATACCTGTAAGTTGCAATTGAATAATGAATTAACTTGTAAAATACAATTAAAGTCATGCTCTTGCGTGACCTTGTAGAATTTTATTACAGTACAATTCCAGTAATCCTGTTTGTTCTTCTGTTGACTATCTGAATTATATGTTGCTTGGTCGTAGAACATTTTTTCTCTTTGGTTAAATGTAATTCTCAAGTTAAATATCGGTCTCCAAGCACTTATAGTTGGTTTATTACGGCAGCTGCGCGTTAAATCTAGTCTAGTCGAGGGTCTCTAGTGCCTCTAGGCTTACCGTGTAACCATGTTCGGCCTAATTGTAGTCCGGTGAAGCTGTTAAGACCTTGCTGGGTCAATAGCATAGTCAGTTCGAGAAAAAAAAGTTCGGCCTTACTATCAGGTAACGGTGTACTTAACCTAAAACTTTATATATATAATTTTTTATGTATTTGTGTTTGTCACTCAAATCCTCCTAAGCGGTTGGACCGATGGGCATAAGAAAAGGGTGTAAGGGGTGTCGAATAACATAATAAGAATTAAGACACCCGAGCTAACCTCACCTACACGTGGTGCACCCTGCTGAATAACGAATGAGGCAATGGCGAAAGCGGGGAGGTAGGGGTTTACAGCTTGACTGGGTCATAACCACCATGTATATGGCGAAAAAGCCCGTCATAGTGATTCACTTCTTCGGGTCCCGTTTCGGGATCAGCCTGTGCATATCCAGCTTTTTGCAGGCCGGCATGACAGCGGCGACCGGCGATGGATAGTGTGTCACTCGGTGGTCGCTATTGTTTCTGGATTGTACTGTGCTTACCATCAGGCATAGTGCAGTCATTTTGCCGTGCTACTATTAAAAAAAAGAATTTTTGAGTGTTTGATTGGTGGCAGGAGGTGGGTGTTGCTATCGGATTAAACAATATATTTTCAGATGAAGTAAACCCAACCCTACAGTAAACTTTCTATATTAAGAGTATGAACCATAACATCAAAATCAATACAAATTTTGATATCATTTTAAATTACGAATATTTTATTTTAAAAAAATGATTTTAAAGTCTCGTGTAAGCAAAATACTCCTTTTCTATAGCTTTAATCAAAAACTAAATATTAACGTATTTTAAAAAGACAGAATCGTAAGACGATATTAATAAAAGTAAGTAAATACCTAGTAAATTATAATAAGTTATAAGAAGACAATTATTTACAAACATGGGCATTTATTAACATTTTCTAATAAATTCCAGTATTAATATATGTAGTTGAATCGCATGAAACCTGAGTAATCGTTTGGACGCTGTGACATTTAATGGTTCGTAGGATAACTATAATAATAAACATGTTAGTCCAATAATTATATTTTTATCTTTACATATGCTTAATTTGGAAAGGATAGACATATATACTATAAATAATGACTATATAATTAGTGATAGCAATTATTGTTAATTACTAACTAGTCCCGGATTGATGGTGATAACTTTTTGAAGTTAACTTCTTTAGCCGAAGAAAAACTTATGGGTTCGCGTCACCGATGGCCTCGAAATGCTCGCGACGTATTGCGCTTGGGCCAGACTAGCGACGCGTAGTTTAACGGCTTGTGTAGATGTAATATTGATATTTTGTATTGACCTTGTACAACCCATCATATATTTGATTAAGTAATAAACTGGATAAAATGTATATAATTATTGCTCGGTGTGCGAACAGATGTGAAAACCGGGCTAATGTTAATAGTTTCAATTAACAAATTATGAAATTTAAATAGTTTCGACTGTAATTGATTTCAAAATTGAAAAAGTAATTCCATTGTTTTGAGTTTTTACTTCTGTCAGTAGTCTTTATTATGCCTCTTGTTTTTAACAAAACTACGGTATTTTTCAATACTTCTAATATTTGATTTCCGATTCCAAGTATAATATTATAACAAATAAGGTTTAATACGTCTTGTTATGATCCAAAATAGTTAGTACTAGGTTACATTGTAGTGTTTATCTGAAGGAGTATTACGTAGGCCCTCTTGTACTCTTCGTTTTAGAATGAGCAATAATCAAACTTTGATAAACGATACGATCTTTGGCAATGAATCCAGTCCAGTCGCGTGAGTAGCTCGTTCTCTTCAGCTGTCAAATTCATAAATAATAATAAGAACGTTTCTTTACGTGACACTAAGTTTCTTCTTTAGCAGTCAATTTTTGTGGGAACTAAATCGTAGATATGCGTAAACTTGTTCCGTGTTATTACAAAAAAGTTAAATACGTATTGAATACTTACTTTAAAAAGGTTTCGTAATAAATGCACCGCGCTCACCCGAGGCGAGTTCGCGTTATCCTTTTTCATAAGTCTAACCTAACGTAAGCAAAGAGAGACAAAAAAGCAAGATAGCGAACATTCGGCGACCGCGGTGCATTTAATACGAGTCCTTTTTAAAGCCAGGGCTCAATACGTGTTTAACTTTTTTGTAATAACACCGGTTGTGTTAATGTATGACCTAAATTCGGATATATTAATATCGCAGGGCAGAACCGCAAATGCAAGATGAACTTATGCATTCAACATGCATTCAAGTTCTATTTATTTTAAGGAAAAAATTGTAATTAATAGAGGCTAGTTTTAGATGCTGTAGTCCATGCTTTTCTTACTAATATGTGATATTCAATAACTTCTACCGTGATATATGAAAGCCGGAATGGTATAGAGGACGAATGCTGTACGAATAGTATTTCGAATACAACAGACATACCAACCGAGTCAACAAAAAAGTTGTTTTTATTGACATAACATATCTCCGAATGGCCGTGGGTGAATTGTATCGATCATAAGAAATTCAGTTCGATCGTTAGATATTTCAAAGTATAGGCAACAAAACCAGTCGTTGATTGCATAAGTATGTGGTAATAAAATTAAAAGATGCTCCGCCTTGAAGATTTGATCAAACTTTGAGGTGACTGACCCATTATTATACTGAGAAAGCGGCTAACGAAGCACGATTTAATCATCTATAATTTTTATCATTACTTCTTGATCAGTATTGTTTTTTTTTTATAAAATAATGTTTCAATGTTACCCACTCGAAGTATACGACGATGTGATAAGAGACGGAACGCTGAGCCCGAATTGAGACCTTGCAATAAGTGGCATTGCCGGAACTCACTAATTCGCGTAGGCAAAACATGTAATTTTACAGGTCTGTAATAGGAAATTTCATCGTGCAATGACCACGCAATGTGTATGTATAAACGTGTAATTTTCGTCCAATGAGCTATTGCTAATTAGTGAAACATATTTATACTATTATCTATTATTGAGAATAATGTATCTTCCTGTTGCGAATAAATGTTGGTTATCGGTAAAAATCTTGATATTTTTTAGCAATCCCGTTTACTATTTTTGTTTTCTTACCAATACAAATATAGATATCCTCTCGTAATACTTATAGATACATCACGGAAGACTTTAATTGTGAGAATGATAACCTGTAAGATAGGCACTGGAAAACACCTACATACGTTTTGCCTGCGCGACTTATTGGTGTATAAGTTACGATAGACATCAGGTGTATAATTAAGGTTTTCCTTACTGCACATTGAGGTATATGAAGCTATATTGAATAGTGAAGTCTTTAATATACAAAGTGAAATATACCCTGCTATTTTAGCGCATCTGTATGTGCAAATACTGAATTTAAACTATTCTCTGTGATTACATAAAACGACACAACCCATTTCCACAACACTAGTAATGTCTTATTAAAACGCATGTCTTAAGAAATCGTCAATGGTTACTTGCCCTTGTCGTGGACTATAGTAATTTATGCAGCAAATGAAGACAAGAGTGTGGCGCAACTTAGCAAACGCATTGGCTCCATGTAACGCAGTCGTACGTTGCATTGAAAAAATCGCTTCGGATTCTACCAGCTATAAAGGTTTAGAGTTCCTTAAAGTCGAACAAGAATTTTGTACGGAAAACATTAAAAAATACTATAAATTTGCCATCAGCATTTGATGATTCTTTTTCTCTTGGTTTTTTAGATTGGGTTTTATAATTTTCTGTAACTTCTGAAGGTAATTAACAATTAGGTAAATGAAGCATGCGTTTTTTATACTTGCTTATTGTCAAGATATGCAATTCTCAAATTTATACAAACATATGATGTGACATTACTGTTCGCTATAATGTAACCCAATTTTCATTAGGAGAATTACATTTCATATTTCGGTCTTATTTATTTGTTTAGACGATTAGGTTTTAATGTGTCTATTTTTCTGCTTTGTTTATAATATAATAGGTACTGAACGTGTAAAAACAAATTACTCAGTCGTTACAATGACAATGTTAAACAACTAATATGTTGTCAGGATTATACAATCATAATATGAAATCGTGAACGTCGTCCACGCGCGTCGCCGCAATAAGACAATGATTTACGTATCGACCTTGAAAGCAATAATGCTCAAGGTAGAATATGTATTTTAAAATCTATATTAGCTGCAAAGTACATTCGATCCCAGTATGTTCATTCGCTATTTAAACAATGCCTAAGATACAATCATAGAATCGAATCAACGATCTGGAGATTTCTATAGTGCTAGTTTTTTTCCTCAGCCATTCTCGTGCCCCGCTTCTGGTATGTTCTTAAGATGTTGAGAATAAGGATTTTTTGAATTCACCTTATTAATACAGTCCGTGATTTCCCTTTTCATTAGTATATATGTGTAGAACCTATTGTTTAAAGAAAACATAACTAGGTAAGTATGGTAAAGGTAATGGTAAGGTAAATATGGATTGTATTTGATTAATGTATTTAGATAAGGCCATGAATAATTCATACTCTTTTAATTCAAAAAACGTAACCAAACTTCAACCGCTACATATAATAATATTTTTTATTGAAATGCGAATGATCATTCTAACAGTGTGATCGCAAATCAATTCTATAATCCTATTACGCAGACGTCGATTGGTACAATCCGTCTGGTAGACGTCCAAATCAAACGTGTCGAGAATACACAATGGGTTGCCGTGCCACGTCGCGTCGCTCCACACAGTACC
This sequence comes from Antheraea pernyi, assembly GCA_015888305.1. Lineage (NCBI taxonomy): Eukaryota > Metazoa > Arthropoda > Insecta > Lepidoptera > Saturniidae > Antheraea > Antheraea pernyi. Next base: position 929,307 of record MU158780.1, on the reverse strand, counting down.
CTGGATGTTTCTATGACGCAATTGCAAACGTTTGTGTTTACAGTGGGATTTATATTAAAACTGGCTGATACCGGCGACTTCATCGTGTTTATTATCTTAACAATATAGGAGTATTTTATGTACAAAGGAAAATATGAAAAAAATTGAAAGCAAATATATACTTTTTGCTTAAACCTTTTTTTATTCGCGTTAACTAAGTTTGACTATAGTATTGTTGAACACGTAATGCTTATTAAAATAATAGTTTAAACCGAAATAGATCTATATTAAAATAAGATATCGTGATATATTTTACGTAAGAACCAAACTGTCTCCAAAAAATAATTGGTCAGTCTCTATCCTGTCGTCTTTGTGTGATGCGCGCACACAAGAATTCCTCTATAATTTTATTTATACGTAAAATATATGACATATACTATAAAATACCCAGGTTTTTGAATGACACAGAAATATGGTAGAGGTGGTAGAGCCACGCTGAAGCTATTACTGGTTTCAGCATGAATGGGTCGGCTCGCCCGGGGTAGTACCACCCGACCCACAGAAAACTAACGTGAAGTAACAGTGCTCGCATTGTTGCGTTTCGTTCGGTCAGTGAGTGAGAGCGCCGGAAACTCATCTCCCCTCCCCTTCCCTTCCTCTCCTCCCCCCCCCAGCACAGGCTGGCAACGCATTTGCGACTCCCCTGGTGTTGCAAGTGTATATGGACGGTGGTGATCACTTAACATCAGGTGAGCCCCCTGTTCGTTTGCCTCCTGTGAAATAAATTAAAAAAAAAAAAAATGAAAAAATAGGCTTACCAACGTTTGTGTCATATTTAACTCAACTCGTCATTCGAATTACAATATATTTTGATAGAGTGAACCGATTTTAAAGACACGTGGACTAAATGTTACTCGAAAATATGGTTTACGAATTTAATTAGTTACGTTTTATTATAAGCGTTATACTTTCACAGTGATGCGTACATAAACAGACGCACAGTTAGACTAAAAATGATTGCAATGTATTTAATTACTTATTCTTAGTCATTTGCAATTTTCATATAAAAATCTGAAAAGAACAGACACGCAAAATTTACAGTTTTATTATATGTATAAATCTGGTTCCAGTATGCTTATTTACCATATTAGATAATTTATTTTTATTAATATTGAGCCTAGTTCAGTCTAGTCTTGTTACTAAAAAAAGTGCGTGCGTACAAAGTACACATGTCAGAAGTGAAACTTCTTTGGCGAACTAATTTATAAGTCTTGTTTATATTTATACAAATCTAAAACTTTAGATTTCCGAGTCTTGAAAAATAGATGCAAAATTTGGGTTTACTGCAAATGACGTCACTTCCGTTGCATACCTGCGTGACGTTACATCTGTAAAAATTACCCTTTCACTTCAAAAATTATGTGTTGTCAGCTAATATCGTATTAGTAAAAAGAGATCAAAAGAAGAGCGTTCTGTTACATTATTTAAATAAATTAGATATAATGTAATACGTAAATTGTAACATATGAATGAATATAATTTACAGTTTTTAATAAACTTCCGAATATTCGAATCGCAGTCAAAGTAGCAATCACCATCTAAACGTGAATAGCGTATCCTCCGTGAAGAAATAAATCGTAGAGATGAATATAGGCGTACTACGCTTCAAACCGAATTAATGGGGCGTGTTCCCACGAAATTTAATTATAAAAGATCGTTTAACATTACCCCATTGTCCATCCGTGGGAGAGTCAGTGGAGGTAATAAATTCCGCCCGAATGAACATTAGTTGAAAACGATTATTCAATCTATGTAATCGATACCGGATATATATACTAACTCTCTGATGTCTTGTTTTGACATGCCTTGTAATATAATTTAGTAATCGCCCCAGCTTTGCACGGGTGCAACGTACTAATGATAGTGTTTGATTTTTTTTACATTATAGGTTACTTTCCCGTTTGATCACGATCTCATCTCATGTTAAATGGCGATGTGTGGTCTAAGATGGTAAACACGCTAAACCGCTCGCTCAATTCTAAGTAGTTCCTGAATTCGAACGGTAGAATTAAAAAAAAAAACAATGTTTACTTGTATTTCAATGGGAAACCTCACGCTCTGGGGGAATACTAAACTAATATTAAGGGCTCAAGTTTTTTTTTGTATATTTTTAACAAAATTTTGCGTTGTCTATCTGTAATGACCAACCCCACACTCATAATTTCATCACTAGTTAAAATGTTTACTGTTAAACGAAGTGACCACGTGTCAGCTAGTTAAATTTAAATGTAGCCATACCGTTACAGACAACCACGGTGTACACCAACAATAAATTAAATTAAAAAAAAAACTAATTATTTAAAGATTTAACTTAAATAATATGAAAACTATAACAGACAGATAAAGAAAATATATAGGAACAGAATGAAGACTTTAAAACTCTATTTTATATATAGACTGTATGATATGTCTCTACCGCTGCTTTGAATGTAATTTAATTATGTTTATTTTATCCTGTTTTACCAAGAGCTGTAATTAATACTGGTCCAGATGTTGTTGTAATCCAGTTGTCAATAAATATATTATTATTCTGTTGATATTTATGATTGAGTAATTTAAACTGAGCTCTAGATCAATTATAATGCATTTCAGCTAAAACTCATTGGCTATAATTATATCCTTAAGATATATCTATGTTATACCAATAGTTATTTTATTATATTAAAGTCAGACTCTGAACCAAGAATTTTATAGACGTCGTAAATAAAGTCAATTTAATTGTCTTCACAATTTATATATATCCCTTTTTATAAAATCGATTTCATTTCACATTCGAAACGGTGATATGGTAAAAATACAATGATACGCTTATTGCGTATACCCCGCCTGTAACATAGTGATGGGAACAATGGAATTTGTGGATACATCGACAAACAATCGATATCCGAATGCGCTATCTCAAACAATGCGTCAGGTTTGACAATGCGGGCTTTAGTTGTATTTAGCATATTGTATATAGGATCCAATTAGAGGAATGCTAATAATTGCGGTTAATACTCCCATTTATCTTAGAGAGGTTTATACTATAACAATAGATAAAGAATATTTATACTGGTAAATAAATAAACAGACCTCGTAGCGCATTGGTAGTGAAACCTATTATTGATTCGAGACATAGCCGTTTCGATTACCGCTTACGAATGTGAACTAATTGTCGGTTAATATGTAATTGTATATGAACTGTTTAATTTACATAATGCTAGTTATGGTTAGTTGGTAATTACATAATTAGACGTGATCTGAACATATTTCTTTAAGCGGTAAATATTATTAAGAAGCTGTTTATTTTAAATCACAAAATGTACCGCTTCTATTTTCCATTAAATTTTAATATGTTTTTGCACACAACATTAATATATTCTCGAACTCAAAGGTCAGTGGTAGTGTGTTGAGTTACTGTGTTTGAATCCTTGCGAACGAACCGGAGCTTTCAGTGAAGCAAAGCATCGTTGTGGAGCTTTATCTGAGCTCGTCTTGCTAGCTATAACCGTCAAATTAATAACCTGTCACTAACCATTTATACGTGTGTTCCGATCGATGCACTTGAGAACCAATCACCGTCTAGATGTAACGTGTTTAACATCAGGTGAACCAAATTGACCATAGAAGATGACAATAAAGCCGTCATAAAGGCCTCATCTACAAATATGACCTACTAACTTATTTTGAAACTTATTATATATGACCCATTATACTAATTAAAATAATAACAATAATAAAGAATAAGTTAACTCCGTCTTAACTAGTTCAGAATATTAATATCGTATGTCTTGTTCACTGTAATATTGTATTTAAGCTGCACTATATTTAAAACGATTTTTCAATAATAAAAAAGGTGAAGAGTCTGCAGAAAAAAAAACATCAGGTGAAATTGTGGTCAAGTGCTAACAGTTGCAAAGAAAATAAAATGTCATAAGAAACAGTAAAACATAGATATACTTAAGCTTCTATTCTATTCTTCTATTCTTCTATTGTGTATTTATTGGTTGTGATGAGTTTATTATAACTGCAAAATTATTCATCAATCGGTGATCCTTTCAATAATCCAAAATGTGTTAGTGGCTTTTGTATATTTTTAGTAAATATCTTATATTTATTTTATTATTACTATACATAATAGAATCCTCTCGGGCACTGTATATAGTAGAATTTGTCGATATATAAATTATCGAATTCTAATTTAATTTTATCGAAATTAATGTTGTTTGTTACGTCCCTACGATTTCTATTTTGATGTGATGTCAAACGTCCGAATAAATTCCTATTGTATTGTTAATTGCCGATCGATATGTTAAATGAACTATGACCGACATTGTGGGTTCGGTCGTTCCGGTGTTCTATTTCGGTCCCATTTTTTTTGTGTTTCGGACCTTTTGTGTGGTGCACTGTGATTTTCGAATTCCTTAATGCCTTATTATACTTTTAAATGGGATTGTTATTTCCTATACACCAAATTCTATACAATGCTGTCTCGACTGAATAGAATAGTACCGCTATCTAGTACCGAGTGTCGTAATAGACACGCGTGTAGCTTCATCATAGCTAGAGTAGAGAGTAGGATAAGTCTGGATAAATTCAGAATGGTATCTCGTAGTGACTCTTCAATCTTAAGAGGCATGGCAATTAGGTGGACATAGTGGGGTAGATTCTAGGAATGCCTGCGCTACCTAAATTGTTTCCCAGGCGTTGCAGTATGCATGGAAAATTTCTTGTGTGCGAATCAAAGCGCAGACTGCTTGTAAGTCATCTGAAAAAAAAACACACTGGGCCTATAATCATGATGGTTATATTCGTCATTCTTATGAGATGTATCTTGAATAAAGTTATTTCTTTTCACACCAATTGTTATTAACAAGTTGCATTATAATTTATAAGTGTTTATATTTTATTATCTTTAGAAGACTGTATGTATATATATATATATATATATATATATATATATATAGTATATTGTATGTATAATTACATAGTATTTAATGGTGGTAGAGCCACGCTGAAACTATTATTGGTTTCAGTATGAATGGGTCGGCTCGCCCGGGGTAGTACCACCCTCTCACAGAAAACCGACGTGAAGTAACAGTGCTTGCATTGTTGCGTTTCGTTCGGTCAGTGAGAGCGCCGGAGACCCACCTCCCCTCCCCTCGCCTATCTCCTCTCCCTTTCCCTCCTCTAACCCTTCCCTCCAAAAGATGGCAACGCATTTGCGACTCCTCTGGTGTTGTTAGTGTCCATGGACGGTGGTGTTCACTTAACAGCAGGTGACCCACCTGTTCGTTTGCCACCTATGACATAAAAAAAAAAAAAGTATAAAACAAAGTCCACTACCGCGTCTGTCTGTCTGTCTGTTCGCGATAAATCAAAAACCACTGAACGGATTTTCATGCGGTTTTCACCAGTAGATAAAGTGATTCATGAGGAAGATTTTGGTATATAAGGTTTAAAGTTTATTTATGAAATATGCTAGTATATATTATGAAATAAGGCTATAGTTTATATATAATATTTACAATGTTGGAATATTCCTTAAACTTTATTTGTTCGTTATCTGTGTCTCGTTACTCCAAAGTTATAGTTGTATCTGACAAAAAAGGGAAAGTAAGATTTATGCACCAAACATGAGTTTCCGTCCATTGCACAATATTTGTTCTGTATTTACCAAAGAAAATATTATCTTTATTTAAATTTAATTCTTTATAACGAACTAGAGTCATATTTGGCCGGTATTTATTACTTGTTTGACTTTAACAGTTTTTAGCCACATAAGTTTTGTATGTATTACTGTGTTTATGATGAAAAAATCTTTTTTTATATCCTGTTCTTTGTTATTTAATGGAAAGAGCTCCACCATTGTAACAAATATTTATATACCGTTACGGTTAAATTACTATTCTTTTAAATTATAGGACAGCTAACGTAAAATGAAAAAAAACCTCTTTTTCTAAAAACCCTAAAATGTCATAGGCTTTATTTGTCTTTGTGAAACAACTTGATTCGAGAAAACAAAAGTACAGATTAAAAACGTTATCAAAGTTACGGGAAAAAACTAATTATCATTAAATTCTTAAGAAGTGTTTTTATAGTCGTATTAAATTTAAACATTAGAATGTAATAACTGTTGTATTCCAAGTAATACTCCCGTTTTCTTTTAGCATAAATTCATATTGAAATGAAACACCAAAATATAGCTTCAAAGTCCCGCTAAGGGCGAAATTGAATAAAGACAACGTTTATCTCGTCTTTTTATACTTCTTATACCTTTATTGTTTGTTTTTTTTTTTTGTTTCCTCGACATCATTAACGTTACGCATATAAAAGAGAACGTAAATTCCTACTTTTTTAAGAGTCATATATTTCCGCACATCGTTTTCTCCCAAATTAAATTTCAACTTTACTTAGGGTTGTAGCGTGAAGTAATATTATCTGGAGCCTTCCTCAATAAAAAGGTTATCTAACGCAAAAATATTTTTCTCAAAGAATAGTGTTCACACTATTACCGTATTGATACAGACAAATTCTTAAGCTCATTTCTACTTAATGTAACAAGACAAAGTGATTGCAGTGTAGTAAATGGTGAGTACATCACAACTCCAAAACAAGTATGCCCGCTACAATTTATCGGCAAAATATATATAAATATAATATGCTGGCCTGGAAGCCTATCGGCTGCTGAGTTTATACTAGCTGATCCATAAATAATACAGTTACTTTGACGAGTATTACAATGAAGTCAGGTGAGGGCGATAGATATCTATCATCTCTCTTGGCTACTGAAGATACGCCCTCTGATAACAGAACACGAGACACCAAACGTTCCACGTATCGTATACGAGTTAAGAACTTGTATTAAGACATATTGTAACTCGAATTAATAAAATCATAAAAAGTATGAAGGTAAATTCAGTGACAAAGAAATCGGTAAGTAATAGATAAAATCAGTGACAAAGAAGTTAGTAAGTAATAGATAAATGCTAATATAATGAGGAGAAATTAAAGACCTATAAATAATTGAGTATTGAGTATCAAGGTAAGGATGGATATAAGAGTAGAGGAAGACCGAAAAGGTACGTGTGGACTGTGTGAAGATCCGGCAGATAGATACAATAATATTGAGATAGAGTTACCAGAGGAGTTTGGATGAAGAAAACGTGTAATGCCGCATCTACTGAGGTGGAATAAGGACGAGTTAAAGAAGATCTTATATGAGAAATTAATCCTATCCATAGACTCGCAATAGCGTATGACAAAAAGTCCGTGTATTAATTTTCTACTTCGAGGATAAATTTAGCAAGTTCTGGGGAAGGAAATCCGTCAACAGTTCTGATTACTGTATATAGATATCTAGTTTATAAGCAATTAGAAATTATAATTATTATATATATAGGCACTCTTGAGTTAGAAATTGACATGAATGAATTTCCGTTTTATCCGACTAACCCAGAAGAAGAGTAATATTCATTGAGAGTATTTATGTATATTACTTTGGCAAACTCTATAGTCTAAACGACTTGGTGGATTTTAATATCTGTAGCGTTAAATTCTTCTTACTTATAGTAGTGATATATGGTATTTAAGTATCATGACTATGAATGTGCATGACTTTGTATAAAAAAAGAAAAATAAAAACAAATATTTTGAACTACAACATTTTGCCAGTGCATTTTGTCTTTGCATAATTAGTCAACCAATTTTATTTAAAATTAATATATTTTCATGAGATACTGGCCGTCTATCATCAATACTTCTACGATCATTTACAAAATTATTTTAAGTTATTTTACTTTTCTTTTTTTTAACTTAATTTAGGGGCTTTTATTCCACAGAACGTATCAGCCCCATTGTTCCCCAATCCTTCTAGCTCTATCATGAAAGTCGCTGATGAGTTATCATTACCAGGTCATACAGCATCTTTGCTTCACCCGAACAGGGTTAAGCCAAGACGCTGTGACAAATACCTATGTTCTGGCAACTACTTTTCATACTACTCATCAGCGACTCTCTTTCGATGCGGTTATTAGCACATTCCATCATCAAGTGATGCACATCCTCAATTTTTTGCATACATCGCAATTGGGAGATTCCGTTTTCTTCATTAGATATGCTAAACATTTCGATGGATAGCGCCCCGAAAGGAGTCTTAAAGCTACCTTAACATTTAGTTTTTGTGATTATTTTTAGTGAAATTAACACCGACCGTGGAGCGGCTATCGAAAGGATTAATTAATTCTCACGTATCCTTATAAATATTATAAATGCACAGTTTGTTTGTGTGGTACCCTTTGACACCCTAACTACTCAAACAATCACCATGTCATTATCCATACACGTTGTAGTACCTTTGTAGTACCTTTGTAGTACCTTTCATTCATAAAAGAAGTACCGCAGCCGATGCATAGGTCAAATCTATATTAAAATGGACGAAGCCGCGAGCATCAGCTACTTTCAAATAACTCACTCTACCAGACCGGATATAGAATAGGTTTGAATGTGGATTCCATGAAAACGATTGTGTAGATAGAATCGACTCAATGTCCGTGTTCGCCGACGGCGCACCTACATTGTTACAGTTATTCAAATGGACGCCTAATCTCGTTTCGGGATATTCAGGAAAACGCTCCACGCTTCCCGACATAAACCGACTTATTTAAAGGTGTACATACACTGTCAATATCGTTACAGACCATTTTCTCTAAACAGCCGACTTTATTTGCACCGAGATTGGAATTTTATTGTGCGTGCTATTCAGTTTTTTTTTTTGTTTCATTAATTTATCGAGCGAAAATGTTGATAAGATAGATTTATATTGGGAATTATCTTTGTGAAAATACATTCGATACTTACATAACATGACAGTCCTTTGGATGCGTTTCAAATGATTCCTCGTAAATTTCGCATTTTATTGGCACAGTTGCTACATGCATCGAGAGAAAATACAGTAGATTCTCTCAAATCGGGCATTTCAGTAGTTCGATACGTCCAATAATCCAGTACCCTACGCTCACGGCTTCTTCACCACTTCCTACTTTTGTTCCTTGTTTGAGCACCGGTATTAGTGTAACCTTCAAAAATTCTATACAGGTTTTCTATACAATCTAATAATCCGAACATTTCAATATTTCGATACTTCCTTTTTTTAAAGTGCTAGATTAGTGAGACTCTTCTCTATATTATAATACTAGTCGAATCTCTCCCATTCCTTTGGGTATTAAAAATGATAAAGATCAATCGAATCCAAAAAAATATACGGTCTGGTACTACTACTACGAAAAATTCCGTATAAATTAATCATAGTCCTATGCTGATCACTCACTGATACATTGAGTAGTGTTCACGTGATTGGATCTCGAAGGTGGAAGTGTACGTCACTTCCCCCCCTACAGACGTAACCGTGCGCGAATTTCATTCACGAGGATATATATATATATAACTTTATTGTTTCTAGGAAACTACGTATTTTATTTGTTTTTTTTTGTAATCTTTTTTTTTTATTATCGAATCGTAACTTTATCATTATTGTTTAACCAGTAAAACGATTTTAAGATACTTTTATTAAATTTTATCATTATTCTCGAGACACTATGAGAAATGATCATGAATCTATATTTTACTCTAAACAATTATCTATCAGCGAGTAAGATTTTTGTCCAAATCGGTTCCGCCAATTCTATATCAGCCCAGACAGACAACATATTACATATTTATATGAGGACTACAATCTCTATGAGTGTTTTCTATTATAGATAATAGAAATATTAATAACATGCTCTCATTAAGATCTTATTTTTTCAATTCAAATATTTAGAGGTATAGACAATATACAGTTCTGTTAATGACTGTTAACATTACAAATTTACAATTTTTAAGTTTAGCTTATAAATTTTTAAGAATATGCGACTGAAGTCTAGTAATTCTAAAGGCTATTCTGTGGTGGCTTTGGTTGTTCTTCGGACCTATTTGTCTCTGATTTTATTATTTAAAGAAATTTCAAGCAGAGCCTTTTTTTCATTGCTCTTTGGCTTTCAGCTTTCTTTTGAAATTGCTAGACTTAACTGGCAATAGGGGAAATACACGAAGAAGGGATAGCCGATGGAGCTGAGGGGTTCTCAAGTCGTAATTGTGAATTAATAGGCTCAGCGACTACAATTAAGCCACAATGACAGTCGTACAACTACGCGTTACTACTGCTGTGTGTGCACGGCCTGATTATATCTTGTAACTATTTGGTTTTTCTACATTGTTATATTCTTGGACGTTGCTCAAAACATCAGTCTTAGTTTGAGACAGCGTATTTAAATGTTTAAAAATAATGTTGTTACATAAAATTAGTTTAACGAAAGCGTTTAAATTGAATACATTCAAAGAAATTGAGATTATAGCGCGTAAGTATTTTACGATCTATTAAAATTTTATTTTATCGAATCCAATTTATCCTATTCAAGAAGTTACTCCGCTATATATATTTAAAGGTAATGGTGTCATAAAATTTTGAAAATATTAAACGTTAGTGAGTTGTAATAGTACAAGCGGTTATATGAACCAGAGTTGTAAATAGTCTTAGTAATAAGGTTTTATTATTTTATTATAGTAATATGCGATTGAAATTACTAGTACTAGTAAAATAACAAAGATTATAAGTGGGACATTTTTTTTAAATATCAATGAATGCATTAACTTACACTAAAATATATTTTCTCACCTCATTCTTGCAATTAACTATAATGTTTAATATTAGTTTTACTGCTACCGAAGTAATATAGTCGATGGGGACACTAAGTTTTGTATCTTATGTGGTTAAATAAGTTTTGGTCGTTCGATTTCCTTTGGTAAAGGCTTAAATTAAATTTAAGATCTTAGAATGTTTAAAAAAATCATAATTGCCATTGAAGAATCGAACACCCTCTTTGTCGTTTTTAAATAAATGTGTGTTGGTCCTTAGAACACGGTCGATCAACCAAAAACAGCAGAAACTTTCTCAAAAATGTGGCGGGAGTGCCTTTTTCCATTCCGTCAATGAGCACGTCAATCGCTTTTGATCTTCTAAGTCCTATCCCGTGGTGGTAAATTATTAACAAACACAAATAACGTAGCGATGTTTATAGGCGTGTAAAGAATTCCGTTTGTGTGAAATATTTGACTTGGCATCTATTCCTTTCTGTTTTATGCGTTTCTTAGAATTTCAATTTTAAAACAAGCAAAATGAATGAAATCTTAATAATAATTGATTTAATATTGTGTATTCTATTATTATCAACTCTACAACATAAATTCAACCAATATAAGCGAATACGATACGGTTTTATAAAGCTTGTAAGAGATTAATCCTGCCCCAGACACCGTTGAACTGTACAAAGAGTTTTCTTTTTGGTTTCCAGTTCGGTGGCGACCCCGCGCTCGTTGCAATTTCTTTGATCTATCTACAGAGGTGGCACCCCTACTGTCGTTCATTTAAAATATACAGAGACACGTGACATGGGTCTGTTTCTTTGAGAACTCATTGCCTCCACGCATGAACGGTTCTATGTCTATAAGGTAGTCTGGAGGAAACTTTTACAGACAACTTAAACAGACACCCTTGTCGCTCCAAATTTAACTTTCCAAACACATTTTGTCACCTTCTATACGTCTATAGTTTGAGTAGTGTATCACTAACGCACCTTCTCAAACAATAACCAATGTGGTGTTTAACTAATCTTATAATTTCTTTTTGTTCACAGGTACAGTGCATAGTGATATAATAGTGCAATACCTGATGTTAGCCATATTTTGGCGATAACGGTGCGTGTGCTCGTGTCGTGTGAATGTGGCAAGCGAGTTGATCGAGCTGGCGTGGTACGGGGCCGGCGGGGGGGCGATGCAGGCCGGGGCGGGATGGTTCGTGCCATGGACCATGGGCATGCAGAAGTTCGCGGTGGCACTACCTATGGGTGGAGTAGTGCCGCTAGTGCCACCGCTACTGGCGGCATTGCCACCCGCGCCACAACCACTGCGGCTTATAGCGCCACCGCCGCTGCCGCACCAAGCACAAGCGGGACGAAAGGTATTTTATTGAGGGACAAATCTAGATTGTATCAATTTTTAACATTCTTTCATTGGTAGACAGCGTCATAAATTAACAGAACTATGTATAGATTTATCCAAAAAAACACAGAAAAAAAAAGTTAAAATTTAAAATTGAGAAAACAATTTTTAATCAGTTTGTCGAAATAAGTGAAGCAAATAAATCCATAAAAGTCAATATCCGCCGATCTATCCCATTCGTTTAATAAGAACGGACCCTAACGCCATACATTTTCACATATACGACTCACTTGAAAAGAGTTGTCGTACCATAGTATTTTACGCTTTGTTAGGGTTATAGGATATCTCATTGTCTGGTGTAAAAATGGAGTAATAGAAAAAAGGTCTGACACGGGTTCGCTCTCCATTACCCAGGATAACTGATATTGAAACTTGCATGTTTTTTCTTTTCAAAATACTATTCTTCAGCTGGACGTACTCCTTGAAAGTAGTTTTAATTTCTTAACTTTCCTATAAAACGATAATTAAGTGTAGTAATTATTCATTGAGATTTATAAATATATTGTTGTACTATATAGTCAATTTACTACGAAAGTTTATTTTTTACGTAACATCACGCTACCAGCTTTGTTAGCGAAGTAACTACAATACAAAGTGTAGGTAAAATAAATAATAATTTAAAAATAAACTAAAATAACACGCTTTCATAAAAAATCCAACTAAAAAACAGAAAATAAAATTTAATAAATTTGGATTAAGAATAGTGTAAATCATTACATAGTATAAAACAGAGTCCCCTGCCGCGTCTGTCTGTCTGTCTGTTCGCGATAAACTCAAAAACTACTGAACGGATCTTCATACGGTTTTCACAAGTGGATAGAGTAATTAATGAGGAACATTTTAGTATATAATTTGTCAAAGATATATTTATAATCAGGGCGAGACAACGTCTGACGGGCCCGCTAGTTAGAAATAAATGTATATTTTTGTAAAAAGTGACAAAAAAATGATTAAAATTCTGATATCTGGAGGTGCTGATTATTAACAGTGACGCATGTTAATGTTTTTTTAAAGTATTATTTTATTTTTATTTTTTTTTCCGATTATTGCATTGTCATCGACCTTTGACAGGTGTGCAAAGTTTGAATTAAATCTGATCGTTCAAAGTAGGACAAAATCGAGCTCAAAGGGGTCAGTTACAAACATACATACATACAGGTGAAACTAATAAAAGCGTGTTAATAAAAAACGCTGTACATAAACTATATAGTAGTGTGTTGCGATACTGGGTACAATGGACTAACGAAGACGGCTTGACTGCCCGACGAAAAATTTGCATTACGAAACTGTAAATGTTAGGGAGACGTTATGCTACGCATCACAGTCGCGCGTTCACATCCCTAACAACGGACGTGCTGTAATTTTAAGGCACACGAATTAAAACCAGCGATAGTATAGATAGAACATAATCGATATTTATACTTATAAAATCAAACTGAAGATATTATAATATCGAAAAATATGTGAACCCTTAAAATTTTAATTACTAATTTTCAAGCAATACGCTTAATATAATATATATTTACCCAAAACGAACACCTACTTTATACCCGGGATACGATAGCGTCACCACATTAGTGCCAGTCGAACGTCTTTCCTAAAAGACTGGTCAATTATCGTGCAACACTATAATCGATTACAAGAGAAAAAAATGTCCTAATTATTGCTCTACAGCCGTATTTGGTTTATTCATAATACAGACATCGATAATAAATCGATACAATGGATAATATTGAGTTAAAATGTCTGATATATCACATATCGACATTTGAAAAAAATTACACCCGTACTCGTCCTCTAGACTAAACTCTGAACAGAAATTAAAAAAAAATTAACGCTAAAAACGCATGCTCGCGCTCTTATCTATGTTAAAATTTACAACACAAAATTTAATTACACATTCACGAAGCACTTTATCTCCTATGGTTCTTTATTAGTTATCTTAATTTAAAATCTGAAAATAAAAAAACAAGTTAGCTAATGTGCTCTTTGTAGCGTTTAAGTAGCGCCGTCCCGTTTCGTTATCGCCGTCCCTTTTTTTCACGAGTGTCATGCTTGCTATAATTAACTTACTGTCTCTGGAGCTACTTTAGACTACTCGTATAGAAATTAGTGTGGCCCGTTCGATAAGCGACAGCGTCGATTTTGTTTAGCTATTTTAAATATGTCATATTTTATCCCATACAAATAATGCAAAAACAGCTGAATATATTTTGATTAAACTGTTTAATTTGACTTCTTTGATATTTGGCCCTTAGATATCGAAAAATTTAACATGATATATTTATGTAATATAAAAGTTTTGGAGTTTTAAGATGTCACAATTTTTATAACTAATCCGCATTCGGCGATGTTTATTTTCCTACAGTGGAAAAATGGCAAGCACTGTAGTAAGCTCCAGACCAATAGCGTTAATCAATTAAAAAAAAACCTGTAGTGCGTATCCGCAATTTCACGTAGACGAAGTAGACGAATCCGAACGAACTGTTATACCCGAACCTTACACCCTAATATGCCGACCTTTCTCCAACACCACGGAACCATATCCCTTCCTACCTAGCATACCTTCCTTCCTTTCTTAGTACCTAGAGTCAGCACTTTTCCAGTCCTCTCACGGTCCTCGATACCACCCGACAGTTGATTCCCAGTCTCGGTCCATAACACTTTAAATCCTCATAATTATTCAGTGTTAAATAATAAATATACTAAGTGAACGAATCTTTCTTAAATAATAAATAAATAAATATATATATATAGTGAGAATAAATCATTTTCTTTAAAGGGATTTGTAGAATCCCTTATAACAGGACGAAATATATGGGATTTAATAATAGTTTTTTGTAATGTTTTCTCCGTAAAATGGTATTCTTTCTTGAAAGCGACAACCATACAGTAATTTCACACACACCTGACTTCCTGTTTTTCGTAATATTCGTACATACATACATATATCGTTCCCATAATATATTCTTTGTATATTAAATATAAATGATAATTATCACAAAATATTCCTTTCATCTATGTTCTAAAGACTTCTATTTGTAACCAATTTTATCTTAGCTAAGATCTAAATTTATTTGAACATTTTATGACGATCAAACAAGTTATGTTTTTTTAATACGTATTTTATGTAAGTAATAATATCAAACAGAAATATGAAAATAAAATATATATTCTATTGTGTTATAATTATATGCCTATATTTTTCTTAATGACCATTTTAATTCAGTCGATGAAGATATGTGATGACATAGTTCTAGACGTGGTGACATTTTATCTTCAATAACAACTCCAGTAGGAAAATGGTGTGATAGAAGATCATACAATGGTGACTCGTCATGGGAAAGGAAATAACGTAAAAATGGATTAATTTTCTCGTATCGTCGCAACTCTAAATAATAGGTTGATAAAAAAACCGAATACGAACCGAATCGCACCTAATAATTTTCAATGCATTCTTCGTATAAATTCCAAACAATAGCATTTTCATTTTTATTATTTCAATCCCACTAATGGGCGTAGACTTTCCTTTCATTATTGTCTTAGAACCCTACTGTACTATAAAGAATTATTGAAAATACCATCGATAAAATAATATATTATAAACAAACGGACGATCTTTATCTACAATATTTTTTAGAAATCTTTTGTATAGTTAATAGATTTTATGCATTTGATCAAAATGTCACCTGATATTAAAATGAACACGTTAAACCTAGAGGATAATTGGCTCCCAATTGCGGTAACTGGTGGACGAGCATTAGAAAAAACCCTATCCCCGAAGCACGGTCACATCACGATGTTCTCCTTTAATGAAAGTCACAACTCATTGCAGATATTTAGTAAAATTATACTATAAAGTAATAGATGTAACGTTCTATATTGAAAAAGGCGATTAGGAAACCATTTCGCTTCCAGAAATATCTTCGAGACGAATGAACGCGATTCCGTTAATATACGTAATCGGATTATTACTTTTCCTTTTGCGCTTATTACTATACCTTCTTAAGATAAGTCACATTCTCGGGCGATAATAATATTATCCGTCGATTTTCTTTACATTTTCATATTTATGGCGATTCTATTTAATTACTGTGAGATCATTAACGTTGCTTTCATATCTCAAAAGGTCGAATGCATAATGGTACAGTACTCCCAGTATTCAACTATCTAGTAGTTAGATATAACAAGCAAGTTTAAAAATGTCGTTAAGTGCCTTATGGTGCATTTGTACGCGTAACTTATATCTAGTTTTTATCCACATTCTCATTTAAGGTCAGGTGAGATTGTGAATGGACCTCTGCAATTAACCTTAATAATGACCATTATTAAACATCAAGTCTTTGGCGAAGTAGTGGATGCATCGAGTTTCATAGATTTGAATAGTACATAGGGCTTAAGCTTTTGATAAAGAAAAAGTTACCATGAACCCGTGGCATTGTGATAGATAATTTCCTAATACCCACCTAGCTAGCTAGTTATCATATTCGAGTTGAAAATCTATCATTAATCATCAATGTATAATGGCAAAAGAGGTATATTCCAGCATCTACGATAGGAAGTGACACTCCTAGTCTTAGCGTGTTACAAACATTAACCACATTACCATTAAACACCAAATGAGTTTTTGGTCAATGCTAAATCTATAGAGTACCGTCACACAACTTATAAAAATATCGTTTTTTTTTTTCAACTTTTTTCTGTTGAAATATTTGTGATTTTTTACTACTGTAATCATATGTTCATATATATGCGTTTGTTTTGTAAGAAATATTTTATGTCATCTTTTTATTGAGTTTTCGAGTGATTTTGGTGGCGGGCAATTTTATCTCAACTTTTATTCAAACATAAATCCTACGAAGTTGAATTAAGAGATAACAAAGACTTTGTACATGCTTTTAAGTAAATAAAAGTTTCAACTTTAAAATCATATAAACTCATATGTATGATAGTATCATATAAACTTTCTTTATATATTTTTTCACATCAACGAATTCGCTTGTAAATTGCTTTTTGAGCAAAGATTCAGTGATTGGCCAAGTTGGCGCATTCGACGGTACTAGTGGGCGCTCAGTGGTCGACATTCGACCATAGTTCATTGATTATTTTATTAGGGTTAATATCATTGTTGAATGTAGAATAAAAAAGGGTAATTGGAACGTAAGAGTAAAATAATACATACAGTCGAGCATAGCAACCTCCTTCACAACCTTTTTTGAAGTCCTTTATTGATAGATGTCAAAATGTCTTTTTTATTTAAGTACATGTGTGTATATGTTGTGTAAAATTGAAGCAGTAGTGTGAGTAATGCATATTTTAATTAATTCAATGTACTTCTAATGCATTTTATATAAAATAAATAGCTTTCTGCACTTCTCCTCCATATAAACTTCAACTATGCCAAATTTCACGGTCATCCGTTCGCCCAATTCCGTTAAAAAGGGGTACAAACTTTAGGCTTCACGTATTAATAAAGAAATGTCAGCAACGGAATGGCAATAATAGTTTATTAAAAATGAATATAAATTTAGTATTAAATATTAAGATACCAATCTTTTGCGAACTATATGATGATTTAAGCCTGGAATGAACATATCTAAGATAGAGCAGTAAAGCCGGCAACAAAACGCCCAGGGCATAAATTCGCATGCGAATTAGCTAATGACCATAACCCACTCTCATAGTAGCTATTACTCTTTGATTTATGCCATAAATTACCCACAATTATGGAATGCATCGGCGTAACATGTTAATACGAACTGCAATTTTGAGATTTTGAAAATTTTTGTGGCATATAGTTTTCTATTGGGGCTAATCAGTAATGATAAAATTTAACAAAGGTATTTTAAAATGGATAAAATAGTAAATGAAAAGTGTAGAAGATGTCACTGTTAAAAGGTAGCATATAATCAAATTCTATTTTAAATCTACTTTTGGATTGGTAGCGAGTAATTTCTTAGCAATTATTTTCTTGTATTTTTAAAAGAAGATGCGGCTAACCCTCCACTTAGTGAGACAGGTAGGTCGGGCTCCGCGCTTCTAAAAATAACTAACTCCATATTAATCCGAATAAGATCGAGTGAATGCGATCACGCGTTAATTTCTCTCGTCCAGGAACGTCGATTATTTATTTTCGTTCTACAACCTTCACTCCGTTATGCTTGTAAGATGTGACGGTTTGTTAGTTAGTATTATGTGGGCTGTGTTTCTTTTTATAAATAAAATATATAATCTCAGTAGTATACGACATATAATTACAATTCTGCTTAGATCAACTGAATTATTAGTCCCTTAACCCTTTGTAGTTCTTACTTGTTTACTACTAAAGATAGGCGCTTGGCTTAAGGCATTCGTTCGTTCGTTCCGTTCCGCAATCTTCTTAACTAATTGCTTGACTTGATATTTAAGGAAGTTAGCCTTAAATTTATGATTCATGTAACTAGAAAAATTATAATCTTTCACTTCGATAATTAGTCTTTTCACCTTTTGACAAGTACATTGCCAACTTATTGATTCGTATAATTTTAGAAAATTTATCACTTAATTACATTTGACCTTGCCCAATAAATTTTACAAGTAGAAGTGTTAGTCTAGCGCAAGTTCAGATTTCTTATAAGAATTTTACCTCAAGTGCTATTTCAATTTAGTAAATCTTAGTAGAATCGTCGCAATTGCATCTTATATGTAAAGCTTTTAAAATTGAAAATTCATATTTCAAGCATCTTTTCAGACCACGATCTTGAACCTTTACGAAGGGCGAATAGTACTTGATATTAAGTGGCCTATTGAATATTGAGTATCCAGTCTTTCTTCTACCAAAGAAATATTAGCATCTTATTAGAAAACAAGAACATTCAAGTTTTTTACGTACTCTTTATCTGTTATTCTTTTGATTTTTCTATTATATCTAGTAGTAAGCAAGCGGAAAGGTAGAACGAAAAGCAAAGCCAAAAAGCGATATTAACATGAGTTCTTATATTCCAAATAACCTTTAGTGATATTATGATTCAGACGTTATCACGAAATTTGTTTTTTTTATATCATAGCATCCAAACGAACAGGTGAATGATGTTAAGTTATCACCACCGTCCATAGACATTAACAACACCAGGACAGTCTCAAGTGCGTTGTCAGCCTGTGTTTAGGGGGAAGAGGGGGAGGCAAGAGGAGGGGGAAGGGAGGGTAAGTGGGCCTCCGGCGCTCTCACTGACCGAACGAAATGCAACAATGCAAGCACTGTTACTTCATGTTGGTTTTGTATAAGAGGGTGGTACTAAACCAGGCGAGCCAATGCATTCATACCGAAACCAGTAATAGCTTCAGCGTGGCTCTACCACCACCAAAAATTCTAGGAAAGGAATTCTTAGTGAGATATTAGTCTGTGATGCCACGTAGACTTAATTTTAATTTGTAAACTTGTGTATTTTATCCTATGTACTACAATATCAGTGATTTTTTTATGCGTGATGAAGATGTGAACGTGAGGACGTGTTAGTGTACCGCATGGACCAACTAAAAGAATCCAGCGATTAGTCAGAGCTTTCTGTGAAGGAAAATATTTTGTTGGGACTACTAGTAGGTAGTGCTTTTCCAAAGGCCTGTTTTGCTAGCTACCATCTACAACTTGAAAATCTGTCGGCAAGTACTTATGGGCGTGTTCTGACTGCTACATTTGAAAGCAGTTCCCCCTTGCATTTACCATATTATCATATCATGCCACATCGTCCCTTAATATCTAGTGTTATTGTAGTCCAACTCCAGAATATGTAAATTATAACAGGTGATATATGAGTTAATTTACACTTTTGTGGCCACAAAACTGACAGACGCTTGTAGAATTATAATATGTTCCTATTAGATAGTAAATAGAGAAATTGCAGAGTAAAATAAATAACTTATTTTTATATTAGGTACCAACAAATGGAAAGTAATGAATAATGCTTGCGTCCACATTATCGATTATTCTATTTAAAATGTCACCTTGCGTTCTTTGAACTACAATAACATTCGGTTGACATTCGACAAATTTACGTGAATAGATATTTTTCTATTAAACCTCTACGTTTATTTGCTCACCTACTTATCTTCATACAAATAAAAATCAATTGCCGAATTTTTGTATGCGCATCAATTTAGAACTGCAATTTGACTAATTATTTTTTTGGTATGTTTGTAAATGTCAGAGTTTGTATGAAAGAAAATGTTTGGAAAATCGTAGGAAAATGTGAAAATTTTGTGTAAAAAAATCCATATAAAAAGTTACTGAGTGAGTGAAACAGAAAACAGTAGCGAAATCTTCACAAATATTGATAACATTGAAAGATTAACGTTCAGTTATTCAGTTGCCGTTTTATTTTATTACATGTTCGTGGTGTAAAGGGAAGATTTGATCTTATTTCATTCATTAGTACTTATAGATTACTATTATAGATATAGATTATAGATACTTATAGATATTAGTACTTATAGTAGTAAAATTATAGAATTAATTCATGTAGTTAGTTGAGATTTTACTCCGTATATGCGATGAGAGGAAAAAGAAGATTTAGCCAGGATATTGTATCCGATTTGATTGCGAGCACCATAAACCACGTGTAAAATCTGTCATAGTGTCACGATTGGCAGGTCTCGTTTTATAATCAGCTGATATATATTGTATTTGATTGATGGAAAACATTACTTTGCATACGCTTGTAACGTAACGATCCATTGTTAAATATCAGAGTGGACGTTACTTTGTACTTCCGCCTGGAATTGACTGACCACCGCCATGTCCCCACGTCCGTGTTAGTAAGACGTGGCTGCGGCCAATGCATTCCAGGCGGAATTATAACCAAGCAAGCGACAGAGAGGGTTTTGTAGAAAAATAGGTGCGACCATCGTTGCTCTTATTGGTCTTAGCGTGATGATATATAGCCTATGGCACTCACAAATAACGTGGCTTTCTATTTGTAAAATAATTTTCAAAATCGGTTTAGTGGTTCCTGAGATTACCCCCTACAACGTCACAAAATCACAAACTTTACCTCTTTATGATATTATTATTATTAGTATAGATTATCTAATGTATATAACGACAACATTTTTGCATATAATTATAAGAAATGACTTATCAATAATTAAAGTCACGTTTTAAAGTTAGTTCGATCTCACCGCGCCACTCCATCTAGAGTTATAATCCAAGATATTATCTCTCCGCTTTTTATGATCTCAATGTATTTATGGAATAATTATTATTATTATTCCAGTATGTTCACTGACCGTTTAATCTACGTGGACGTATAAAAATAAAAAAATAAAAACCACGCGTGTGACGGCGTTCTCACAGTGGCCACTACAGTATTTTTCATATTTTTTCTACTAAACACGACTCGCATCGATTTAGTAATCTCAACTTTATTCTGAAATACGCATAGGTTATATTAGAATGTATGGATAAAGTTAGTTGGCTGTGTCGCACTTATTTTTTCTAGTTTTGCTCGAAATGCTATGCATGTTGATTATTGCTTTTCTGTGGCCTAAAGCGTTGCGTGCGGTTTACTAATCACTTCATTGATTATCTGAGATGTCTAAAGAGGCATGTTTAACCTGTATAACCAGTGTAAAATTAGTAACTGGTAAAAATATTTCAGTCCTTCAAACAGGTCCTATATAGTAATTATATAGTTAAATAATGCCGATGGCAAAATAATTATGTAGTCGCGTTGTTATAAAACTAGGTAAGTATTAAATTATATTCTGACATTTTAAATATTCTGCCCTTATTAGTTGAACGTTTATTTTTACTCGGCTTAACGACAGACTCACTCGAGGGTGATCACTAACAAGGCAGGTCCTATATCATAGTGCCATGGTTTCGATTCCGTGTTTTTGTTCATCGAAAGTTCTAGTATATTTGTTGGATTCCAAACCTACGTCCTTTGATGCGTTGCCTGATGATACCACTAAGCCGTCATCGAATAAAGTAAATTATTATGCAAATTTATTGATTAAAAACGTAAATTATATGCCATTAGATAGATATAAGTTCGACAAATATGCATGTCTTTTCTCATTTAATTGTAGACATGATTCAATTGTCAATTTAACCAACCCTCTTTACTAAATATTTCCATAAAATATTAAGTAGTGTTTGTTCCGCCGGCTGTGTTACAGTTTCACGGCTAGTACAGATGTCAACGTGAGCTTAAATTGATGCCCGTCAGTGACATTTTAATATTGTAAATAATTCATATACATTTTTTGGAGAATAAATAATAATAATAATTATGTTTACATATTTATTGCGCGTAATTTAACACAGTTCGAATTGAAATGATGTCCTAATCAAATTACAATTTAATATTTTTCTCATTATGTATATGTATGTATTAAAAATATATTAACATACAAAAGTCCGTGTCACTGAATAGTAAATTCAATAAAAACATTTTGCCGGAAAAATTCACGATCGTTATTCACGTTTTATTGTAAGCGAAGAAATACGTACGTCACGTTATCCTAATAGGTACAAACACACACGCTTGTTAAGCATAACAGCATCTCACGTCGGTAGCTGACTTTAATAATAATTGGTTTTAGAATGTGGATAAATCCGTGGGAAGATTTAGTTTGGATTGTAAGATAGTTTGTGCTATTGAATCATATGAAATTACCCGGTCTTTTAATTATTGTAACAGATTATACACACCGCTAGTTGGAGAGATCATTATGCATGTTTAAAAACGGCTCGTAATGTCATACTTGAGCCAGAAACCTCTTCGAATTGTGGACATAAAAATGACGTCAATTCTCGTCTAACTGGCGATTTCAAACGCCAAGAAGTCCACAATTGTATACTTTTACACATACGGAGGGGTACTATAGGAAAATGTCTCAGATTCAGGTTGCTCACGTATTTTTCTTCAACGCCAAGTTATCGTGTTACCAATAAAATTTGTGTGTAGCGAAATTCATTAGCATATCGGATTTTGAGCATGCGGACATCGGATCGGATCGGACCAGTAAAACCACACGACTCGGACGTTTCACACCATATTTGAACCCTTTAGGTGATACTGTTCTCTTTATCCATTTTTTTTAAATTTTCCTATCAATTTTTTTTCCTTAAATATTCAAGTTCTCTCTCTCACCATAAAGCAGGACAACACCTGTCTACCGGGTCCGCTAGTACAATAAAACACAATAACATGGTTATTTTTTATTTCTGTTATTTACGATTTTTATTTATTGACGTTCTTTGCCACCTTTTTCATACCAAATTTAGTACCTACCTAAAGCATTATCCAGATTTTAGCACTGACATATAAATGATAGAGCGCAAATCAGTTTATTTCAAGATTGATATAACTATACAATTATTGTCTCTCGCTCTATTTCTCCCCGTAATTACGTATTTCGCAGGAACATAGCGACAATAGAAATCGTTAATTATCGACTTTTGTAGATTCAGATTATGTACAAAGTAAAGTATTTTAATTGAAATATGTACTCTTCATTGTAATTGTATCGTGAAATAATTTTGGTATTACGTTTGGTATCGTTGCTTTCCTAAAACTTGGGTATGGCTGGTAAATAAACTAAAGGAATTGATTGATATTTAGTCATTTCTGCTATCGCTTTGAGTCCTATTATTTTTAAATCAGATACCGAAGATCGATGGACGTGGCTCTATTAGATAAATATAAGTTATAAGAAGTGGGTGTGCTTATGACCACACGATAGAGGTATACAAATACATCATTCAATGCATCATCGACCCCAACGCGCTTTATATCGAGTGAAGTAGAGTGAACCCGGCTTAGCGTCACCAACCCGAATATGACGATTTACTTTCGTCAACAGTTCCGTAAGAGCGAACAATATGCCTACAGAAGTTGTCACTTCAATAAATAGTACTATTAAAAATTAACACAATTTTACATATTACATTTGAAAGCTATATAATAATGTATGAAACGTCTCATATCATGTTACCGGGACATATTAGCCGTTTAGTCGGGAGTTGTATATCGTGGGAACCGAATGTCGAAACGCTTTTGTATCGATAATCGTTAATCAATCGTATACAACGATACAGCGCAACGCTTAATATGCATGAAACCGCACATAATCGTTGAATAGACGATTATTGGTCTGTTATTTTCGTTTGTGTGTTGTTTTATGTACGGTGATAATTTGCAGGTGGCTCAGTCTGGTCAGATATTATTGATTCTGATGCGGTTACGGTCCAACCGTATTGAATGCCTAACGAGAGAGTGAGTGGGCTTTAGCGGTTAACCTAAAATACTAGTATTTTAATGAAACAGTATTTCAGTTCGTCATGTCTTCGTGATTTAGTGGTTTGACTAGTGGAATTTCTATGCGATATCCATAGGTTCGAAACCTGGCGTGTACCAAATTTTTTTTCAAAATTCGCGTATGTTTATTAATTTGAATTAGTAACACTACCGCCCACGGTGAAGAGAAACATCGCGAGGAAACCTCAACCTGAGAAATGTCACCGTGTCTGGAAAAATATAGAACTGTGGATTTCTTGGGATTTGAAACTGCTAATACATCGCGGGCTGGCGCGGTGATTATGCCCATACCTTCCCTCGGGAAGAGGCCTATGACCCTGCAGTGGGTCACTTACAAGCTGATGATAATGATGACTATTTCGGTTAGCATTTTCATTTACTTATATCAGACAAAACTTTAACGAATTTATTAATAAAATTTTAATTTAGACGACGTATTAATATAATGATATAAAACTTACTCTACTTACTAGAAATATAAGTATTCAAGTAATATTAGGAATAAATTGTGGATTAACTACGAAAATAAAAGAATTCAGATAATAAAAACTAAAATTGAACCGTATGATACAAAACAAAATAATAAATACTCAGCATGAATATGTTATATTAAAGAACATCTCCAATTACCATTAATCAAAATCTAAAAAGGTTATCAATTTAGCACACTTTTTTCTTACTCGTTGATGTTGTGTCTTAATGACCTCTTCTTAGATCTAGCATTTAGCACTTAAACCTACAACTACGGGAGACGAGAATTATGTTGCCGTATACGCCAGCTAAATTAATGTTTGGGCCGGAATGATAAAGCCAATTTCTTACATGTCCGAAATAATTGAGATCAGCCACAGATATTCATCGGTCCCACATGGCGGAACATCGTCTCTACTCATACACATCTAGCGATTGTGATACGATTTATTATTTTCTTCCATCAGACGACGATCAAAATTAGAGTAATATTACATTTTTTAAAGTTTAAATATAATATTTATTTCTTTGAAAAAGTAACTCGGTTATTAGAGTTCATTCATACAAAGGTCATGAATAGACAAAAATCGAATGAAACAAATAAGATACTGGGTTCTATCCGCGACTTCGCGTGGAATAGTTACTTTGCGTTAATGCTAACACGCAGCGGAATCTCTCAAAAGGAAAAAAGAACGATTTCTAAAGGTTCTTCATTGGTGCTCCGCTCCTGTGGCTCTTAGCGTGACCATACATAAGTAATATATACTGTACTGTAATATATACCCTTCATCTATAAATGAGCTAACACTGAAAGAATTTTTCAAATTTTTTTTTATTGTATCACGGCAAAATGACTGCACTAAACCTGATGGTAAGCACAGTACAATCCAAAAACAATGCCGACCACCGAGTGACACACTATCCATCGCCGATCGCCGCTGACATGCCGGCCAGCGAAGAGCTGGATATGCACAGGCTGATCCCGAAACACGACTCGCAGAAGCGAATCACTATGACTGGCTTTTTCGCCATATACATGGTGGTTGCGACCTAGTGGGGCTTTAAAACCCTACCAGCCCGCTTTCGCCATTGCCTCGTCCGTTATTCAGCCGGGTGCACCACGTGCAGGTAAGGTTGGCTTGGATGTCTCAAGTCTTAGATGTTATTCGACACCCCTTACACCCCTAAAATTTTAAATCGGGGCAGTAGTTCATGAGATTAGCGTATTCAAGCAAACAAACTCGTCACCTTTATAACATTAGTATAGATTTAGTAAATACTTTCTCATTTTCAACATGTGTAACTAATGTTCGTATAACGGATTGCGTCTCGAAAAATTGTTTGACATGTTACCTGTGCCTGCTTACCACTATAGTACCGCTGACCATCAGCAGGAGGTTCATCTCCATATGTGTAACGTGTGAACAATGACGACGTCTGGAAATTACACCACTCTGGATCCACCAAAAAAGAATGTAATATTTGTGAAAATATGTATGATAAAAAAATAAACCAGATCGAGTTTCATGCCGGTTCTTTGATTTTCTGGGTTGTTTTTTGAACTGGTGGTAGTTTTGACTTTCCATAAGCGCCTTCTCAGGACCTAAATTGACGAAAGTACAATACCAGGGAGCTACAATATGTGGTTCTTGAAGAGTGTAGTGAACAGGTTTCTTTTCTAATGGGTCAAAGACTGTCATTTGATAGTCTAGCCTTTTCAAGAGTTAGGTTGCAGCGAGCGCCTTCCATCAAACTGATCACACGTTTTTTTGTAACTTAAAAGTACTTATACTACTTTTTTTGTCTCAGTATAATCATATGATTAGTTACGTTAAGTAATAACATGTAGGAGCTTCGGGCTCACTACTAGAAGATTCTAGATTGCACGGACAGCGTAATAATAGTACTCGGAGTGCGTAAAATAGATTGTTTCTTTATATGACCATATAAGGTATTTATAGAGACGCGATCATTCATTTGTTTGAACGACATTCTATTTACAATATTTACAAAAGTTTCAGCCTGCCAAAGAGGATGACATACTCGGTAGCCACAAACATATAAAACAAGTCTGGAGATTAAAAATAAATAAGTTCAACACAATACGACTACACGATATATTTGATATCGACCGATAGCAAAGCATAATAGTTTCCAATAGAAATATGAAAAGAATATCTATTAAATTCATTAAACTGTCTGTGAAACACGAACTCTGTGGAATCCAAACAAATCTATCGGAGATAGAACCGAATAATATTTCAATTTGTTAGCGTCACGACCCGCTACCATTTCCTGATATTACATGCGTGATAGGATTTTTCAATAAAACATCATGTAATCTATCATTACATCTCATTGAATACTGACCCTTCCCATTTTACGTCCAGTAAACCAAGATAACTCTGCCGTTGGAATAATTTAAAATCCCATCACGGAGTGTTTATTGTCAAGGAAATAAAGTTTAGAGTTGTGTGAATTATTTGTATGTCAATAGTAAATTTGTGAATAAAAATCGATACAAATCACGGGAAGCGTTCACAGGAGTCGTGTGCTTCGAAATCAATTTCCTGTACCCTTTCATATTGTAATAGAAGTGGCGCCTTCTACGGCCAATTGATAGACGATGGATTTATAGATTGACGGATCATTTTATTTACATTCAATTGAAGAAATGTTGGTAATAAACGAATGTATAATATCATTTAAAGTTTTACTGTATGTATAAATTAATATTGGTTTCTATGTCCATTCATTAGAGCAGAGATCTTTCGGACGAATAAAAAAGTAAAAAGTATCAGAATGTTTCTAATACTGTCTACATAATACATTAATGTTTAATAATAAATAGGAATTTTAATCAAGAGAACAAACGATTCATATTCTGGTAAAATATATATAAAAACCCTTGCTCGTTGTCTAGAGCCGGAATAACCAATTTGTTCCTTTGATCAATGAATCCATGAAACCAAAGTAATTTTACTTTATTGTTAAATTTATCAGCTTTTAGCAGCATTGTCCCTATTTGTGAGATAGAAAAAAGGTATGGAAGAGAATTTATATTGAAAGATTTTACGGACAGAATATTATAACAGCGGCGACTAGCGATAGATAGTGTGTCGCTCGGTGGTCGTCATTGTTTTTGGATTGTACTATGTTTACCATCAGGCACAGTGTAGTCATTTTGCCGTGCTACAATAAAAAAAAAAGACATTATGGAATTTTCATCTCATAATTTAACATATTTTCACTTCACAGACACGACTTATATAATAAAGCGATATGCGAAAACAACCTTTTGAAAGAGTAGTAAAAATACCGTTATACAAACTACTTTAATAATAAATAAAATATCACTAGAAATTACTACTTTACCGCATAAATTATTTGTCGTTGTAAAATATCAAATCCTATTAAAATTCCATATTGCTAATTACCAATGTAATTTACATACAGTTATATGTTAACAGTTTATTGGCTAATAACCAATGTAATTGGCATAAAATTGTAAATATACGAGTATATAATATTGTTTATAATTTATATAGTTATAATTATTACAGTAGGAGTTTGTTTGTTACGCTTTCAAGCGTTGTTTAGTCAACCGATTGTCATAAAATGTTGTGTACATGTTGTTCGGAGTAATAAATGTAATATTTCTAAGTCATATATCAAATCTTCATTAATGCGAATGCTAATGTATTATTATTAATGTGGTAATACATGCATCACGAAGTAATAAATAAAATTATAACGTGATTTACTTATGTATTGTAAAACCAATTTCGCTGACTTCCCTTATCAAACCGAACTAATTTAGAATATTATCCGATACGAAATATATATAAGGGTTGTTGAGGTATGTATGCTTGGTACACATATATGTTTTAACAACTCATATATGTATGAATAGTTAGCTTAGGTTAGCTCACATAGATCGCGAATTGCATGTATCAGGCAACAGCCAAAGCCGAGGTGTGCCGCGCACCCTTGAGCTAGTTGTCAATATAAAATCGGCTGAGTGCCTTTAGCGCTCGCCTTAGTAGTCCGGTGAAGCTGTTAAGACCTTGCTTGGTCAATAGCGTAGTCAGTTCGGAAAAAAAAAGCTGACTTAGCACTATTTCTTCACTTAATGACCCACAAAACAACGACATCAACGGTTCCTTGAATGCCTTCGCAAGCGATGAACGTTGGCTATTTTGATAAAAATAACACAAATCGACGTGAACGTCGATACAACCAATCGCCTTTCACGGAAAGGGTCAGGTTGTCCTTCGCATTTAGAGATCCGCGTAACGCAAATGTGTAAACAAAAATGTGATTTATTCTTTTATTACCAAACAACCCCTAATTATATATAGCTTATAGGGCAAATAATCACTCATCGTAGGATATAATAATGGCTGTTATAGGATAACAAAGAAAAAACTGTTCCAATTAGTGATTTTTATTACATGACATTTATTAGAATTCCACTCATTTCAGAAGTCATTTTTAATTACATTACATAATTAAATGTAATATGTCGTCTAAGTATCAGATCTTAATTTATCACTACACATTATAAAACATCAAGCGGTTTTTCACCAGTAAGTAGATAAAGTGATTCATATGGTTTAGGTATATAATTTGTCCATTTAAAAAAAAACCATTGTGAGACAACGTCCGCCAGGCCCGCTAGTATCAGATAAAACAATGATATTATAATCCATTTGTATTAATTAACATGATTCAGTACTCAATATTAAAATAATAGCTATAAATAACGAAATCCACAATTCATTCACGAGAAAGTGATTTCTGGAGATTAATTATCCTTAACTTACTTGACTAGAGCCGCCAATGTGTCGCAGGCATCGTATAATGTTTAAAAATATACTCTATTATATTATAGTTTTGTGTAATTTAAGTCTCAACTTATATAATTTTTAGTATATTTTTGTCAAAAATATTAAGTAACTACATGAAATAAATAGAAAAATAAGAAAGAAGAAAGTTTCGCGCCTCAAACATCACCGAATTTGTTAGTACACATAACTAATATGATTTACTCAAAATATGTTCAAAGTTTCGTTTCAAACTTTAAGAAACAAAAGCGAAGACGAGACACGGTCTTCGTTCTGCACCATTATAGTATAGCTCTTTATTAAATTAAGTTAACAACTTCCAAAACATAATATAGATGAACATGATATATTATAAAACATGCTTTTATTATTTAATTCTATTATAATGTTGAGGGTTGTAGTCTTCAAATAATTAACATAATTAAATAACTTAATAAATTTTGACTTCGGCAACCATCTCGACTCGACTACAGACTTAATTTTTGGGTTCCTTTAAATGACGGAACCCTTAGCTAATATTCAACTCTCAGTCTCGCCGCATCTATTTCCAAGAAACGACATGAGACCTCGCATTTCATCGCAATCATTGTCATCTTTCTCTTTGACTGTGTGAGTCACAGAAAATTTAGTGTCAGTAAAAAGTTTTAACGGCGATGTGAGCGGCAACCCTTTGAAAATCAATTAGATTTCGTTTTATACATTGACGCAATTAGAATTGAATCGAATGCCGTTAAGGGATTTTTACGATCGATTAAATACAATAAAATTAATTACATAATATCGTGGATATGGCAAAGAAAAAGGATGGAATTCTGATTCCCCTCACGTGGTGATACGTTTTTAAAATAAAACTTTATACCAACTTATTGAAATTTATATATTATCTTATTATTAAATGTTAATTTCAAACATGTTCATTTTAAATAATTATTTAAAACGTTACGTCCTAAAGTTTTATTGAAAATAAGTTAATAAATGATAACGAAAAGCTATTGATTTTCTTTATTGAACAGTAATTTTAGGTCACACAATAAAATACTTTTTTGGGCAAGTACTTTTAAAATGTTCATTTGATATCTATGTAACGTGTCTGTACTTTATAGATGTTTGTGAAATATACTGTTGCGTCTTGGAATATATAATAAAATACATTTAAGTCATTTTTAGAAATATCTGTCTGCCTGTTTGTTTGAACACGCAACACTGCTAAAGTACTGCGTTCGCGATAAAACCTCACCAAAATAAATAAATAAAGCATACCCTCGAGTAACATTTAGTCTTGGTTTCATTAAAATCAGTTCACTCTATCAAAAGTTATTGTAATTTTAATGACGACGCGACTTAAGTACGAGAGAAAAGTAAATAAGTAAATTGTCTTAATACATTCAGATCATTTTATTATTAATCACTGTTTTTTGCATTAAGTTCCACGCGAACGGAGTCGCGGACGCTGCTAGTAAAATAAGACTGGAAGTTTTTATAATTGTACAGGGTACACTTTTTATCATCATTCCAAATTAAAGATCTGGTTTAATATTTAAAAAAAAACGAATTATTATCGCCAGAGAACGAACGAGCGTCGTTATCCGGCGATACTCGTAGCTCTCGTTCATAATTCAATTAATTTGTCCCCAGCCAATTAGTCAGTTCTCGATTACAATTTACATTTTTTATCACGTCGAGAAAATTACATCGACGGTTCGTAAATATGTATACGCGTGACAACGTTGAGTACGTGTGAAATAAAATTAACGAACGTTTTTTAAGGTATGGTATTTTATATTGTTAACGTAATCGCCAAATTAATTAAGCAAACGGTTGTTCATATGAAATAATCTGTTTGTATACAAATGTAATTGGCTTTTAATTGTATATCCCGATATATATTTATGAAGTAAATACAGAATTAATAATTGTATCGTGAGTAAAAAGTTAATAGTTTTACCCAAGCCTTTTTTTGACACTTCTTTTATGGGGCACGTTAATTTTCGAAAGTTTACAACTTTATTATTTACCCATAATTTTTTTTCAAACTATTTTTTTTTTATCTTAATTTTTCGACATTTATTTCAATTCCTTTTAAGGGCACTGCGTACCCCTGCGTGTTCCCACAAAAAAAGCCCTGGTTATGCCTAATAATTATATTTTTCATTAAAACAATTAATATTTACTATGTCTTAAACGTATTATATCTCAGAGTTTAATCATTTAATACGATTACATTTGAAATAATAATACCGGATATCAATAAATTAAAATGTTCATAGCCAAAGTAAGTTTGTTACACAGATACTCCTCCGCTTACAAAGTTACCCACAAACTGTTGAAGTAAACAACCGTGAAACGAGTCTAGGGTCGTTAGAGCCAGGTGAGGCGTGACTGCCAAACGATTATATCTACCTATCTACCATAATATAATTCGATAAGGGGAAAAAATTCCGCATTTTCTTATTTGCAAAACTTTTAGATACGCATGCAATAATATTCTCATGACTACAAACACAAATGAAAGACCCCTTCGACATTCTCTTGAGGATTTTGTAACTGTATAAAACATCATTACGTATTATAAAATACAGCCTTCTGCCGCGTCTGTCTGTCTGTCTGTCTATTCGCGATAGTCTCAAAAACTACAGAACGAAATGTGCGGTTTTCACCAGTAGATAAAGTGATTCATGAGGAAGGTTCAGGTATATAATTACTCAAGGTTTTTGAAGTTATACTTCTTTTGGCGCGTTAGGGAAAAATGACGAGAGGAAATTTTAACGATGCGCGCGCACACCGTCACGAAAAACCGACACCCTGAAGTTAGCTATAGTCAACTTTTTCTATTGTTAGTGTTGTTTTTTCTACAAACGTAGAATAAGGCGAAAGATAAAATTTTTGAATAGATTTTTATCTTGCTACGCCAAAGAAGTATAACTTCTAACGCGTGTACATAAGTACACAGAAACCTTTTTTTTTATTGGAACGAAGTTCCTTACGGCAAGCTTGGAGGAGATAGGGATTTTGCTGCGCGACCGAACTGAAAAAAATGTGATAGTTAAAACCGTAAGAAAAAATGCGTGGAATAAAACCGTTAAATGAGACGTGCGCAGGCGCGACAGTCGTATACACAAGCGAGTAGTGTATAATACCTTTCTCTTTCTCCTTCTTTCTTGCATTTTTTTTTTGCAAATTGTGTCGATTCTACATTAGCCGAAGGAACTTCGTTCCTACCTGGTGTCCCACGACACCATATCTTTTTTATCAGGGTGGAACAACATCCGCCAGGCCCGCTAGTGTATTATAGATTTATATGTTTAATTGTAATAAATTAGAATTATTCATTTTTATATAAACTGAATAGCTTTTATGGATTAATACCTGAAAAATAACTTTGTACCGCTTTTGAAGCATATGCGCGCACAAAGGTGTGAAATTTGGCAAAGTTTAAAATTCATATGCTGGAGGAGTGGCGAAAGATAAAATGTATGTTACAAATACATTACACTAAATAAAATAAAACATTCATTGTTTACCCACATACTTAGATTACTGAGTGAAAAGTTAAACATATATTAGTCTATGGTCTAACAGTCGTTCTGGCTAGAGATTTAAAATATTTACTCTACGAGATTTATTACTCTTTGACAAAAGAGCATCAATAACGTTCAAACTTACAAATTTTTTAAATTTACACTATAATTTCTGCCTCTGAAAGAACGCTGGTTTATATTATTTGATGTTATTCTAATAACAACTTCTGAAAGAGAGAAACCCTGCCCGCGGCATTCTTTGTATTAAACAATATTTAAGTACCTAACAAGCTATATTTTTCTTCTAATTTTATATATTCTTTCTAGAAATCAATACGTCGCGTAGCTTTCTCTACAGAACAAGCGCGTTTCCCAGAAACATTTCTCGGCTTCCCTTTGTAAAGGTTAAAGCATTCCAGTTCGCTTTATTTTAATTCTTTCGCCGTCACAGCTTAGCATTGTTACCTTTTTTCGGCTTTCGTCGTCTCCGAACGGCGAATTTTGGTCTTTTACATTTTATTTCCTTCGCAAGTCGACGTCGAGATTTCGTACGCTGTAGCTATATGGTTTATACATACTACCTATATTATTTATTTTACGGTGAAAGTATTTTTGTTTCCTTTTGTGATGGGCTCGAGTTTGTTTCGTTGTTTTCTGTCTGTACACATGTTACGAAACTTTAGAAAGCGTTCGTTTTAAAAAAAGTGTTTTTTATTGTCCGTAAAACTGGTTCGGTTCTGAACTAAATCAATGTGCTGCGATCACATTTTTGCTTTAATACGGATTATTTCAGCACATTTCTCTGAATTATATTGAAGTTTATGCTTTTCTATTTTTAATAATTAAATCTAATATACTGTAAATCTATTTCTAATATCGTATATTTTTAGTTAGTACACTCGTGTATTTTTGTATGATGCTATTTTATTAAGCTTCGATGTGCATGCTTATAAATTTGGATAAAAAGCAGACAAAAAAACTATTCATATTCACATTAAACATTTGAACTTATTATCTGTATTTAGCGGGCCCGGCATACGTTGTCACTCCCTCATTATAAAAAAAATCGTTGACAAATTATATACCCAAACCTTCCTCATGAATCACTTTATTCACTAGTGAAAGTGTTAGTAGTTTTTGAGTTTATCGCGAACAGACAGACAGACGCGGTAGGGGACTTTGTTTTATGCTATGTGATGATAATGACGTGTGTCGTGTAAATAAATTAAGTCATGTTTTAAGAATTCTTATCAGTATATTCTTAATTTAGTAGTGTTATGAATGGAGAACTTGTGTTTATATGAATTTACTTTTTTAATCTGTAACAAATAAGGGATATATATCTGACATTAATAAATTTCAATACCGCCTGATCAATCACTATGATATCAGTCGTGATGAAAATCGTCGTGTACCTATTATTCTGTGAACACTTCTAATAGCCCTTTAAAATCCCATCATAAAAACGATCATGGTGGCCACCACAATTTTACTTACAACATATATACAATAGGGGAATCGTAAAAGCTCTGGTTGTAAATGTTTTGTTGAACTTAACTCTTTCAAAACTCTTTTAAACTAATTTTTGGTTTTATAATAAAAGACGATAATAGTAGGCCTTTTGCTTGACGGCGATTTCTGTTTCATTAAACTTTGTGACGAAACAGACGAAATTTATATTTAAATTTTTAAATTTAAATTTATTATATTTATATTTATTCCCGCGGCTTAATGTATAAATTATATTTATTATACTATCTATACTAATACAAATATACCTATATTATTATAAAGAGGTAAAGTTTGTGAGGTTGTAGGAGGTAATATCTGAATCTATTATACCGATTTTGATTTGAAAATTCTTTTACTAATAGAAAGCCACAGGCGTAAGTGTCATAGACTATATACTCGTATTAAACGGAAGAACGAAAAGAGTTTTTAGTGGTATTCGGATTTGCAAAGTAAATCGGAGAGAAAACGGTCAAGTGAAATCGTTTCTTACGAACGCTGCCTTAGCGATGAGAGATACATTACTGAGTTCCAGAGAAAAGTTGTACAGCTTGATAATGCTTACAAAAAATTCACGGACAGCTTATGTCCAACCTTTATATTTAAGTCACAAAAAATAGTTTTTTTTATAAATATTTACTGCCTAACAAATTGGGCACGGATTAGCTAGTTTTATTATAAATATACTAATGCAACTGAACAAAGATTATAAAACAGCAAATATAATTATTACAAATCTAAATTGTAACATAATTTAGTTTACTACATAATTATACTACAAATTTTGTTTTAGTTACATTCATTCATTCTACAGCAAAAAGGGTAGAACAGAAAAGAACTCACTAACCGTTAATATAATAGGAAGCAATAACGTATTAAGGAAAGTGAGAATGGAGTGACTTCACGTAGTAAATCGATAAATTGACCGAAAAACTTTTTTACGTCGACCGAGGCCGACAGTAATCCGCAGAGGTTCACGATAATGATTTTTCTTTAATATCTCATTGTTCCTTAAATGGAGGGCGCAGTCGTAACTCGTAAAATGCACTTCGTTTGGTCTAAGCGAGAAGAAATCGTCTTTCAAGAAAATCAGTTGATGTCCATTTATTTTCAACGTTTTTCTAACAAAATATTATTTTTAATTATATAAATATTGCTCTTATAAATATTAACACTTACATGTGCATTTCTAAATCGAACAACGGAAGTGTGGTAGTATTTCTATACTCTTTATATGAGAGCTTGTGAAAGATAATGCGTGTAGTTCAATAAATTTTAACAAATGCGAACATTATTTCCAACTTTTTATATTATCTCCTTTATTTTGAAGTTATTGTTATAGTAATAGTTCTCATATATATACACTTATACACTTCATCAGCTCTCGTTTGCGTTTAGTTTTTAAATCTTTGCTTTACTATCAGTGCTGTTAGGTTAGTTTAAACAAATCGCGGCTGTTGTAACTGTCGTTGTTGTTCAAATAGGTACTCACAACTTTGTATTTCTCAGTAATGCTCAGTTCACGTCAGCCGGTCAACTCACCATTACATCACGGGTACTCTGTGACGTATTACATTCCCCGTCTACACTATTATTACGTTTTCACGTAGCGTGCTTTCTAAGGCACACTTTTTTACAACAATTTATTCTCCTCTAAGAGTTTTAAAATGATATTAAATAAATAGCATATAATATTTCACAATAGATCTACGAGTAAACTATTATTATAAAAGGAAACAGCTGTTTGTCTGTCATGTATAATACTTTACAAAATAAACTTTAAAAAAGTATTTTGCCTATGAAAGCTATGTTCTCATTACATTAACGCGAGCGAAGCTGTGGACAAAAACTGGTATGCTATAACAGCAATGTTTTTAAACTGATTTGTACTTCCAGATATTGGCATGTTCTTAGTAACAACAAAGAACAAACATTCTTCATTGATTATTTTATATTTTTGTATTTGGTGTAGATTATTTTATAAAGTCTTTTCGATCGCTTATAACTTATACCATCTAATTTTACTTGACGCCTCGGTTGACCTTCTTCTGATCGTGGACCCAGAACCACACGATATACGGCACACATTGTGTTTTCTCTTTTTTACTTTTTGGGCCCATAAAACCTTTTGTAGCCAATAAACTGTATCATGTTTTTAGACCCAATTTTAAAACCCGAACGCTCGCTGACATAAAATATGATTGAAAACGGAATAAGATCCTTCCGCGTTTAATAGCTTCGTGGTAATTTTTAAAATGTGCTGTGTATATTTAAAAGATACGTGTAGTATACTATATACACTTTTTTATACTTTACAGATTTTAGTGTCAGACCATAATCTCATTTGCCGTGTTATTACAAAAAAGTTAAATACGTATTAAATACTTGGTTTAAAAAGGTTTTGTAATAAATGCACAGCGCTCGCCCGAGACAATTTCGCGTCATCCTTTTTCACAAGTCTAACGTAACGTAACCAAAGCGAGACAAAAGAGCAAGATGGCGAACATTCAGCGACCGCGGTGCATTTAATACGAGACCTTTTTAAAGCCAGGGTTCAATACGTATTTAACTGTTTTGTAATAACACCGTACATATGAAGATGTGGTTTTAGATTAGATGGTGAACATCCTAAACCTAGACAAGACCTGACTGTTAAGCAGCTGCCAGAACACCTCTATAGGTGTTTGGCGACAGTTTTTCAACTGGAGGGTGGTAGTCACCCAGGCGGGATTAGACAAAGCCCTATCACCTTGCTATGGTCTCATCGTGGTGTTTTTTCACCGTCTTCGCCGAAAGCTACTTTTTTTTAAATATAAAAGTACGGCTAAGTGACCACACTATGTAAGCATAGTGCAATACAAAAAAAAAATTGCGACCGCCGAGAGATAATCAATCCACAACGAAATACCGCTGTCATTCGGCTAAGAAATAATTTGGCAACTACATGAACGCTATTTAAGCCCTGAATGCGACAAACCAAATTGAGTCACTTTGATTGTGTGCATATATATTATTCTTATTCCACTTAGATATAATTGTTGCCATATAATATACTATTTTATTTACAGTTTATACCTGCAAATTAAACCACGAGGGATTACATCACTGCGCAGTTCTGTGGGATCTTTTATAAATTGAATTTTATAGTTTAAAAAACCCTTTGAAGCGTTCATAATGATGTCGATCAAACCGTAGGCACTTTGATTTAATGGACGTGTAAATCAATTGTTTTACTGGTCATTTTGTTCCAAGAATAACAACATAAGAGACCATTCTGTTATAAAAATCCGCCCTTGGGATAACAGGTTTTTTATAGCATCGTACGAAGAAT
Source organism: Antheraea pernyi (assembly GCA_015888305.1). NCBI lineage: Eukaryota > Metazoa > Arthropoda > Insecta > Lepidoptera > Saturniidae > Antheraea > Antheraea pernyi. The sequence continues at coordinate 891,218 of MU158780.1, read as the reverse complement.
TAAAACCACTGAAGGTAATTCTGCTATCCAAAGAAAGGGGAACGCATATGTCGTTCTTTACAATATTGAGTTTTATATGTTTTAGGAATCAGTAAAAAAGGTGCATCAAATAGTATTTTCTTGTTCACCTATTACCTTCTGTTCTCAAATTACGCCCAATAAAAAAAAAACAAATTAGATGTACATCTCTTAATGTGCAGATTACAGAGTTTTCGATTTTTATCTAATTCGCATTTTTGATATATGCGCCTGTTTCGTCAGGGCTACAGAATTCCTACCCATTTCACAAACATGAATTTTTGTTATTCAATCCATTTTAATTGGACGATTTCCTTCTGACATCGCAGGGCATGTTGTACTCCATATTCGGAACTCATGGGTATTTACTAAATTAGATACGATCAGTAGGTAATTGTATTTACTTAATAAGAAATTGTCATTCATTTTATTTTATTTATCGAAGTCAAAATGACGTTACTGTGTCTAACGATAAGGAACAATACAAAGGTGCAGGTCTCTACCATATTGGTTACTGGATAAATATAACCTAAGTGTCACACATACTCTGTTGCGGTCGCTTACTACCACACTACAACACATATTTTAAGATGTTGATTAAAAACGTTAGAATAAGCCCAACTGATATAGCAGATTCATACGTTGAACTATTAGAAAGCGTCAATAAATGACTTTTATAGCTAAGTATAAAACGTCGGACACTGTAAAACAGAACGTGGTTTTAATACTAACAACAGGCTTTTCAAGTATGTGTCAATGCATTTTGTTTTGTTAATTTTTAATTCATTTCATTTATTATCTACTTATGTTATATTCTTATCGTTGGATTATATTTTGACCGGATTTTTTGCGATATACTTTGGGATGACTCGCCACTGTTTCGATATAAAGTTTTATATTGTACTTAATTTTGCTCGCGGCGTCGCTCGCGTTAAATTTTCGCGTTTTAAAGATGAAATATAACCCGGTTTACTCTGTGACAATGGAGCTTTATCTATTATAGACAAAAGTTAAATGTCTTCTCACTATACCTAATTGTGATATAGTTTTTAAACGAAATCGCAGACTATTATTAGTTCTACGTTAGCAATTTTATAGGTAATTTGTACGAAAATTCTTCCATGGATTAATTTATTAACCTAATGAAATGTTCATCGGCACGTTATTTATTTTATCTATGACCTTTAGCGAGATGAATAATTAATTATATCGAATCATTTGCTTTTACACGTAAAGCTATCGATCAAGAATGACGTCTGGCGTCTCTCCAAATCTATAGGTCAGTTTAGCATTCTTTCGTGCCGCTTGTTTATCTATCTGGACCTTTGTTTGCTATGTCTATTATAGAATTAGACATGACATAGATACCTGAATATGCTCCTGAGAATTGTTCGATCGACTGTTGATTTGTGTAATTTTAGTAATATATGTAATTATTTCGTTACTATTTAATTAAATGGTAAGCACTTCTAAAGATCAAAATGTAAAATAAATATTTTTAATTCATATTTTCATTTCTGGAACGAAGTTCTTTAACGCAGCTTGCGGTATGAGTTGAGTGATAGACATCATCACTTAAGGAAAAAGCGTTATGCTTCTTCTTCTTAAATCTTTTCCTCCATGCCAATTTCTCTCTATCTAATGTATTGCGTGCTAATATTCGAAATTTTAACAACTAGTATCGTGCCCTGGCGTTTATGTTCTCTGTATTAAATTAAATAAATATTAGAAATGTGAAGCTTTTTCTCTCGTGACTATAATACAGATATAAACAATGTAGATCTCCATATTGAAATTCGAAATTGAAAAAAAAGTGCATGGAAATTTGTCCCTGCCGGGGTTCTGTCAACGCACCATTTTTTTGTTATAATCACAAGTTAAGTTTAAATAACTATTTTAACCTAATTTTAAAAATGGTAAGAAGTCAATAACGAAAGATTGGTCTTCATAGTCATGCCGGCTTGTATCTAGTTATACAGTAGAGTGCCCGTTAAAGGTTATATGGTTAGTACCGCCTGATATTATATGAACATTTAATAAAATTACGTTTTTGAGGAAATTTAATCATTAAATTAAATTACTAGTTATAATTTTCATACATTTATTCATTTGTTTTACTAAATTATTTTTATTTTGGGGAAAAAAAATATTCACCTTAAAAAAAATTAATAACTACGATCTCCTAAAAACGAACTTACGTAATCTTGCGGCACGTGTCGTTTTTAATACGAAAAAAAAGTTTTCTTCTTCTCGCAGTTTTCCATAAAAACGAAACTAATTTTTATAACTTTTTGTCAGTCTCTCTGTTTGTTCCGGTTAGTTTTTGAAAAAGTTGGACCCATTTTAACAGGGTTTTCACTGGTAGATAGCTGATATTATAAGGGATAACTTAAGGCTACTTAAATTTTAGAATAAAAAATAGGGTTTTTTTTTCAAGCTTCGCCGGACTACTAAGGCGAGCGCTTAAGGTACTCAGCCGATTTTATTGTGAAAACTAGCTCAAGGGTGCGCGGCACACCTCGGCTTTGGCTGTTGACTGATACATGCAATTCGCGACCTATCTGAGCTAAACTAAGCTAAGCTAACTATTCTTACATATATGAGTTGTTGAAACATATATGTGTACCAAGCATACATACCTCAACAACTCTTATATATATTTCGTATCGGATAATATTCTAAACTATTTCAGTTTGATAAGGGAGAAAAAATAAAAAAAATAAAACCCTTCCACTTGCATGTGTAAGCGTGCACGTGTGTGGAAGTGATATGTGTAATGTTGTCGCAGTGATGTAAGATTTCGTGTCACTGTATCGCGCGAGCAACGTACTCAAGGGCTCCACGCCGAGGGAACGGACCCAAAAAAATAGGGTACCGCGCAAATATACTATTGCAAAGTACAGTACTGTCCAGATACGAGCGCGCGCCACGCGCATGTTTACATTGAACAAAAAAATGTTTCAGTATATATTTTTTAATATTTACCCTTAGGGAACTTACCCAAACCATGTAACCTGTATTTGACAACTTTTTAACCCCCTCCCCCCCTCAGTGACCATCCGTGGTATATGAGGAGAGCCCCCCCCTCCCCCTCTAGTTTTCACGTGGTAATTTATAATATGATTTTAAATCATTTTTACAAACAGAAAGTTAATATTTAGTTTATATTTGTCTTTATTAAATGTAAAAATGTAATCTATCTTTCCGAACAGTCACCGCGTCATAGATATACAGAAACACCGCGTCGTCGCACGGTAGTTTGTCTCTGTAGTATATGTCGGGACACTAAAATATGAAAGTCGTGATTTTACAAAAATCTTGTCTGTAATCTCGATTTACGGACGATAATTTTACATCATGACATCATAAGAAAATTGATGAAAAATTTATTTTATGAATTAAATTACGCTTAGGCTGATCACGCCTCTATATCGCTTGTTCCGCACTTTTGCTTGTACGCTCGGCTCAGGCGGAACGTGACAATGAATCATGCTTTTTCGGGCGTGCAGCCGGCGTTCATCGATTTATAACGAGTTATCACGTCAAAATTAAACGCTATTCGATTAATATATCTACATTAATTCTAGTTAATTAAACCTATATGGACTTAGAAGATCCAATTATGGGAAACAGGAAACTCAAATGTGGATATTGTGCAAAAATTCCAAAATAAAATGCTGTGGATAATAAGTGACGCCCCTTGTTGTATTTTAAATGAACACCTACATTATGACCTACAAATAAAAATAATTCAATAGGAACTTCTGGGAAAACCAGAAAACTATAAAAAAGATTAAACAGCTTGGCAAGGGAATGGATGGATGAACATCGAACAATTCGAAGATTAAAATGGAAAATACTCCAAGATATATTTATATCCCAGTAAATTAAAGTAGGATGTGACATAAGTTTCATACCGAACATGTCAGTTAAAACTCCGACAAATATACTTTTTATTGTCTCAAAAAGGAGTCAGATTGTAATACAAAGCACACATCATTAAAAAGCATAGACTAGTAAAATATGAAAAGTCTCAGATCACATGTAATTGCTAGCCGAAGCGAACCCGGAGCTGAAAAACATATGATATGTGGCTTTCTTTTTTATTGGCCAAGGTAACACTACTTTTCAGCATGACGGAGTTGGAAAGTAGCAACTTCGTTTAGCGCAGGAGTCAGAAAGTTGCCACTTTCCGGCCGGAGAACAGAAAACATATTATCAAGTAGGACAAAGTTATGTAAAAACACATTGAACACATACAGGGACATAATGTACAAAAAACAAGTCTTTTTGCTTTCTTTCTGTATTGCAAGCATTGACAAGGAATCTTTGTAATATTTAATGAACGCAATCAATATCCAGTCAATCGTACGATATTGTTATATCAGCACAAATCGGTTAGCTAACGTTTTGGTATAAGTACGTCAGTGTTACTGCCTGTGAGTTTTAAAAGAGCAAGATTTATTTTAGAAGATTTTGACTACGTAACGAAAACCTAACCCCCTCCCGCCCCCTTTGACCAAGCGTGGTACTTGAAGATAACTCCCCCAACCTCCCCAAAACCGGTTACGTGGTTTGGGCACGTTCCCTTATATAATAATTTTAGTTTATGATTGTAAATGAAGTTGTAAATGAAAGTACACGGAACTGGCATATCTTTAGTGACAAAAGCCCCTAAATAAAAATAAGATAAACCTTTACCTACATATGTTTCTTACTGAAAGTAAATACATAAATTTTCTATTCAATCAGCAGTTATTTCTGAAGACTGTTCGTCGCTCGTTTGTTTTAACATTCGAAATGTGTTATTCCGTTCGCATTGCAGACTGGTTTACAATTCACGCGCTTTGGTAACAATTTATTGTTCTTCAAATTGCCACTAGTTAAAACAATGAAAGTTTATGTGGGCAACCGGGATGAATGTCTGAAGGAAAAAATCTAGATTTTTAACTATTTTATTACCACGTTACTATTCTATTTTTTTTATTTCGTTAACAGTGACCCTGCCAAGTGTTTTTTTAATTAGCATTTGAAATATTGTCGTGAAGCCGTGGCATTATCTAAGATCGGATTTTGGAACAGAATTATTTTATATAAGTACATAAAAACCGATTGATTAGGTATGTTCCTCCAGATTTTTTGTTCGATGTATGCAACTACATCTCTTTACTAAGTACGCAGAATTATAATGTGCCAATACTTAGTTAGATTAAGCTAAGTAATTTCCTGTAACGTTTTACTTTATAAATTACTAGCCTCTGCCCGCGACTTCGTCCGCGTGGAATAGTTACTTTGTTACATGCAGCGGATGCTCTCAAGAGGAACAAATACCCCGATTTTGAAACATTCTTCACTGGTACTCCTCTCCTATGGGTCTTAGCTATATGATATATAGCCTATAAGTTTCCCCGATAAATGAGCGATAAATAACACTGAAAGAATTTTTCAAATCGGCCCAGTAGTTCTTGAGATTACCCCCTACAACGTCACAAACTCACAAACTTTACCTCTTTATAATATTAGTATAGATAGAATTATTTCGTTCATTTTCATGGCTACACCTACTGTAATAAAATTTACCATATGGATATCCTAGAACCAGAAGAAATTCAGGCGTAATCTGCATCCGGAACATACCTAACAACGCTAAGAAAATAATAAGCAAAGTCACAAAACAGAGTTAGTGAAAAATAATTGAAACTATTCGTACTTGCTTTACACTTCCTAAAGTCTCATGAGCCAGACAAAACAACGTCAGACGCTGTCTATACATAGCGTACGTTGTGGCATCGGCAGCCAAGAATTTATGCCAGTAGAATTCCTATAGTACGTCTTGTACAATTGAATAACATGTTACGAAATCAATAGTTCAAATTGATGACGTGACTGTAATTTCAATTGTATCAAAGACAAACACTCGTTAGTTTGTATCACTCTATTACGAGCATGCTTTCGATCTGTATTCATTATGAAACTATATTCAATTAGCTGTGCCCGGGGGTCCGCACGTGCTTATCTCGACACGTTATTCAATTCTGACGTATTTTATGATTTCTGAATTAATTAATTTAAACTTATAGAATCTATTAATTTCAGACGATTTAACGATATTTCAATTATTCGATTTTTTTATATCTAAAATTGTTTTATATCCACAAGCATTATTGATAATTTTGATAACATATAAATTTCTATAAAAGTCACATAAACAATAAATAGGGGATGAAAATACGCAAAAAGTGATTGCTTGAAATTGTTTTTTACTGTTCGCTTAATTAATGAAGGAATTACAGAAGTTTTTCGTGTATTTGTATTAAATCCAGAAATAGAAACAATATAAACTCGGTATTCTGAATAAGGCGACACGGTACTTCATTCCTGGGCAAAGACTGTTGTTTTACAAAACGTAAGTTTAACCCATATGGAGTACTTTTGCCATTTCTGAGCGGGAGCACCTGAACATCAGCTTAGACCATTTGACTCGACGCAAAGACGAGCTATGAGAATTGTTGGCGGTCCCAAGCCCACAAACGGTATCGAACCACTAAGTCTACGGAGAGACGTCGCCTCTTTATGTGTGTTCTACCGTTCCGCGGAATTGTTTAACATTATGCCTGTAGCTGCTTTCCACCATCGCGCTCGTCATCGGCAGGTAATTCATCCTCACACATTGGAACCGAAATGGTCTCGAACGGTCCGGTTCAGAGGGACTTCCTTCCACGAACGATCCCAGCTGAAGTTTTTCCTGGAGACTACAGTGTGGAATGCTTCAAGGGGAAAATAAATAGGTTATTTAAGGGTCGGCAACGTGCATGTGAAACATCTGATGTTACAAGCGTGCATAGGCTGCGGTGATCACTTTACATCAGGCGGACCGCACGCTTGTTTGCTACCGTCGTAGTATAAAAAAATGTTTTTAATGTCGCATTCGTCATCAATTGTCTATCTATATTAACATATATATATTGACTCATTAATATGTGTATAATTATTTATTACGGTAATAAAAATAAAATAAAAATGTGGGATTAGTTCAAAATTGTCATATGGGGTTTTTTTAATGACATTTTAAATTTTAATTAATGAAACAATTGTTGCTTCTAAGTTATTTACGTTACCTTTTTACATTATGCTTATATAAATATTATTTCAATATACAAACTCTCTTAATATGACAATTAGTTAGTTAGGATTTGATTCCGAAATCTTAGGTAGTAGGTTGAAGTCTATGAATTATGTTTGTACAACATCTCGGTTTAGAAATTATTAAATTTTATGGCTTCGATATAATATCGTCATATAAATGAAATTACTCTTATACCTGATAAACAACCAAACAAACAATATCGATGGCTCTATTCCTATAAAACGATGAACTCGGATTAGTCGAACGCCCGAAATTGGCCACATCGGATGCCGGAATTGCCCCTTCTGTATTTAATGAGCGTGCATCACGGTCGCATTTGTTTTTGGTACAATTGACAAGAGCAAATAGCATCTTGAAATATTAGTTTGCGAGTACATACAACTCCTCAAACGATGTTCGTATTTTATATTGTCACTATGAATTTATCGAACACGAAAAAAACACTACACTGTAGACTTTAAATTAGCGCTGACAGTAACGTAAGGAGGCTATCTTACGATTATTTTTTATAGAGTTCAAACTTTACAAGCAATATCAAAACTTCATTTTTTTTATATATCATAGGAGGCAAACGAACAGGCGGGTCATCTGATGCTAAGTGATCACCGCCGTCCATAGATACAAGCAACACCAGGGGAGTCGCAAGTGCGTTGCCAGCCTGTGTCTGGGAGGAAGGGGGGAGGGGAGCGGAGGAGGAGAGGAGAGGGTTGGGGTGGTGAGCCCCCGACACTCTCACTGACCGAACGAAACGCAACAATACAAGCAATGTTACTTCACGTCGATTTTCTGTGAGAGAGTGGTACTACCCCGGGCGAGCCGACCTATTCATGCTGGAACCGGTAATAGCTTCACCGTGGCTTTACCACCAACAAAATTGCAGTGTGAAATTAATATCAGCACTTTAACGGATCACCCCGGTAAGCAATACCTAGATAATTTGTAGAATAACTGATGTTTAACATTTCAACGGTAATATAAATACGGTCCACTTTCACTTTATTTAGTTCTAAACTTTAGTGTATGCCCAAGCGATTGGTTTAATTGTTTAATATATAGTAATTAGGTTAATTAAAGAAAAATAAAACAAACAAATAGAGAAATAAAGCGACATCGAACGCTTACAAATTAGACCGAGCATTAAGTTGCTGATATCTCCCACGTTAGAGCACCGAGTCACGCGATTCTGTGTGATCAGATGTCTTTGAACCGAGCCCGTGTATATTCTGATACGCCGTGTTGTCGCCACGGTCATAGTTACGACATGTAAAAAAAATAATTCTTAAGAATTTTATCTCGTGACAATAACCATTCATTATTATTACGTCACTCAACCTTGGGTCCCATTGGGATTACGGATACTATTAAATGCTTCGTATTCTGTACTACTTATTTTAGTCCCTCCAAGTTTATAATAGAACTGCTGCTGTTACACAAATGAAAGAAAATGATTATATCAAAATTCACTCCAGCCCCTCTTTCATTTACAATCCGGTTTCTATGGTAATTAAAAATAATAAGAATATTTAAATATAATGACGTCAAGCGACTTTCCTTGATTAAATTCACAAATGGGATGGAGGCAACAATTTGTAAGCGAATTTTCATATTTGAACATGTTTGATTAAATCAATATACGGTAAAGTCCTATTTTTAATAACTACAGAAAAAAAAACCAGTTTCATTTAGAGTTTATTATTTTACTGGAATTTGAGCATACACCTACAGTATTTAGAATCTTGCTCCGTCCAATCCAACCTGATCTGCTTCCCTAATTACATAGTAGACAAGAATAAAGCGATACAAGAAATTATAGATAGCCGTCCCAAACTAATAAATTCAGGTCACGTCTATTCATAAACAATACTTAACAACACAACGATAACGTCACTTCTCTATACGTAATGCGGGCTTTAAACCTTTTTAAGAATAATTATGTTATAAAAATTACACGCCTTTTCACTTATAATGTCACTAACTTGCAACTTTTTAATAACGTTGCAGGCGGTATATAATCTTAATTTTCCATTTGAAAACTGGCATTCATCCATTTCTGTTATCGCATTGCTTGTGCGAAATATGAAATTAGAGAGGCCGGTCCGTCAATAAGTAGGTCGCAGTATAACAGAGGAAAGAAAAAAGGAATACGAATTAAAAAGTACACCTCAAGTACACAATCCATTACTAGCTCTAATAATATATATTGGTATTAGATTGAGCATAAGTCATACAATTTATATATCTTTCATAACAAAAACGAAATCTCAAAAAAAAATCATTACCGTTATTGTACATAGGTTTAATATGTACTAGAATACAACTACAATAAAATAAATTATAGAGAATAATTGTGTAACCTTATAAAAGAGAATTTATAGTCGTTAAAAAGCATACGTCAAGGTAAACGAGGATCGTACCGCTTTGTTACTTCAATGTAACTATTACAAAGATGTAGTATTTTTGCTCGTTACTCGATTTGCATGCGGTCTGTTTGCTGTGACTGGAAATGGCAGTTGAGAAATATAATCCATACTTATATGTCGCCTACACTACGTAAACAAAATGGAGACTTATGTATACACAAGTCGAAGAAAAATCGAAAAGTACCTAATTAACGCCTTTAGCGAAGTACGTCTTCCTTACTTTTATTATTATGTGTAATTTGAAAACAGAAGATCACATAGATGGATTAAATCAAAAGTATTCAATTTAGACCCTAATATAGACGCTTATGAATATAAAAATTACCATCGGTTCGGGAAGCAACCCAGTCATCGAGAAGCACCCGCAAGAAATTCGATCTGATTTATTTATTTTTCTTTCATATCTTTATATCGATGTGTTATATTTATGTTATTTCCAGTATGTCTATACATTTACCAAATATACTATTTATGTACCTGTTTCTCTGGTTCATATATGGAACTCGTTATTGCGAAAAATGGCAAATACGCCACTCTTTCTATGTGCAGCAGTTTATGACATATATGTTTTGTTAACATTTTTTAACATTCGTTTTTCAAACTACTATGTTGTCAATAATAAGTGTTGTACAGCCCTAACAATATTGACCATCCATAGATGAGGGTCCATCGATAATCATTGTTATAAAGCCAGCATGCAAGGTAAGTAAATACGAAATGGAATTACACTCGATGGGGTCGCAACAACCGCACACACGCTGTTATATCCATCACAGTGGCTCTCTATTAGTCTGTCACGTTTTGGTATCAGCTAAGGTATATCCAGCAACTAAGTGATTTGCAGGCCGGCATGTTAGCGATGACTGTCGATGGACTATAGGTCTCTCTATGTTCGCCCTTGTTTTTAAATTACATTGTGAATTCCATCAGGTACATTGACGTCACTATGTTGTTCTATTTAATATTATATATACGAATGTGAGTGTGTTTGTTTGTTCGTTACCCTTGTACGCCTTAAATACTCGACTCGACTTAAATAATCCAAAAAATATACACTAAACCGAGCGTAGTCGCAAGCAAAAGCTAGTGTAAGAATAAAAACATTATAACCCCATAACACTATTGAGGTAAATAGGGAGATGAATCATCACTTTTCTTTACTCTCGCAAACGTGTTTCACTTTCTTCAGATTCATTGAAAACCTCTATACGTCAGAACTTTTTCTCTTTCATCAACCAATACAAAATTACCGATGGATATATGGAAACAAACTGATTAATGTTTACGATTGAAACTCGAATCGTTTTTGAATCGAATCGAAAACGAATTATTTTTAGTCGTCCTTCGTCAGTGAAAAGTTTTTACGGTTTTTCAATAGCCACTCGCGATATTGAAAATTAATTTTTAACTTTGAAACAACTTTCTTCATTTAGCGAACTTCGGTAATTAATAATGACGATACAGTATGAAAAATTGTTAAGCATAAGACTCTTTAAGTATACTAGATAATACCAGCGACTTCGTGTGCAACGATTATTATCTTAAGAATATATTTATGTACAGAGGAAAGTCTATAAGCACCACACCGCTTGCTCCATATCTCTGCGGCGAGTAAACACTCATCGCCGAATATGTAGTACCTACTTACAAAATTGTAGTATCGCATAACATTAATAACTTTCTAATATATGCAGCTATCGTGATATTTTACATAAGAACCGAGTGTCGTTAGAAGTAAAACCATAAATCAATCCAGTAGCTTTCCTCTATAATTTTATATGAATGAAAGACTAGCTTTTGCTCGCGGCTTTGCCTACGTTAACGCAGCTTTCGCCTATCTCTCCGGAATAATTTCTTTTTTTCTTGACAAAGTTTACCAATAACGTGTAGGTGAAATTTAATTTTTATCGGTTTAGTAGTTTTGGCGGGAAAGCGTAACAAACAAATTCATATACGCGTTAATAACATAAGTAAGTTTTATTTTGAGAATACTATTTCTTCTTATACATCCCATTAACAATTGAATTGATACGATATTTAATTTAATTCTATATAAAAAGCACTAAACTATAACCCATGTCTTTGGATTAAGCTTAAAATATATAAAAAATAACGGGTGTCAGTCGATGAGTATTTATTTTTTGTCTAGTAACCAAATCTAGTAGGAAATTGATCCAGTTATTTTAGGAAACCCAGTTTGGTTACCATTTACAATTTCACGTTGACATATAAAAACCCAAGACACACAGTTTCGAATAAAAGGTGCACTCAAAACCGGCTGCAAAAACTCCCCAATACACGTACGTGGTTATAGTTATGCCATAGACTTATGATTTTCCAAATAAAAACTTTACCTGAATGATTTAAAGTTGTTTTTACACGGACGCAAGCGACGCGAGACTATTTAAAATGACTGCATAATAAAAAAATAAGTGTGTGTGTACTTATGTACACGCGTTAGAAGTTATACTTCTTTGGCGTAACAAGATAAAAATCTTTTCAAAATTTTTATTTTTCGCCTTATTCTACGTTTGTAGAAAAAACGACACTAACAATAGAAAAAGTTGACTATAGCTAACTTCAGGGTGTCGGTTTTTCGTGACGGTGTGCGCGCGCACCTAAAAATTTACTCTCATCATTTTTCCCTAACGCGCCAAAAGAAGTATAACTTCAATTATTATGAACTTGCTTTAGTGTGTCGGCTGTGAAACGTTAAGTTAGCATCTTGGTTTTTTGTATATCAATGCAATTACAAGATAAATCTACCAAATTTTACTAATAATATAGTAATATAGTATATGATTTCTGTACGACATTATTTATGTTATTGAAATCCCTACTGTTATCTAAGAAATCTTTATTGTCTGTAAGAAGAAAATATTTACGAATGTTTTACGTAAGAGTTTATGACCTATAAAAATGGCGATTTGGTTTATTTACGACAACATTCAATCCGTTATTTATACTATTCATTGTATATGAGAAAGTGTTTTATATAGTTTGCAAGTATAATTGTTGTAAGATGTAAATAAAGCAATAACATATATGACGACATTGTCTAAACGTAGATATTTTATTCTAATAAATCTAATCTAATAAATCTATTCTAAAAAAATCGATTTCCTGTTTGTAACAGATAAACTCAAAAATACTTATCCGATTTTAAAATAATTTCATATATACAAAGTTACGTTATCAATGAATAATTTAATTTTAATTTTTAAATTGGCGCGAGCAAACGCTTAGTCTATACAAATATTATAAAGAGGTAAAGTATCTGTATTTGTGAGGTTGTAGGGGGTAATCTCAGGAACTACTAAACCGATTTTTCAAAAAATTATTTTATCAATAGAAGGCCACGTTATAGCCACGTATACGCTTAGGTTTCAAAAATTATCTAAGCATCTGTCGACTAGTAAACATAACATAACAATTGTACTTTCAGATTTTCGATTTATAAAAGAAGTCGGTTAAAAAAACCCTCTGTGTTAATTTTTTTTTGTCAAATTAATCGAAAAACTTTTGATAAAAGAATTCGTCTGTGAAACGACTTAACATTTTTTTTAAATGTAACAGTGGAATTTTGTTTCAGACAGGCAAGAACTGTTGGCCTGATTAATTAGGAACGGCATCTATTCCCAAACCATTGTTATTTTTGGCATTCGCCGCCCTTGGTCCGGCCGGGATTTGTCCGACTTGATGATCTGTGTTCACTGTTGAGACGAAAATATACCTCTGTCCTGTTTACATGAACATCATTTTCGGTTAGCGGCTACTGAAAAATCAAGCACATTTTAATTATCATTTTTACCATGATACCAAATATAAATTAGGAATATCAAGCGGCATTATTTTTCTTTCGCAATAAACTATCTTCTATATCTTGTAACGAAAATATTTGTTTTGCTAAAGTTTAAAATTATTACATGTAGTAAATACCTACTTGAAATGGATTTTTCTAATTGTTTTCGTATTCAATATATTTTACGTACAATAAGTCTATTCTTAAAATATAAAAATAGTGTTCAAAACAACTCAAATCTAAACATCGAATGCAAATTACACTAGATTGGTATCGATAATTATTAATTATATTAGTATGACACATGCGGTGCGCAAAATAATAAAACGGAGTGAGTGTAATTGGTAGCCGATCTATCTACATTATATATAAAACAAAGTTGGTATAGTTACACCATTTATGACTCAAGAACGGCTGGAACGATTTTTATTATTTTTGATTTGTTGAATTATTCTCTGTCACGAATAGCAGAATAACTATAACAATGTCAGAAAAAATCTTGAAGCAAAAAATTAAAACGAATATTCATTTCCTCATACATTTCACAAAGAAATGCATTTTTGGTGATATCTCGAGAACGGATTGACTGATTTAGATGAAGGAAAACTTCTTTAGGCGTAACTAGGCAGTAACTGGTTGACAATGCAACGGAAGTCCATTACGGCAATATGGCGTCACGTTTTTGTACCATCCGGTTATTAAATATTTTTGATTTTGTCAGTAAATAGATTATAAAATAATCGATCAAAAAATTATTGAAAAAACAATTTGAATAATAATAAACATCATACAATAGAATTAATTATGTATATATGGGCGCGCGATCGTGCTGCCATCTGGTTTCAATGTAAGTAAATGACAAATTAAATCAAAGCTTCAATATCTGTAGTGCCATCTATTTGCTAATTCGGAACATAAATAATACAGGAAATATTAATAGCAACTCTTTGTTATAAAGAAAATAAAATATAGAAAAGTACGAACAGATTACTATGATAAGTAACGAATTAAATTAAAATGTGAAGTATGATAGTAATTAAATTATTGGTTTAAAAATGTACAGTGGTCGACGACAATAAATGTATATATTACTAGTTTTACATCATCAATAAATGCCTTATTAAATTCTCATACGACGTATTTATTTTTAACTTAATCACCATCTCTTATAACGTCAAAGAAGTTTTCCTTCAATGGCGTGTAACGGTTACACGCTCTAATTAAATTTTGTTCGTGTACCATTTTTTTTTCTATTTTTGTACACTTATTGAATATAATTCAGTATGAGTATTCATTTTATCTTAACAAATTAAACAACAAAAAAACAAACCATTTATAGGAGCGGCTTCAGAAAACATGCATTCGCTTTATTTATGGACTTTATATTGCCACCCGGTAGTTATGAAAATAAAATGTCTCCTTAGGTTTGCCTGGAAGAGATCGCTCTAAGCGATAAGGCCGCCTAACTGTACACATATTGTAAACTGATGACTAATTTTGTATATTTTCAACGTGTGTGCAATAAAGAGTATTATTATTATAAGGTTTGGTTTTATTTTCTTTGTTACTACACCCGTGCGAAATCGAGGCATTTAGTAAAAAAAAAAAACCTTCATCACGTGTCATATACAATGTATTCTTAATATGACGTCATAAGTACCCGTTAGCCACTTATACTCCTCAATTCATATGCAATTTGATTTTATTATAGTTCACCAAAACCAAAGAAGCTTCACAAGTCTCGTTGTACAAACAACTTTTTCCTTCTTGTGTGTTATCTTCTAAGATATACACTGGAATGGTTTGCATTGTATGTTTGATATAAATCAGGTGTACAGTGTAACTAACTTATTTAATTGGCTAAGGAGTAGTCAAAGCAACTTCGCAAATAACCTATTTTCCTTTAGTAATATTTAAAAGATAACGACGTTTATTAGAAATTATCCTTAGATGTCATATACCATTTCATTAGTATGCAATTTCAAAACATATTATTTTCTATATGTACAGAATAATAATTGACTGACCAACATACTGCAGCAAAATACTGCAAAGCTAAAACACTGCGGCTAGGGCCCGGCCGTGAAAATGTGTATGTAGGTCCTTTTACAAAGTAGGTGAGAACTAAAGAAGTGTTTTTGGAAATTCAACTCCTAATGTGGCGAGAAAGTGGATAAAAATTTGTATGAAAATCTGTAATTCTCTCGTCAGTAAAATAAACAGTTTAAAATAAATACTCCGTAGAAAATGCATACGATACCGCAGTATATCATAAGGTAAGTAAGCGTTTTCAATTCAAGTGCACGAAAACTGTTTCTTACAGATAGACATTCCAGAAGCAACTCTAGTAATGTAAGTAATAAGAAAACACATAGACGTACGCGGATTGCGACTTTGTTTTAAACTATTTAAAGATTATTATCGATATATTAATATACATGTTTTACATAACAGCAACAGTTCGCGAGTGATAGCTGTTAAGTATATTTTATAACCGGAGTAAATTATTTTAATAACCCTCAAACAAGTACCTTACAGATGAATTATATTTAAGACACGTGCTTCTACTGCTTATATTTTACGGTTTTACAGAACTACTCGACGTTAATAGGAGGATTTTAATATTTTCTTATAACGTAACTGAGATTTATTTTATTGGCTGTTTATTCGTAACTAACAAATCTTCAGAAACTAAACATTTATTTTGAATAATGGAGAATAAATACTTCATTGTTTTATTTGTTATAAAGGCGGTTATTCACGGTCGACTTTTATTTACAAATTAGTGTTTTTTTGTAACTTATCTCATTATCCTTATGTAGCATGGACCTAGAAATGTTACGTTCACGCTATGAAATAAGAAAAATATTGGCAATCGACATTCGACCATAATTCATTATTATTTGAAGTTTCATTATTATTAAGTTTTTATACTAAAGAGTATATATAGTAGAGTATAAGTTGATACATAGACTTAAGGATTGTGAAATATCACAAATAGAGACCTTCGTTCAACAATAACTAGATAAATGGTCGGCGCGAAAAATACGTCTCGGTAAATAACAGCTCACTTGAAATGTGTGCCCTTATTTTGCTTAGTTTGTTTGAAACACAGCCAATGTAAGCACGTTTCACATACCGCAGTGTATTCAAAAGATGCAAAAATAATACCCGAAAAAGCAATTTAACGGCCTGAGTATCTTACTTTCGCTAAATACATGTTGAATAAGTTATATTTTAAGCTTTAAACTAACAAATAATATCAAATTTTGAACAAAATTACCGATTGTGATACAAATGTTTGGCCTACGCTCTCGTACCACGCACAATAACGGAAGACGTACTTTATTCATTACGCGTTAAAGTTGAATTCACACTAAATGTTGTTTATGTTGTCTTTTCATTTGTGAGGGGTAATTTATTGCTTTGCTCGTTTTATCGTAAGTATTAGATAATATTTTGAACATTTGTGACTTTATTACAAGGTGTTATGGTTGTAATTAGGTTGAACTTAAAACTGTTTTAAAACTTTTTTTCTCCCTTAGTATACAAATATATATAAGTATATATTTACGCGGACAGTTTTTAGCTTCGATTTGTATGTGACCCTTTATCTAGTTATTGTTGATCGAAGATAGAGACTCATAAATGAAAGCTTCGATGGTATAGAAATAAAACAAACTGTTTTTATATTAACTGTATTTATATTTTGTATTGGTAAATCAGCCTATGGATTACTTGATTTATAGGTGATCACTGCTGTTTTTGGATTTTACTATGTTCACTTTCGAACAATGCTGTTACTTCGCTATGCATAAATAAAAACCACACAAGAATAATTTCGATTGTCGTTAACAACGGCCGACGACAAACGTGCCTATTTTCCACACCACTTAATATGTTAGGTTCTGAATTCATAAATGAAGCTATTTTAGGCAATCGTCCTCAATAGTAACTTAATTATTTTTAGTATTTGCTTCTCAATAAAAACAACCTTTTTGACTATGTATCTCTTTTGAATGCCAGCTTATCACTAATCAAATTTTCAATGTTGATAACCCTAATTAAGCTGCACTAGTCTGATATTTCTTTATTTATTTACTACTTATGATATGACGACCCAAATTATGTTTATAGCCCTAAATTTGTTTACACATTGTTGTACTTAACGTGGTTTTATAAATCTTTTACATAATATAATCGCTAATATCATAGCCCGCTGGTCCGGTTAGACCCTTTCAATCCGTTTCGGAACACAGTCTTTAATCAAGCTCCGCTAAACCGAAATTAATGTGATTAAATTTTAGCAGATTTTTTTTTTACTTTGTCGGTTTTAACGTTTGACCGCAATCTCATCTGATTTTAATTAACAATGTGGCTTAAGATAGTACCATGTTAAATCTGGAGGAGGACTGATTCTAAAGTGCATCTGTCAGAATACACTCCTAGATGCTTGGCGATAGATTTTCAATTTGAATGTAGTAAGTAGCTAGTCAGGTTGGCATTTGAAAAGGCCCTAACATCGTGTTACAATTTTACCACGATACTTTCCTTGACTGAAAGTTCTGACTCATTGCTTCTATGACGATCGAGGTGAAGTCTAAATCCGCTTCCCTCGAGCCATAATTACTTTTTTTTATGTCAAAACGTGACAAACGAACAGGTGGGTCTCATGATGTTAAGTGATCACCACCATCCATAGACACTAGCAACCCCTGTCGCAAGTGCGTTGCCAGCCTGTGTATGGGGAAGGGGTAAGGAAGGAGGTGGGCCCCCAGCGCTCTCACTGATCGAACGAAACGCAACAATGCAAGCACTGTTACTTCACGTCGGTGTTCTATGGGAGGGTGGTAGTACCCCGGGCGAGCCGACCCATTAATGCTGAAACTAGTAATAGCTACAGTGTGGCTCTACCACCTTCAAACTTATACTTCAAATGATACCAAAAAAAAATTGTAATAGTCTTCGATATTTAGTTCAAACTTTTCTTTAATTTACATATTTCGACAATTTGCTGTTGTGTCGTTAATTTTGTTTACTCGAATATTAGTAGTACTCAATAATTACATTACAAAATGCAAATTAAACATAATATTTTAATCAAATTTGTCAACATCCTACGTTTACGTTGTCCGTAGTCTGTCGTCAATTGATAAATCTCTCTGGGTCGTAGGGAGCTTTCAATTAAAACTTTGCTTAAAATTAATGGTGTCTTTATCGGATTCTTTTCTCGGAAATGAATCCTGTTAATTGTGAAGAGTGCTTTTGGGGTTCTCATTCATAATTCGCTTTATGATCCATTAAAAATATTTTTAGATTAATAAAAGTCTAGATACGATATATAACCAATATATTGTTTTTACATATTCTATTTGGATACCAAAAGAAAAATAATAATTAGCGGAGTACTGTAGTATATTAGCAGATATAGATAAATGCCTTCGAAGCTACTACAATTGTTTATATTATATCAATGATTACCTTTCTCTTAGAACTCCACGTTGAACTGCATTTTGCCAAAACAATTACATTGGGTGGTATTGTTAATTTAGGAGTTCAGTAACTCTTAATTTGTCGTGTTTTGAGATCAACCAGGGTATACTAAGTAGGCGCTGGGTCATGTATTGATTTCCCGCTGATGGTCGTTGTTATTGAATTGTATTGTTCTTCAATCAGACAGAGAATCATCACATTGCCGTGCTGCTAATAAAAAAGGTGGTCGTCACGGGACGCCCGGCACATGTGAGACTATAAATTTTATAATTAATAAAGACCAATATATAATAGAAAACATGGAATAAAATATCTTTAATAAAATCCGTATTTTCTTTTAAATTCTTTTAAATACAATAATAAGTACAGAATATATTATTAAAGGAAAACATACAAAGCGTGCTTACAAGCTGTAAACTTATCAAGTATACTAAGGTCAGACATAAATAATACGTAGCTCACTAAGAGAAACAACAAAGTATATAGTATACGCATACACACACTTAAGATACACAATACAACAACAACAATACAATCCACACGCATACGTATACACATACGCCTAAAGAATAAATGACAACACAAGTGAGCGTCATGCCGTTTGCCGTGACGGCATACGGGCCGAATCGACTAACATGGTGTGTTTCAAATTTTAATAATATTTTCTCAACATCATATCTGAAAGTGACATATTTTTTTCTCGAACCATGTGAATATTTCCTCAAATACAGTCTAGACCTTCCTGTGAAATAATAAAACTTTTTAAATTGTAATGGGACAATTCCCGCAATGGTCTACAGGGACGCTGAAGATTTGATTTTGCCATAGAAGCTACTTTTTGATTCAAGGCATACGAAAAAGTTTTTGATGTTCGATAAAAAGACTATGAAAGTGATCACGTTTTACTTGCATATACTCGTCACTATAAATGTTAACAGAATTGTTAAAAGAGCCTTTCAAATACATTACACTTTTTAACAACTGTAAAAAAGGCTTTGAATTTTCTTCAAACGAATTTTGTTATTTCGCTTTCGAAATGCGGCCTGGTTAAATAATTAATATTTCATTAATTCAATATCTGTATATAACCAAAAGTATTTTATAATTTAGATCGCATGGAGGTTTGCCTTGCATATCATTTTCAACGTCGGGTTCATTATTATATCATCCAAGACTGAGGTATGGTAATAAAAATGATATGATTTTCCTATAACCTACTTTACTATCTAATTAATAACGCTATACGTTCAGGTTCGGTAAATGGAGGTCACAAAATCACACGTAATTCGCACTTGATTAATTCTCTATACGCTGACAGTGGTCGCACGTTCGACATGCGACGCAATCAACACGTTCCATTGTCAGCCAGTTTGTCTGTAGTTAATTGAGATGCGACAAATAGAAGTTTGACACTCCGTTTTTTTTTGCGAATTCATTCGTTTAGTTGTTCGATTATTTATAATCTAATTCTACAATCAGTTCACATGAACATGTAGCAAAAAATCTTCATAGTTTGCTTCTGCGTAGATGGGAAGTATTGATTCAAATTTCAACATATATTTTACAGGTTTTGTATAATAATTATGTTCCTTTCGTGTGGTCACACTAAGTGGTATGTATGGATTCCAATTACTTAAAGGGTAATTATTTGTGAGATACATAAATTATTGTTGGGGAGCCCTTTGTATCCTTTATATATATGCTTTTAAATAGTCCAAGAAAAAAGACTTGATAGCTAGTGCATCGAGTTTTTGAAGCAATGATGACTGAGTTCATAGCGTGTCCGGACACCGCATCGATGAACGTAGGTTCGAATCCTAGCAACTAAGTCGGAAGGTGAAGGAAAACATTAGGTTGAAAGTATAGCATGGTGGTAAGGCTTTTTTCTAAATCCCCTGGCTAGCTACCACCCTCAAGTCGAAATCTGTCGCCAAGCATCTGCTCCGGCTATGCATTCCGGCAGGTGCTCATGAGTGTCGGCGCTCTCCAGGTTTACCGTGCTTAGCATCTTAGACCGCATCGCCCTTTAATTAAATAATCAAACATAATACATTTTTTTTTTTTTGTAGCACGGCTACATAACTGCACTGTGCTTGATGGTATGCACAGTACAATCTGACTGCCGAATCCGTAAACAATGGTGACCACCGAGTGACACTATCCATCGCCGGTCGCCGCTGTCACGCCGGCCAGCGAAGAGCTGGATATGCACAGACTGTTCCCGAAACGCGACCCGCAGAAGCGAATCACCATGACGGGCTTTTTCGCCTATACATGGTGGTTGCGACCCAGTCGGGCTGTAAAATCCTACCACCCCGCTATCGCTATTGCCTCGTTCATTATTCAGCTGGGTGCACTACGTGCAGGTGAGGTTGGCTTGGATGTCTCAAGTCTGAGATGTTATTCGACACCCCTTACACCCAAACTTTAACTATTAAAGGGTAAGGGCTAGTTAAGGTTAGGGTTTTTTAACTTTCTAATATTTGGCATATTATATACATTGATATGACTAGTAATCGTTAATTCAAGTTTAACTAATTTCTGTAGGATTCGTTTTGACCTACTAATCTATGTAAAAACAAAAAGAAACAAACGGATTCGTGTTATAAAGAAAAGGCCACGGGTAAATGAATTGTCTACCTCCCGATCTCACCTCCCTTACTCCCTCGACTTACCTCAGAGGGATCCGAAGATAAAATGAAATTCTATATTAATGCCATATCTCAGATACTCGTTCCTTAATATTTCGAATTTATTTGTGGTGTTTCTCTTATTGAAGTCTGGTTCGGTTCGTAGAATTTAGATTCGGTAACGAATGAGCTTTGTTCTCGCTGTGGGTAACTTTCAGTATTATTGGTTTTTATTATTTACATTCGTTATAAATTGCAGTATCATGAAAAACATCTACTTATTTTTGACTATATACATATGTATACAGTTATATCATGGAAGAAGAAGAAAACCCTCATCTGTTGCTAAGTATTTATGTTCAATATTTCCAAAACTAATAATGAAATGCCTTATTAATACGTGCTGATTAAAAAAAAAATTAGAGACATCGTTATTCTGCGGTTAATTATTCGTAATCCATTATCACTATTGATAATAAGAATCGTACGTGTTATCGCTACGTGCAAACAAGCAAGCGATATATAAAATCAATATGTGTGGAAGAGAAGTAAATTTTACACCGCCCACAATCAAAGTCACGATACGATCCTGTCATTGTTGTGAAATTTGCAATATGATTCAGAACAGCAACTTAGCTATCAGCAGAATTAACATATACAAGAGTTTACGTCAACAATTCTCGTAAAGTAACACAACAACGTGATTCATTATCTATTAATATATAGCCCGTATTGCTATCGGTAATGTTAAACAACCGAAAATTCTAACAGGTTAGATATAAATTATTCAACGCTTCTGCCGGATCAGATCGATTGGAACTTACGGATAGTTAGACAATTTGAGAACTTAGTATAATACTTAACAGCACTTATCGGTTATAATTGAAGAAATATCCAGGATCATTCATGCCCATCGATGAAATGGTCAGAAGGGTTGTAACTGATTAACTATCTTTTCAGAATGAGATCGTGTTTTTTATTTCATTTATAAACTATATGTTAAATATCACTACATATTATAAAACAAAGTCCTTTGCCACGTCTGTCCGTATGTCTGCCTGTTCACGATAAACTCAAAAACTACTTGCTGAACGGATTTTCAATCGGTTTTCACCAGTAGATAAAATGATTCATCATGAAGATTTAGGTATATAATTTGTCAAAGTTTTGTATTATCAAACGAGACAACGTCGGCTGGGCCCCCTAGTCAGTAGATAAGTATTAAAGTTCTCAGATTATTTTTTTTATCTTTATTTTAAAAAAATATGTGTACTGTCCCAAGACGCTTGGCAGATGTGAAACATTAAAATTATTTTGTACTGGTAATATGCATAATACGATGGTTTACGTCAAGAAATAAATATGACATAATAAAAAATAAGATATTAAGATATTTTTATATATATATATAAGATATTTTTTTTAATATGACTGTTTATAATAACCAGTTATTTTCATTAAATATAATAATTCAACATCATATAGAGTGGCGACGTATGTCGTGGCGACGCGTCGCCACGCTAACAGTCGGTCTGACCCGCCGTTATAAATATTTCACATCGAAAACCTGTCAAAGTTTGAAACCATTTTATTTTAATTTAGCGATATCCTGCGATTTCACTCATATTTGATTTTAAAAACGTTGAATTACTCTCGACGTGTTTTTGTACCTATAATAAAATCCGGACTGTTGCGTATAGAGCTGACCACGCAACTGTGCCCCGCGGCATGGTACCTCTTTGACATGGGCATTGACAGTACAGCTTTCAGCTTTTTTCGTCAATGCTCGGTTCTCGTCAGACGGCTAATCGATTCTAGGCTCTCAATACCCAGGGCGGCACCACATGACTCGCCCACTCTTTAAATTCGTTCTATGACTTACACTGTACATAGTAATTGCTTGAATCCTAAGCGTAATAGCATGATGCTAGGTAGCATATAACCTTTAATAAATAGATCAAAGAATGAAAAATGAACAAATCTGGCAGTAAGTTTCTCGATTCTCGATCTCTTATTAACGTCCTAACAAACAAACAAACAAAATAATTTCTTGGGCTTTATAATATCAGTATGGTTATAAATATAAATTAGAATGATCACATGTATTCTGTATTTTTTTTTTACTAAAAAGTATACCTATTTTTACAAACATATAACATAATGCAGCGAATATAAAAAGTCACACTTGTCATAGCAACAAATATATTACAATCAAAATAAAATTATAACCGGGCTCAGTTCCGATGACGATAAATCATGTCAGTTTAGCTTGACCCGACTGACGGGGAAAAGTAACGTATTATGCCGCCCTGGTCAGGCACCGTCTGGGATTCGTCAAGTTTGATTGATGGCGCACGTAATGCACGGGTGCTTTTCTTTGGACGAGGATTACAGACATTTGTCTACAATTATTAAGGGTTACAATGGTAGTGGAACAAGTAAAAATAGGTTTCTTTGTGCTACGGGAATTAGAAAGAAATTGGTTCTCAAATGGCATGCAGCCGAACTAATAATGTTTGTTGCTAATTCCTAAATACATTAAATTATTAAGTGTTAGTTAGCAAAATAGTGTTAGCCGTCTAAGGTAGTTACAATATGACCTGACCAATATCCATTAGAACCTGCAAGTTACTTCGGTCGTTTTTTTTCCTTGCTATAATAAATATGTCGTCTATAATATTAGCTACATCATATGACGAAATAATTTTCAAACGATTTCGTGTATCCTCGTTGATAATTTTTTTTCAAAACTACACGAAGAGTTCGGCACTTATTGATAATACAGTGACTAGGTAAATAGCTGTCAGTATCGTTTTGCCCCTTAATTCAGTAACTTCCACATTTATTTACCGTAAAACCTTCACTTTTCACAGTTGATTTATTGTACGAGAGGTTTACTTGTTCGCTACATTATAATACTATTGATGTTGTTACGAGAAGTAGGTAAAGTTGGCTGTTCACGATGACATATAGTAATATTTTATTAGATAATTTCCCCAAAATAAAAGTATGATAAATGATCCCAAAATAATTGAGTAATTCAAGAGTGTATAAGTGAAACAAACCTAATAAATCATACCACACAAATTATGATTATATGAACTGTAATATTGAGACATATTATAAAATAAAATAAATTTATGATATATAGACTACCTTATTTAATGACCAACATATAATTATTGACCAAATACATTTCATTAATGGTGAAAAATACAATCAAATTGGATTTATACTGAAATGTTGACATATAGATAGACGGTAGGAACAAACACCTCTGTCAGTAAATTGCGAACCAGTTAACAGTAGCGCTGATTGTCACATCGCGTGTCAAACACGGAAACGTTTAACTAAATGATCACATATATATAGTAAGTAACCTATAGAGTTCTGTTAAACACACATTGATTAAATGAAGTAGCCCGGTGAAGCTGTTAAGACCTTGCTGGGTCAATAGCGTAGTCAATTCGAGAAAAAAAAACACATTGATTAAATAAATCAGTGGATTTTTCAACTGTTATACTTACCTTGTTGGCTACATTCGAAATTTGATTTCATTTCATGTGGTATTTGGCATCTGTATTACTATATACTCTTAATGGAATTTATTTATTAAATCGTTGTAACAAACGTTGTTAAATTTAATATTATTTATATAACAAGTGAATGGCCAACAGTCGCTTCGAAACTAGACACCGTTTCTCAAAGATAATTACGGGCTTATTCGCCATATACATGGTAGTTGCGACCCAGTCAGGCTGTAAAACCCTACCACCCCACTTTCACCATTGCCTCGTTCGTTATTCAGCAGGTGCAGGTGAGGTTGGCTTGGGTGTCTCAAGTCTTATGATCTTATTTGACATCCTAAAATTTGATATTAACAGAGTATATATCTAAATGAACTTTATCCTGAGATATAACTATTATAAAAAAATTAGAAGAATTTCCAATATATATTCATCTCTTTCTTTTGTTTCAGGGTGAAAAAGACAACGGCAAGAATTGCATATTATCATGCGAGAAGAGGAAAGCTGATGACACAGATAGTAATAAGGATTTGAAAAAGGTATGATATTTATAATACACTCACTGAAAATGCAACCTTAGGCATTTTGCTTTATAAACTAATGTCAATTTGCCCGAAAATAGTATTTAGTCAATTATATGTATGATGTTTGTTCCATGAGAGTGCGAGCGTAAAAATAAAAGAATGTATCTATAAATCACTGCACCAGTTTTTTTTTTTTTTTTTTTTTTTTTTTTTCCGATCCTACCAGCTCAAGGGTGCGCGGCACACCTCGGCTTGGCTGTTGCCTGTTCATGCAATTCGCGACCTATCAAAGCTAACCTAAGTTAAAGCTAAACTATTCATACCAATAAGAGTTGCTGAAACATATATGTGTACCAAGCATACATATCTCAACAACTCCTATGTGTATTTTGTATCGGAAAAGATTCTAAACTATTACAGTTCGATACGGGAAAGAAAAGAAAAACCCATCCACTTTATGTGTAAGCGTGTATGCGTGCACGTGTGTGGAGGTGATATGTGTAATGTTGTCGCAGTGATGTAAGATTTTGTGTCACTGTATCGCGCGAGCAGCGTACTCAAGGGCTCCACGCCGAGGGAACGGACCTAGGCTTGAGCTGCTGCCGAGGGGGGCCTAGTCTGGTGTGCGGGAGCGAAATTTACCCCCAGACCACGGCGGCGTGATCTGTGGTTACGCGGGCGTGGGCGTGAGCACGCTCTGTTTAGAGAGACAGGCTGGTACTGATCGTTCACTGCCGTTATTTCATCGGGAGGGTCGGTAAAAATATGTCGCGGACGTCTTTTACTACGCGCAGCGTTTGGTACGGGTTCGTATTTTGCGGCGGATACCACTAACGGACTGGGATGATTCGCGGCTTTTTCAAAATATCTAATCGTGAGTGATTTTACGTACGCCCAGATAGAAGGTATCTCTAGGTCCCTATGTAGATCAACTCTCCGGATGTACCACGGGGCACCGGTCACTTTACGTAAAACGTGGTTTTGAAGAACCTGCAACTTATGAAAATTATCTTTCGACATATGCGCAAAAACGGGACTGCTATATGTCATCACGGGACGGATACACGTCTTATACAAAGTGAGCTTGTGTCTGAGGGACATCTTACTCCTATGACAAAGCAACGGATGGAGGCGACCCAAAACCATAGCGGCTTTGTTTCGTACTCTATCTATATGTGACTCGAAATTTAAATGTTTATCTAATGTAACGCCGAGATATTTGACCTCGTCGGCCCAAGGTATATCGGTTCCGTATAGCCTGATGGGCTCGAGGTTATTATTACGTCGTAAAGGATCGAAGAGTATCGCGGCGCTCTTATCAGGATTAACTTCTATGCGCCATCGACGAAACCATTCACCGAGTGTGCAAACGGCCTTTTCGATGCGCTTCCTAAGAAAGTCTGACCGCAAGCTGGAAGTGTAAATAACGGTATCGTCAGCATAGCAACCTACCTCGACCCGTTTAGACCGAGGTAGGTCACTGATGAACAGATTGAAAAGCGAGGGCGCGAGTATGGAGCCCTGTGGCACACCTGAGCGTATCGGGTGGGGCAGTCACTGCACCAGCTAATAATAATAAACTATGGTCAATGAAACATGGGGAAAAAACAGTTATAATGACTGTTGTAAATGGAATTTAAAAAATGTACCTGAAATTTGTAAGACATATCAGAACCTGTGAAAGTTCTCAGCACTCCGTTAAAACACAAAGATAAAACACGTTATGTAGGGTAGAAGCGGTAACGGGTACGAGAGCACGGGACTCGCCATAAACCGTGACATCCAAAAATCACAAAAATGACGCTAATGTATTAAAACGGTGCTACCTAAAGACATATTTAAGAAATCACATCGCATGTGAGAGTTCAAGGATGAATGTCGCTTCACGGTCTTTCATTTTCACAATTATATCGGCTGTCGTTCCAAGACGTATGTAGGAAGCATTGAATGAAGACATTACAATGACGGAGCGCATTAAGGCGATATTATTACGCATCGAGACAAACGGCTTCGATCACGCGAACCCTATGCGGGCCTCCGCAATCCTTCTATTATGTCGAGTGGATTGTGTGGAGCTAGCACGAACATTATACGAGTAGTCTTGTGCCCTATAAATTTCATGCGGTATAATTTACGTATAAAACCTCCTGAACTATTCCTTCTTCCAAAGTGTTATTATTTCTGAATTGAATTGGTTACATTTTGTCGACTGTATCTTGTTAATATTTTTTTTATTTCACATTATAAAGTTTATCTTGTCTTCTTTTGTCAATTTTTTTTTACATTCCGTGATTAGTAAAGGCGTTTTTACTTCTTACGTCAAAAATGGTTCGGTCCCTAATTCTGTTATACCATACTGCATATTGGTGATTAAATTTTGCATGCTTTTGCATAATGTCATCAGGTGGATGGATAGTGTGTCACTCGGTGGTCGCCATTGTTTTAGGATTGTACTGTGCTTACCATCAGGCACAGTGCAGTCATTTTGCCGAGCTACAATAAAAAAAAAGCATATCACAAAAACTATCTCAAGTAGTTTTAAAAATTATTTTTTCTGAAATATATACTTGGCACTGTCTCTATCCTCAGACCCTACGCAACTAATATTCTTAATTTATGTATAAATATTACCTAAAATAAATATCAATATTATCCATTATTAAAATTTTTAACAAGGAAAGAAATATTTTATAGACAATCTTGTATATGTCGTCTCGATGTGGGTGCTACGACAATTAGAACAAATTTAATTTAATTAGTAAAATTTCAAAGTAGTGCTGTTTACACCGAGGTTAATAGTGATATTGAAATTGCTATGTTTCATTTGTTTTGTTTTATCTTTAAAGCATATGGTTTATTATTTAATGTATTATTGAACACAGTATCAGTAAAAGATTAAAGAGCCATTCCGTAACGATGATTAACCCGAAGATTATACACAACATGACTGGAGAGTAATCAACGTTCGCAATCTACGCTACTCCACTTCAAGGAATCATCCAGTGTGGAAAACAGGGACTCTACACAATTTCACGTTAGGAAACGTATCTAAAGTTTATGTAAGGCGATTAAATATAATTTCGAGTGTACGTACCAAAATTCTAGATAAGAGCCAATATCTCGCTATATTGTAACTCCAAGTTGTTCTCTGTGTGTTGAACTTTGCGCTTAATTTGGGATTGTAATAGAATCTACGAAAATTTTACATATTATTTTACTTCTGATATTATTTTGATGTTAAGAACGCTTTGAATGTAAAACAATAAATATTACTAAAAATGTCGATTATAATAAAAAAAAGAAATATTTGAAGAGATGAATGATGGCGTTTCTCAATGCCGCCATAGGAAGTTGGTGTATAGCAAAATCGTATAATAAATCATAGTGATCAAAAGATGTTAGTTAACTTTATGGAGAGGAAACTATAAAATTTGCAATGAGTTATGAATTTTCGCGGGTTTTGTGTCACATACCATTTCTTGTAAGTATAGCCTAAGGTGGGGTTTTTGCTGTCGATAATAAATGAGAATGTAGTATACATATATTATAAAGAGTTGGTGCAAATTCGTTCATGAATTATAAATTAAGAGTTTAATGTGACTAAATGTGGGAAAAATATCTTATAATAAATAACTCTTATATACCTTATAAGACCTAGAAAACTGTGAATATTATCTTGCCTCATATTACAGTTTTCACGAAATGGTCTTTTTTTAAATATTTCTTTCTATATAATCAGATATAACTTCGTATATGTTAGCCATGATGTCTAGTTAGTTAATGTTATATGGAGATATGATTCATGTCTATACGATTTTTAATTAATACTATTTTTCGTCTCCTGTACCTACCCTTAAAATATTTATCATTAATCATGACGAAAGTCAGATTAAAAGACCGCAAAAGCGATTAAAATAGATTAATGTCTTTTTTAATATACTGGTTCTCTTTGTTTAAAAATTATTAACTTTTTTAAACCCTTGTTAATAGGATTTCTAGCATTGTATATATATAGGGTTTCTTAAAATGGTTCCATTTTATCTCTCGATTTAATCCCTGAGTCATACAGTTTTAATTTTTGTTTCGTTTTACTCGAATTTCTTATATTATTTTCATCGTTTGATATAAAAACCTGTTTTTAATCTACGGTAGTATTCATTCCATTACTTTGTTTAACGTCTTTAACCTTCTTTTGTTGACAGTTTGGGAAATAATATAGATAATGCGAAAATAACTAAAGCATTTTTAATCTCTGCGGCACGAAGTATAACGTTCTCATAGGTATTACAGTGCTTAATGTGAATGTTTAATTACTGTACAGTTGCAATTTACATTCAAATTTGTAAATATGATTAATATATACATTATATTAATCACAATTCGTACTAATCATCTTTTGAATAAAATTTCTTAATATTAGTATATTAATTAACATGAATATCATTGTACCTTATTTTTAAATAAGTTATTTTGTTTATGTAGAATCAAAAGAGGAGTTACAATGTTATTCCTTGCTGGTTTAGATATAAACATTATTTTCACTGGTGAATGCAACAAGTCCGTTCGATCGCACTGAGTGCATCTTTTACAACAAAGATAAATACAAATAAAAGCATTGATCAAATAAAGTAATAAAAATAATGCTCTCTAAAAATCCAAATAGGTATTTAACTTTGCTTTATAAAATGATACCATTTTCTTTTTATACCATCACTTTCATTGTCATCAAAAAAGTTGTCTGTTCCGTTTAAAATCTTTAAAAACGTAACAATGCTAACAAAGAAGATAGATGGTGAGAATTTTCGTTCATGTATTGTTGCTAACTGAAAACTCACAAACACACAGACCCTTAACTTTCCAGCTACCTTTGTGTAGTTACAGTGAGAGGTATTCGCTGAAATTGTTCTCGCTTCGACATTCGAACAATTTCGAGAGCATTTCGTTATGAAAAGGCAGCCTGGCGAAACAGGCGGTCATATTCTCATATAATTCGACAAATGGCCGTCGAAACTTATTCTTTATGATAAATTCAAACGAAACTTAATTTACTCTGTACCTGTATTTAATGATTTGATTTAGGAACTTAAATTGCTACTTGAAAACCTGCAAGAGCCAGTGACATTAATTTTTTTATATGGTGGTAGAGCCACGCTGAAACTATTACTGGTTTTAGCATGAATAGCTCGGCTCGCTCGGGGTAGTACCACCCTCTCACAGAAAACCGACGTGAAGTAACAGTGCTTGCATTGTTGCGTTTCGTTCGGTCAGTGAGAGCGCCAGAGGCCCACCTCCCCTCCCCTCTCCTCTCTCCTGTCCCACTCCCTTCCCTAACCCTTCCCCCAAAAGGTGGCAACGCACTTGCGACTCCTCTGGTGTTGTCAGTGTCCATGGACGGTGGTGATCACTTAACATCAGGTGACCCACCTGTTCGTTTGCAACCTATAACATAAAAAAAAAAAAAAAACTTTGCTAAAAATGTCATGACTGGACATTTTAGAATATTCGGCCAAATATAAATACAGAATATGACTACGCCAAAAATGTTAAGTGGAAGTAAACAATACATCATAACAGCGTTTTTGCTTATATTTTTTATTAGGCGCTGATTCCGTTTAATTTTTTTGCTTTCTTAAATCATTTATATTTAATTAGACGGTTAGCTATATTTAATTCTTCTACGAGTTAACTAAGTCTTCTTGTTACTATGTAGGGATTTAATTGAATAATATGGCAATAACATTTCTACAAAATTTCTTACACGTGTGATGATACCCACTGATATTGTTTATTTTAGCATGACAAAGTGACGGCATTGTTCCTGATGGTCTAAGAATAAAGGCAGCCAGAAAGAGTTCTACAATGTATCGTCAGTCATAGTTGTCAGTCACTATGTGATTTCGAAATGAGACAAATAAAAACTAAAAAAATTAGTTGTCTGTAAAGTTTTTTCTTTAATAAAGTACTTCTAATAATATACTTTAATAATAAAGTTTTTCTTTAGTAAAGTCTTTACGGACGATAATTTTACGTGATAACGACTCGGATGCATCGGCCGATAGAGTAGAAGAGAGATAGATGCAAGCCAAACGCTTAAGACGATCGCGCCTCTCTATCGCTTGATCCGCGCTCTCGCTTGTACGTTCGGCTCGGGTGGAACGTGGCAATGAGTCATGCTTTTTCGTGCGTGCAGCCGGCATTCAATGATTTATAAGACGTTATCACGTCAGAAAACAGTCTTATAATAGTATGGTATATGTGTATGATAGTATGGTACGTCGGTTAATCACAGAACGTGGCACACTGTTTAACGTGCTACTTTGGTCCGTCCGGTCCCCACGTACATAATTGCCATAAACAAACACTGCACGTAAACAATTAAAAATAATAAAGATATTTAAGTTATTGGTCAATCTTCTCAAAAACATTAATTCAATGACGTCGTTACCATAACAGAAACGTGAATTAACAAGTTATACCATAAGTACATCGTGCGAGATGACATTCGACAAAGAAAAAACTCGTAACAGCCAGTATATTGTGTCGTTTTAAAAAACTTTTCTCATTTCAACGGGCGGCCGCGAACTCGCTGCGTCCCTCCAGACAAAAACTTTTTATAAGCGATGCCGCCGTGCAATTTGAGTGAATATTCTGTCAATCTATTATTATGCCGATGAATATTTCACGAATTGCTTTTTTTTAATAACTTTCTATAGAATCCTTTATTAACGCTATAGACACTACATTTTTTGTAGCAGCGTGACAAGTGTGTGTAGTCCGGTGAAGCTGTTTGGACCTTGCTAGGTCAATAGCGTACTCAGTTCGAAAAAAAAAAAAAAAAGCGTGACAAGTGTGCCTGATTATAATTACGGTATAATGTGAGAACAACAGAGACTAAAGAGAGATCGGTAATCATCTAGAAAATTCTGGAATGATTACGAAATGTGAAAAATTAAAAAAGTATCACTAAGAAGGACTTATATGCGTATGTACACCGTATCTATGGAGATTGAAACGCAGGCGGGTACAAACAATCCGGTTTATTTGCATAATAATACTCGTATATAGCGGCTAATCCCAAAACGCGTAAAGAACTCAATGAATGAAGGAATTAAGGTTATACACAGTAGAAAAATTTAGTGAAATCTGCGAATACAAATTATATTTAATCAAAAGTTTAGAAAGTAAACTGATAATCTCAGAGCATAAATGAGAAATACTCGTATATAAAGCCTTAGTACATAACGATAATCATTTATAATAATCCTTACTTCATTACATAGTATAAAAAAAAACAAAGTCTCCTACAGCGTCTGTCTGTCCGTCTGTTCGCGATAAACTCCAAAACTACTGAACGGATTTTCAAGCGGTTTTCACTAATGGATAAAGTGCTTCATGAGACACGTTTTGGTATATAATTTTTTTATAATCAGGGCGGTACAACGTCTGCTGGGCCCGATAGTATATTATAAATTCGAAAGCCAGTTTGTTTATTTGTTACGCTTTTACGCCTTAACCACTCAACAAATCATCGTAAAATTTTGTGTACTCGTTGTCAGGAGTACAGAAAGGACATAGTATACTTTTTAACCAAAAAAAAACCTGTTCCGGCGAGATAACTGAAATCTACATGAACGCGAGCGAAGCCACGAGCAAAAGCTTACATAGATAGTGAGATAATTGGTGAACGACATGAAATGAAAGTTTATTCATTCTTTAAATAAATAGCTACGTTACATGTACAGCTGTAATAAAATAGAAATATACGAAGCTACTAGAGTCTAGACACTCGATATGATGTAAAGATAAATTCTAGAGAAATATAATCCTACTAGTAATATTGCTTATAAAAGTAATTATTAATGATTTGCCATACCCTATCCAAGGTCCCATGTACAAGGATAAATGTGCATAGCTACAAACAGATGAATAGATAAATATGTTACACAATTAATTTATGGTCAGGTAATGTTTAATAGGTAAACTGATGTAACACACTATTTATTTACACAGTATGCGTTAAATATGTGTATACATATGTGTATATCGGTGTTGATATTTTATTTATACTAGTGGGCGCCCAGTGGTCGACATTCGACCATAGTTCATTGATTTTTTAAGTTTGAATTTTATTAGGATTAATTTCATTGTTGAATGTATAATGAAAAAGGGTAATTGGAACGTAAGAGTAAAATAATGCACACAGTCGAGCATAGCAACCTCCTTCACAACCTTTTTTGAAGTCCTTTATTGACTCTAATGTCAAAAAGTCTCTTTTATTTACATGTGTGTATATGTTGTGTAAAATTGAAGCAGTAGTGTGAGTAATGCATATTTTAATTAATTTAATGTACTTCTAATGCATTTTATATAAAATAAATAGCTTTCTGCACTTCTCCTCCATATAAACTTTAACTATGCCAAATTTCACGTTCATCCGTTCGCCCAATTCCGTTAAAAAGGGATACAAAGTTTAGGCTTCACGTATTAATATATATGATATTGCGATATTAAATAGGTTAAACATAATTTTATAAAACCTCACCTTTTACACCTACCAACATTTATCTCTGCATCACCTAACTGGAGCAGAGAATGCCTTCGGCATTAAATCCGCCATTGCACATACTCTACATACTAAGCGTAGACCAATTAGTTCTGGAGTGCAACTATCGGAATACACTTTAAGTGCTTGACGACAACCTTTAAACGGTATAATCAGGCATTATAAAATGCCCTATCACCGAGCTGTGGTTAAATCGAGATGGTTTTCCTCTATGAGAAAATTTAGGCTCATTGTAAGCTTTTAAAACTACGTCAACCAACGCGTTGCACAGACACGCTGTGACTTTGCTGTTGCATCTTTCTTTTCTTTAACTTTACCCATTTTCTAGAATGATACAGAGTGATATTTAAAACGTTGTCTCACTAAATCAACACATACACAACACAGATGACCTCATACATGTGTTTTTCCTTAGCTTTTTGAATTTGGTCAGTTAGTTTAGCTATATTGTTAGATTCGAAATACATGTACACGTTGGTGAGGAATGCATGTACAGATGTGTTAGTTACCTAGTTTGGTTAGTGTAGTTCCAATTCGTTATATTACTTATGTTTCTCGATTTGGTTCGTTAGTTTAATTATATTGGTCACATTCAAAGTACACGTTTGCTTTAGTGAGGCACACACCTGTAAGCTTAGGTGGATAAGTATAGTTCAATTCACGATGTTACAATCAAGGCAACACCCGAAACCACGGTCCGGTCACTTTGGCATCATTGACCTTGTTGCCATGCGGTTGCATAAGTGCTTTAAGCGTTCGCCCTATATGCGCGGTGAAGCTATACAAGCCCATCCGGCCAACAAAATTATTCAGTTCGAAAAATAAATCTCTGCCACTGAGCTACCGTCCATTTAAACCTCACATTTCATACATGTTCTTTATCCTACATCACGCATTATATTACACGATAAAACTGTTTTATTTTGTTTCAGGCGAAATTAGAAACGAAAGCGTTAAAAGCAAAGAGGCCAGGCTTCACCGACGACAGATACAATGAGACGTCTTATTATATGGAAAACGGTAAATTGAATTACGTAATTTGTTAATTAGCATAAAACAGTTTGTCATAACTGTGATCATTGTAATATATATTATTGGTGAATCGAACTTCATTTTTTGTTGATTTTTGTTTTAAGCGACTTAACTTTCTCGTCTTAATATTTTGATAACCTTCAATCGAACAGACCCAAAATAACCGTATAAGAGGAAAAAAGCAAAGATCAAATGTTCTGAAGAGGAAACTTGCTTAATCCAATAAATTGCTTAAATAAAAACAGATTTTCCGAGGAAATGAAAGAGATTGGGAGGCAAATTGCAATTTGAAGTATATTTCTACGAGGGAAATAAGTACTTTTATAGCGTAAACGAATTTTTATCCTAATATTTACTTAAGAATCTACAGCGTTGTTTACGCGAAAAATAAAGTTGCTGTTTATATTTAAACTGGTTTTCTCGTTTAGTGATGAAAGTGCTGTTTTTTGCTGCGGGTTTGATATCCGCTGGAGTAATTCAATAACTTAATTCCATATGTAAAGTCAGTCAGAAGTTCGCAGAATATATCTATTATATGCTCGGTAATTCACTGTCAACCAGTATTCTTCAAGCTCTTATAATGATTGACTTCTCGCATTTTGCTCAATGCCAGGCGACCGCATAAAATTCCGGTCTGCAAAAGAGAAATAATGAAAATACATTTTTTGTTGCCGATTCACTTATGAATCTTTCCCATAGTTTGATGTGGTGCTTATTAGTTATAGATAAAAGTATTATCAAACAAAATGATATTTTAAAAAAACCAAATACGTTCCTTAAGATCGACTTTGTATATTTCAATTGTTTATATCTCTACAATCTATTAAGTTTCGTCTTATGAACATATCTGATCTTATATTTTTTAAAAGGGATTGTCATTAACTTAGATTGTGACTGCGATAATATTTTCAGAACAAATTTCTGCTTTTGTGAGACAAGATAAAATTTTAAGTGACTACATCATTCAATTTCCCTATAAAAGAAGTTTACGTTACATTCGGTTAACTGTGGATTTTTTACTGATAAGCGTACACGTCTGTATTAATCTTGAGTTAAGTTCAAACCTTCAATACTAAATAATAGTAATGGTCAGTGTCAGTATTAATTTAGTAATCAACAGTAATATATCGAAATACCAAAAGGTCATCCAGTACTCCAATTTAATATATTGCTAATGTTCGTTTAACCGTTAATACAATTATAGCTAGGAGTGCTCCATTATCATCTAATGGCCTTAGTCATCTACCGCAATGGCGCATCTTTCGATCCACCGTAAAAACAATTTTCAGTATAACACGTTGCTTTTTACGTTAACGAGCCCATATATCATAATTTTATATGCAGTTTTGGCTTTTCGACTAAATTAAAAGCTTTCTATGTAAATGTTATTTTTCACTGATATGCAGATCTTATGTATATCATGAATTATATAATTATGGTAGGGCTTTTGCTTTTTCTACTAGCCTCAAGTTGAAAATCTCTCGCTAAGCACCTAATGGTATGTTCCAGAAGCTGCATTTGGGGACCAGTCCCCTTCAGGTTTAGCGTGTTTACCATTTTAGACCGCATAGTTATCAGATGAAATTGTGGTCAAACGCTAAAACCTATAGAGTATTAAAAAATGTGGATATTTTAGAAGTTTGACTATTACAATTTTTAAGTTTAGCTTATAAAATTCTAAAATTATGCAATTAAAGTCTAGTAATTCTAAACGCTATTCTGGTGGCTTTGGTTGTTCTTCAGACCATTTTGTCTCTGATTTTATTATTTAAAGAAACTTCGAGCAGAGGCCTTTTCATTGCTCTTTGGGTTTCAACTTTCTTTTGAAATTGCTAGACTTAACTGGCAATAGGGGAAATACACGAAGAAGAGATAGCCGATGGAGCTGAAGGGTTCTCCAGTTATAATCGTGAATTAATAGATTCAGCGTAGACATATCTGCCACAAAGTGGATCGAGGATCTGGTGAATGTTGCGATAACACTTTATGGGAATACAGAACATTTTGACGTTATTAGTGGAGGTCATATATCCAATAGTGGGCGAATTTCGGTTAAATGGATGGATTGTTAAATAATATTTTATTAAATGCTATTCTAAAATTCCAGGTCTGCGAAAAGTGTACCCTTATTACTTCACATTCACAACGTTCACCAAAGGAAGATGGGTTGGTGAAAAAATTCTCGACGTATTCGCGAGAGAATTTAGAGCACACCCTGCAGCAGAATATGAGAGGTGCATACGGGCCGGCACACTTACCGTGAACTATGAAAGGGTAGATCCCGATTACAGGCTCAAACACAACGACCTGCTGGCCAACGTTGTTCATAGGTAATGGATCGTTTTTGAACTCAAGACTATTAACGTAGTACGCAGTTCTATCGATCATGCACTTTAATTACAATCAGTATAAAAATATGATAAAGTCAACGCCAATAAGTTCACGAACATTAGTTTTTTCATATTTACACCACACAGACACACTATCAATGAGGTCTACCTCTGTAAATACTCCTTTTATTTTCTTTCTTTCCTTTTAAAACCTACTAAGATAACTCCCGTGTAATAAAGTTTAATTTTGTCAGAGTTGCTTTGATGGAATTCACAATGTGACGTTCTTTAAATATAAGCCAAAGCTTGGTGTTTATTTCAGGTTTAATTTGTATTTAGTCCACCGTAACAAATATAATCTTTTGTAACGAAGTATAAAGCACCGAATGAGCATGCGAGTGCACTATTTGGCCGTTTTCCAACAATGACACAAATGTTAAATCACTAAGCGACATCCACTTTTTAAACTGACACTGTGTCTTTTGTCCGGTCCGCGTCGTATATCACATTTCGTACATTTCCTAAATTAAGTCTTGCTCACGTATGTTCATTTGTTGTCTTTTTTGTTCTCGTCTAATCTATTCATACATCACAAGAACCGATGTTGCTACGCAACGGGCTCTGAGCAACATTTGGTGAGTGTATAAAAGGTAGTTGTATAAATAACGTGTTCATCAATGTACAAATAAACGATGAAGTACTTCAAAAGCGAAAAACTTTCAACGGTATCCCCGATGTATGTAAATAGAACCTCGTTTGCTCAAAGTTCGGAGGGTCCACCAAAGCGTCAGGCCTGACGTATGTATCGTTTCAGGCACGAAGTACCGGTCACCAGTCAACCCATCACCCTCGTACATATCGACGAGGACATTGTGGTTGTCAACAAACCGGCCTCTATCCCCGTAAGTGGCAAATGAGACAGCCATGTTTATTTGTATGCTTTAGTTACATACTTCATCAATCTCTTATATATTATATGTGCTTTGCATGTTATATGTATAACAATTATATTTAGTAATCAGTGCATTGCAAACGATTTTATCCATTTATCTTCTTATAACTAACTATAACCACTAAAATATATTCTATATTCACGTATATTTAGTTTGACTCATTTAGGTTTTTTTTTTATATTTGCTAAGTTAAATAAAAAAATTGGTTGTCTGTAAAGTGTCGGTCTACGGACGATAATTTTACTTGATAACTACTCGGACTCATCGGCCGATGGAGTGGAAGAGAGATAGATGCGTCGCAAGCCGAACGCTTAGGCCGATCGCGCCTCTCTATCGCTTGTTCCGTTCTCTCAACGCTCGGCTCAGGCGGAACGTGACAATGAGTCATGCTTTTTCGTGTCACGTTCATCGATTTATAAGACGTTATCACGTCAAAAAAACTTGTACTCTTTTATATTTTCTAACTACGCGTTTTATAAAATAATAAGATTAAAATGACCCTCTGGAGCGGTAGTACTATTTATACGGCTTAATCGTTGCAGAATAATCAAGTTAATGAAAAGCCGTAGTAAACTAGATCCAACTAAATAATTAAAAGTCGTATTACTATCGTACGAGGTCGCCTATAAAGCAAACATCAAACGTTCCTACACGGTCCTAATTTAATTGACGTCATGGATCCAACGTATATGCATATATATATATATATGTATACGACGTTATAGTATGAACATATATGTCGTCTAAATTCGCTTGCCTGACCTCTAAAGGCTAGTTAGTCGAATCAAAGTGCTCTGCTTCTGGGTAAAGCGGTTTCTTTGACAAGATGTATTGTGTCGCACGGTAACAGATATAACAGAGCTCTATTATAACATCGTGTCATAATTTACGGAATAGAGTCGGAATTCCGGCGTATCAGTTTTTGCAGCTGAAATAGACATAAATTTAGTAACAAAATGAGTTTTGTTTTACTTATATGAAGCGTGTGCGTAATTAGATAAGTGATATAATTAAATACTAGAGCAGGTTTTGATAAGAAAATCCCCTTTGTCTTTTATGTTAGCTTAACCCTCTCCTAATTTTCTGTTTTGTGTCCTAAGGTTTGCCCACTATTTCGGTCTATGTTAAATGATGCTGTGTTTTAAGATAACAACGTTAAAACGTAGAGGAGGCTGACTCGCAAATGCCACTATCGCAATACAACTATAGGTGACTTGTATTTTGTCGATTGTTGTGTTAATATCCCGTGGTAAGAACAGTAACTGAACTTACTGAACTCTAAGTGTACGACCAGTGTGGACGCTACAATCGAGCGTCGAGCGTGGCGTCGCGTCTGGCGTTCGTTTTCAAAAATATGCATTAATACGTGAGTGTCCTGAGTGGCGCGCGAGCGTCGTTCTGGGGTTGGGGTGTAAGGGGTGTCGAATAACATCGAAGACTTGAGACACCCAAGCCAACATCACCTGCACATGGTGCACCCTGCTGAATAACGAACGAGGCAATGGCGAAAGCGGGGTGGTAGTGTTTTACAACCCGACTGGGTCGCAACCACCATGTATATGGCGAAAAAGCCCGTCTTAGTGATTCGCTTCTGCGAGTCGCGTTTGGGGATCAGCCTGTACATATCTAGCCTTTCGCAGGCCGGCATGACAGCGGCGACCGGCGATGGACAGTGTGTCACTCGGTGGTCGCCATTGTTTTTGGATTGTACTGTGCTTACCATCAGGCACAGGGCAGTCATTTTGCTGTGCTACAATAAAAAAAAACACTGAACGCGCCGCACGCGACGCTACTCTCGACGCTCGATTATAGCGTCCACTCTGGACGTACACTTACGGGTACATATGTTAAACCATTTAGTATAATTTACAGATATTGCTGGACATATGATTAGTTGTCAACTTTCGAAGTTCGTATTCATTACTAGAAATATAAATATGTTGAGGTTTCGATTTTTAGATTTCGCGGATGATATTGTTCGTTGATTTTTCAATTTAGGCTAAGCATGTACTGTTTTATACCGTGCAATTATTAATATGTTAGATTATGCTGAAATCGCTTGACATCACGAGAAACTTTAAGTAAATAAAAAAACATGACGTGTCCATAGCCTGATGGTAGAGGTTTTTGGGATGCCCACATGACAAGGTAGCACTCTCAAGTTAAAAACCTATCGCCAAGCATCTGTACATATATTCCGGGAGCTGCAATGCTAACTAGTCCTTTAATTTTGGCATATTTATATTTTTAAACCATAATGACATTAAACATCAAATGGGATTGTGATCATATGTTAACAAAAACCTAATAAATATAATTAAAAACCCTGAATATAAAGTATTTGAAATATTAAGAAGAATATGTTTCATTAAACTGAAATGTTCTAAAAAAATCTAACCACATACTCACATATACGAAACAAATTATGTTTCTTACGTAACGTAATAACTGTACGGGATTTACAGACAAATATTGAGCTAAAATGTTACAGTTTAAAACTTTAAAACAAACTTCAGTTAACGCGTACGTACGTTCTGATTGCGTTCAAATTCCTAGATTCTCTGAAATTATGTTACAAACTCGGGCATTGTAAACGGTTTGTTTGTTTTCTATTGATTTATTATTCAACCTAGATAAACATACTGAAATGTGTTTATTTTAACGTATGTCGTTATTGAGTGATATTGTGATAGATTTAGCGATCCGCATTCTGTCATAATAGGAATACCTATGAAATTGCCATTCTGCAGTACTGGCCATTTCAAATCAAAATAATTTTTATTTGGCTGAGAATTCTAATTTCAAATTAATTTTATTTTAAAAACATGGAATTCTTTTCCCAAAAGTAATCATTTGTTTATTGATTAGTATTACATTTTCATCGCATTTCAATCTTTTTTGTCATCATGGATACGTTAAAAATTCGAGTAATTATGTAATATGAG
Source organism: Antheraea pernyi (assembly GCA_015888305.1). Classification (NCBI taxonomy): domain Eukaryota; kingdom Metazoa; phylum Arthropoda; class Insecta; order Lepidoptera; family Saturniidae; genus Antheraea; species Antheraea pernyi. Next base: position 849,834 of record MU158780.1, on the reverse strand, counting down.
TACCGTCGTGGCAGCAACACGGCACAAGCGGCACGCAACATCAACGACGTTTACGGAGCTAACACTACACACCAACGCACCACCTGTTATTGGTTTGCTCGCTTCCGTTCTGGGAATTTCGACCTGAAAAATGAACAATGACGAATTAAAGGCGATTATGGAAGCTGATGATACATAATCTACGGCTGAATTCACAGCAGCTTTCAACGTTAGCGTCAAAACAATATTGGTCCATTTGCGTCAAATTGGCAAGGTAAAAAAGCTTGACAAATGGGTGCCCCACGAACTCAATGATCGCCAGCGTGAAGTACGCGTCGAGACGTGCCTTGCACTGCTCAATAGACACACAAATAAAGGAATTTTGAACCGCATTGTTACCTACGATGATGGATGGATGGATTCTGTCTGATAACCGCAAGCGCTCAGCAAGTTGGTTGGATCCTGATTCAGCACCTAAACAATGCCCTAAACGAAAACTTACCCCTAGAAAAGTGATGTTCACTGTTTGGTGGTCTAACGCCGGTGTGATTCATCACAGCTTCTTACCAAGCGTGGCGAGCATTACTGCAGATGTGTACTGTGAAGAATTGAACACAATGATGGAGAAGCTGGCACATCTCCAACCAGCATTGGTCAATTGCTCGTCTACGCTGCCCCTGCACAACAACGCGCGACCTCATGGTGCACAGCAGACGGTCTCCAAGTTCTAAGAACTGGGGTTGGAAGTTCTCCGTCATCCGCCCTACTCACCACACCTTGCGCCTACAGACTACTACTTTTTCCAGAATTTGGATAACTCCTTGTCGGGAAAAAGTTGCAAGTCGAAGTTGCAGGGATCAGCTAATATAGAAATATAAACGACTTGCCAACTAGTACCATAGGTCGAACGAAAACTGAACTCGCCGAAGAAGACTATGTCCGAGGTCCAGTTCATCGATTAGTCCGTATCCTGAGAGAGGAAGAAGTGCGAGAAATCATATACATACTTTCGCTTTTACATCGATAAGCGTGCCACATGGTTGACTACGTGCGTTAACATTGATCGATGCAATTCCTTGATGGAAGCCCCAAAAATGGCCAGGCGCAAACGAATGATACGTTACAGATATATATATTATTCCAAAAAAAAAACCAACACACACGTCAGTCAGAAACGCAGACACTTTTGCACCTGCTTGTAATTTGTTTATACCCTGTTTGCACACGACTGTCGGGTTTATTTATATATTCAAGTCTACTGCATCCATTTCTAAAGAGTACACAAGCAAAATTCAATTTGTTACAATCAGATCTTATAAATACATCGGTATACTGCGTCAGTCAACGGTATCCAGTTAACGCTTCTTTGAAATATACCGTATACAAAAAGAAGTATTAGTAGACACTACATGGTACCCGCGACTTCGTCTGGGTGGTTTATTACGTTATTACTATACTTTTTTTATGTAAAAAGGAAAAACAAAAGCACCACACCGCTTGCCTCACTATTCCGCGGCATAAAACGCGAAGTGCGCTGTAAAATCGTAGTTTCTGGAAACTTTAGTAACCTTATAGTTGATGAAACCATCGAGATATATGTATATATTTTTAAATAAGTACCCCATGGACATTTTTATTTTGCAATCTGGTTGTCTATGAAGTAAAATTTAAAAAAAGCGAAATCTCTCTAGTAGGTACTTTTCACGCATTGCTCGCACAGAAACACATCTGTATTATTTTATTTATATATAAGATAAAAAAATTACGTATATAGTTCATCTATTTTAATTATTCGTAGTATACTTATTGCTCTTAATATATGTTTTAATGAAACTATTTAATTAGTGAAATTACGTATTTCGTAAGAGCAAATAGATAACAGAAATAGCTAAATATCAGCTAGAAAACGACAAATTTAGATTATATATCTATAACCGAACCTGAGTAAAACAAACAACTGTGAACTCATAATACCAAAATCTTCTTGGGAATAATTATATATAAAGAAAATTGTACATTTTAATTTACTTTATGATTGGTATATCGTTTGAGTTTATCATTTTAAAGTAATAATTTTCAAAACCGTGACAGAGTTCAATAATTTTTTTCATTTAAAATCTTATTTTATTTTCTACTCATAGGGAAACTTACAGCTAAACAAAAACAAAAAGTATTACATATTTAAACATAAACGAGGGCCTTTTTACAGGTTTCCACATCTATAAGAAAATTGACATTTTCCTTAAGAAAATATGATCCGAAGAAGGAAATAAAAAATAAAAAAAGGTGAAATTTAGAAATTTTCAGACCACTAACTAATTTATTAGCACTGTCCCCAACTATAATTATGTAATTAGTTTGCCTTTAAGTCGCCTTAACAACCGGGTTATAAAGTATGTTATGTATATACAAAAGTAATCCTCTATCCATGTATATATAATGAAAATACAGTTCCTTTGTGGCTCAAACATATAAAAACTAGTTCTAGGCTACTTATTTTTTGAGTTCCATTGTCCCTTTGCCATTTTTTCAATGCCCTACGAAACGGGCGGGTGTCAGCAAGCTTATTCATATATTAAAATATAAGGTAAGTTATATTAATATACTAACATACCATTAGATCTTACCGTCTAACAATTTTCAAGGATTTCTTTCTAACTTTGTTTCACATGGTGATTAAATCCGACAATAAATCGCTTCTCTTATCTCTCACACTCGACCCAACACACGAGCAGAACACATTTTATTGTTAATCTGTAAGTTAGACATCATAATCCCACAGTCAAATCAGCTGGGATTAGTGCCTCCTCACAAATACGTAAATAATATTTATATGAAACTAATAATATTTGTGTATTAAGATATAATATACATGGTATATATACATATATAAAATAAGTTAAACAAATATACTGAAATTGCGAATGAAAGTTCAAGTATCTTGAAAAGCTATGTTTATTTTTTTACAGTTCTTTAAGGCTCGATTCACACTATGATGCCGTTCTCGGTTCGATCTCGCTCTAGTCTCGATCCGATCAAATCTCGCTGTCTACACGTGTCGTTCAAGGTTTGATCTCGGTCTGGTCTCGGTCCGATCATATCTATACTACTAGTTCCACTAGTTATGTCTCGATCCATGGTCAACATAGGAAACTTTCATTTCTCGAAACAATCTAATAAATTTCTAATAGTATATAAAATATTTATTGAAAGTGAAAAACAGTACTACAACTATTCTTTTAAAATGTTCACGAATTTCACCATTCACACATTTTTCTCGAAAAAAAAAAACGTTTCTAGAAAATTGGCGAAAATATAGCGTGATTATTTATTATTCATAATCAAATGTTATAAATCTCACGCATAAAGTACTAACATTTTTCAGAATTCCACGATTTATTACTAGCCGTGACTAGAAGAAAAATGTAACGTCTCCCTGCACGACCGAAGCAAGGCTGGAGCAAAAACGTTTTCACACTGTCGGTATAAGCCATGCCCGGTCTGATCTCGTTCCAGTCAAATATTCTTTTCGACCAAACGGTACCGGGGCGAAGTCGAATAGGAACTAGAGCGATACGATATCTGATTACGAATACTGTGATTCTTTCTTGTTTATGAATATTTTATCAGACCGAGAACGTACCGAGACCGGAGCGAGATCGATCCGGGAACGGCATCATAGCGTAAATCGGGGCTAATATTGATTTTGTCTATGTTTTATATGTATTCTTACAATGAATATTCAGTACACTATTTAGTTCATTTAATTTAAGTCTTAAACTGATTTTTTGTTATTATATTTTTGATTTTATTCATATTTTTTTATTCGTACCTGGAAGAAAACGCCTTCATGTTTTAAGCTCAACAGTTTACAAACTAATAAGTGCAATTAAGTATTCATTGATTTATAATATAATATTTCATTATTTTTGCATAATTGCATCTGAGGTAAAAATATTAATTGTAATGCTATTTACATATATACCATGTATAACATTAATGATGTTGTAATGCAATTTGTGTTTATCATATATATGTTGAGTTCTTGTGTCATTTCTTTGAATTTCCAGCCCCTTATAGTGTCCAGTATATAGTACACTAGCATACTATATTATAAAATGGTGTGTAATATAAATGAGAATGATGCATTTTGTTACTGGCGTCGTAAAAATTTCCCACATAAAGCAGTGTTATAATTCAATGTCAAACTATTTTAATACGCATCTCATAAAAGTCGTTATAATATAAAAGTTGATAAAATAATGATTCAACCACAAATAATTGATATAATTATTTATCTTGCAATTAGTATAGTCAATAAGTATCGAAATATGATTAATGATTTATATATAAAATAGACTGGGACGCCGATAGAATATAATATCACAAAAATATATTATATACACATAAGTAACTGAAGATAATCATTATTATATATATAGTATCAGTTCAACATATTGTCTTTTGAAAGTATTTAATTAACAATACACAAAGATTGCTTACAAACTTCGAACGTAAACCGCGAGTTAGTTATTCTGCTATTTTTAACTAAAAATAAGTTCTTATTACGGTAAGAGATCGCAGAGATTGCAGATCAGTTCTTTATATACTTCATCAAGGAGACAACTGGACCTACATGGATTAATTAACTACCCTTTTCTGTTTTGACGTGTAAAAATCCCTGAATTTTCAAACGGACGTAGAAAATGTAGGTTAACTCAAAGGCGTTAACAACATCATGAGGTTATGATTAGTGGGTAATGTTGATTATATGGTGGGCCAGGCATGAGACGCCGGTGCTCGATTGTCCTTTGCGCATCATACACGTTGATGAGGAGCTACTCGTGCTAGACAAGCCTTGCTCGCTGCCGGTGAGTTAATTCCTTGGGACAAGGCATCAAAGCCAGACTCTGACGTCACAAGAAATGTACCGCAAAGGTAGTATAAGAACTGAGAGAGTGTACTTTACAACATTATGATCATTGCTGGATATTTAGAACATTTACGTCCACCTCCCCTCCCTTCCCCCTTCCCTAGCTCCTCCTCTCCCCAAGACAGGTTGGCAACGCACGTTGCAAGTGTTTATGGACGGTGATGATCACTTAACATCAGGTGACCGACCTGTCCGGTTGCCTCCTATGATATAAAAAAAATTAAAATGGTTTGTTTTTAAAGGATAGTCCGTAAAATTGCAATTATTTTATTAGTTACGTTACCCTAAAACCCTTTTACCAATTTTAATTGACGTCTATTAAATTGTATCATAGCTGCTTACTCCCTATAAACAAGTGTAATGATACATGTGGTTTAAGTAATACTCTGAATTTCAGTATTATATCTTCTATTATAGATCCGTCAAAATCAGTGAAAGCCTTTCTAAATGTTTTTTTTTATGTATAGATTGAATACCAATTCAATAATATTCCATAAATTTATGAGTCCTGAAATTTAAAGACGTTGGGTCATATTTTCCTGGTAATCTATTTTTGTTTCATCCGTTCTTAATTTCAATTTAAAAAAACGAAATAGTATTACGATTCAACGAAGAAAACCTCACGATCTTAAGTTGAGTATATTTTCTCAGTTTACATTATGTTCGGATACAGACAGTCAGAGCCTGACGAGAGATTGCGGTCTGCATCAAAACTTTTGGACTGTTAATATTACGAACAGACCGAAAATGTGCGGAATAGTCGAAAATTCCACTTGAAAGTGGTCACGAAACTTGACAATTGCGAGAATGTTTATTACTTACACTTTGTAATTGTTATTATACCTTTTGGGATGATATAACCTTTTTTTTTTACAATAATAAACCGTATTTATAAATACTATTTATTACCTAATGTAGATGCGGAAGTTGAATTTTTTTTGTTAAATCATATGATCGTAAAATTAATGTTTAACTATAAATATTAATATTTAGAACTCGAAAACAGTTAAATGTCAAAATTGGTTTAATATTTTGAAATATTAAAGAATCGAGTCGCAAATAAAACATCGGTTTGTCGAGTAATGTGAATCCCTCGTCAATCTTCTTGGCCGCTCTGAATATAAGTGTAAGCTCGGATTTTCGCGTATAGGAAAGACTTTAATGCAAAACAAAGTGAAAATATTATTACAGAAATCTAAACTCAGCATTTACTCGTATTTTTGTTAAGTTGTCTCGACGTTATAATATTATACGTATTTATACATTGACATATAAAAACCCAAGACGCACAGTCTCGAATAAAAATAGCGCTCAAAACCGTCCCGCTAAAACTCCCCAATATACATACGTGGTTATAATTAAGTGATAAACTTACGATTTTGCAAATTCAACCTTACTTGAATGGTTTATAGCTGTTTTTACAAGAACGCAAGCGACGCGTGACTATTTGAAATGAGTGCATAATATTCAATTGCGTGCATACTTTATACGGAGGGTTTTGAGACGTTGAGTGTGCATCTAAGGTTTTTATTTACATCAGTGTATTATCTAAATTTTGTGCTTTGTAGAACTATGCTCAGAGCGGTCGAAAAGTTTGACGTTAACTGATATATTTGAGTGATATATGTTTCATAATAAAAATGTAAATTCAACTTCCCAAAGTGTGCAAAGTTTAAGGCACAAGAACTGTGCTCTTAAAAAGTAGAATCCTTTCTTATTCATCATATGACGACACAAGGAATACGAATATTATTTTCTATAGAATCTCCTGTAACTTGCATGTTATATAACAAACCTCGAAGGTCGATTTTAAACAAATAATTAATTCTGTATTTAACGCGCGTGTTTAATCGAAATTTTATATCTTCACAAGTGGCTGATCATTTGCTTGCAGAATCATATTCACACTCGTTCGTGTTTAGTGAATTACATCGTTATTGTATAGGTTAATTTACCCTAAAGCAGTATTTTGATAATAATTATTATTCTCACTTTTAATAAAAATAGCATTTGTATTGTATCTCCTAAAATAAAATATTCATATTTTAAATAGCAACTGATTAAAAATGGAAGTATTGTTCGGGGTTTCCGAAACTTATTTTTTTTTTAAATAATTTTAAACATAAGATACGAATAAAATGTTTAAAATGTAGAGGGGATAAGGGATAAAAAAAATGTTTTGTGTGAAAGCATTAGATCATGTACCAAATTTCCATTTGTATATTTAAGAATGTTATATGATCATTTTGTATATTATAAAGTTAGAGTTTAAATCTGGTATTGTCATGATGTGGCAATCCTTAACGACATCGTTTCTATGTATCAAAGAAGCAGCGATGATTCAAGTAGTCATATTAATAGCATTGAGTTTTCTCCCTTTAGGTTCACCCATGCGGTCGCTACAGGCACAATACGGTCGTTTTTATACTGGCCAAGGAGTACAACTTGAAAAACTTGAGAACCATCCACAGGCTCGACAGGTTAACATCAGGTAAATAAATTATAAATGTTTTTAAAAGCTGTCATGGCATATGTAAGGTCTCTAAAATCCAACTTTGGTAGGTGGTAGAGCCAAGTTGAATCTATTACTGGTTTCAGCATGAATGGGTCAGCTCGCCCGGGGTAGTACCACCCTCTCACAGAAAGTCGACGTGAAGTAACAGTGCTTGCATTGTTGCGTTTCGTTCGGTCAGTGAGAGCGCCGGAGGCCCACCTCTCCTCCTCTTCTCGCTTCCTTTCCTCCCCCTCTCTCCAAACACAAAATGGCAACGCACTTGTGACTCCCTGGTGTTGCAAGTCTCTATAGACGGTGGTGATCGGTTAACATCAGGTGATTCACCAGTTCGTTTACCTCCTATGACATTTAAAAAAAAACAAAACTAGAATTTCAAGAAACGAGCGTTGACTTCTGTAATAAGCCGGCAATGCACTTGTGACTCCCCTGGTGTTGCTAGTATCTATGGACGATGGTGATCACTTACCATCAGGTGACCCTTTTGTTCGTTTACCTTCTATAATAAAAAAAAATCATGCGTGGATTCAGAAAATATATATAAAATATGATCAAACAAAATAAATTCCGTGTGTTCCTTCTAAAATAATTTTATCAAATACAAAAAATAAAAGTAGATAATAAATTAATAATTCAATAAAAAAGATATAATTATAAAACTAAATTACATTTTCATGTTACTTTATTGTCTGTTGAAAACAGGGCTTCTGTTATTTGGAAGGAGTCCAAAAAAAGCGAGACAGATGGAACACCAGATCAGGAATAGACAAGTGCAGAAAGAATATGTGTGCAGAGTTGATGGCGTTTTTCCAGAGTAAGATTTGTCATGTTTTGAACTAATTGTATTATGCACTTTGTCAAAAAAGCTGATGTCGTTGATTTATTGCTAATTGATATTCTGAGTTCATTTTATGAGTGTATTTTCCTTATCCATAAGCTTGAAGGTTGCATGGATACATTTAAAATATTGATTAATCGAAATCATTGACCAATTTAAAATAAGTCCTTACAAAAAATCCTAACAAATATGAATCAATTATACGATTCCAACATTGTAATGTAAATAACAGAAGTTATACATTTATTTTTGTATGAAATTAAGGGTACATGATTGGATTTTACGTGAAGTTTGCGACTATTCACCAATGTATCACGATACAGGATACTGGACAAGCATCTTTAATGATAACGTTATCATACATTACAGTGAAGAAATAGAATGCCTAGAACCGATAGAAGTGGTCAGTTACAAAATAGGCGTATGCAAAGTCTCACCTAAAGGGAAGGATTGTTCTACTATATTCAAGCGGTTGGGATACAATACCACGACGAATACAAGCGTCGTACTCTGTCGGCCGAAAACAGGCAGAATGCACCAAATTAGGGTCCATTTGCAATATTTGGGTAAGTGCTAAATACCAATAAACAACGTATAATTAATCTGTATCCGATAAATTCTTATACAATTACACTTACTATTCTTGTAACTATCGAAAAATAAATTAATTTAGAAAAAAATGATAATAATTGTCTACAATTATTTATTGACATTAAATACGTATCCTTCGACTCAAATAATATAATACATCATATACAAAGTATGTCCTAAAATATGTTTATACTTTTAACATTGTCTGCCTGATTAGTTAATTTTTATATAAGGTGCTTGTACACATGAGAACATATACCCTTAAACCTGCGTGAGTCTGTGGCCAGTGTGTTTACAGTACCAACTCATAATGTCACACTGCCATATAGTATATCTTTATTGTTAATCTCTTATCGTTCATAAGTTTTATATGCAAATTTCTGTTACTCCGGTGACAAAACTTTGATATATCTGTAATGTTCTCGACTCGACATTTTACTGCATACCTCTTCCTCTTTTGTCGCATTTAACGACAAGGTGGTAAATCCAAGGGCATTAAATAAAAATAAACATTATTATCTTTACGTACGTCACCATCAAACCAATAATGCGTTTTCTTTATACGTTTCTCTATTATATCTTTGGAACCCTAGAAGCATTTGCTTGTAAATGTTTTTCAGATTAATTTTTATTATCGGAATTAGAATATTTCGAATCTGTATGCTTTATAAATTTCATTTTGTATTACAATGGTCTCATAAATGATCAACTTCAACAGGTTACCCGGTAGTCAACGATCCGTTATATAACCACCCTGTATTCGGTCCACTTCGTGGCAAAGGAGGTGACACAGGCGGCAAGAGTGATGAACAGTTGGTCAGAGACCTCATTGCTATACACAACGCTGAAAATTGGCTCGGAGTAGACGCAGCCGACGATGACCTACTATTCTCTAAACCCGTTTCTGATGATAAAGGTAAGGACTAAGTTAAGTCGGTAAAGGTCAGATAAGTTGTAAATGTTAAAAAATAGTAAGCAAAAATAAACCACATAATATTCCAGGGTGGTAAGGCTTTTTTAAGTCTGCCTGACTAGCTATCATTCTCTAGCTAGCTGTCGGTGTGTTCCAGCAGTTGCACTTGAAAGCCAGTCACCTTTATAGGTTAAGCCTACTTACTATCCTACCTATCGTAAATCATATCATCACTTAACAACACATGAGATTGTGGTCAAAGGCTAAAACCCACAGAGCATAAAAAAACATGATTGAGATATTGATGTAAAATACTTTTTATCTGTTAACATGATTTCAATTAAAATTCTATCCATAAGTTATTATGCAATTAAGGCTCACTGAAATCTTCATAGCGGAATCATTGAAATGCATCGTTTTATTAAAGTTGGTGAAGATGATTGCGACACGGGACCGGCTTCAAGGGAGTCATCACCTAGGTTGGAGTCGCCCGCGCCTGGTGTTACACCTTCTACAACCATGACTCGTAAGAATCCAATATTGTATTAATTATAATCCTTTGTATTAATAGTTTAATTGTATTAGAATATAATTATACTCTATCAATCTACAACAGCTACACTTCCGAGTCCTTCGAGTGCAACAGAAGCACCAGTCGAGGTCAACTCTCCAACGCCATGCACTCTAGCTTCTTCTCCCGTGGCTTCGCCAACTATGAATGAAGATTCCAATGACGCTAAGGTACTACGATAACTAATTTAGTTCATTTGTATATTGTACATGACTCTTGATTTATTATTAAAGTTTACATTATAGAGGATATGTATCGTTTACTTCCTTGTCTTTTGTATATTTAATAAAATTTATGAAAACATCCGGATTTATTGTAATGTTTAATGGATGCTCTTATCTATTTCATACAGTCAGACAAGGTGACAGTAGCGACACAAACTGGTTGCAACACTGCCTCGGTTGGTTCATCAAGCAGCTTGGGGGGGAATCCATTGGACTCTTTATCACCTGATCCGCATTGTTACGAATGTCGCGTACGATACAGGGATCCCCGCCCTAGAGATTTGGTCATGTATCTCCATGCTTGGAAGTATAAGGTAATCTCATAATAATATGCATCTTTTTAGGTTATATTTATGACGTAACGACATCGTTTTGAGCAACATTCTCTAAAATTAAACTTATGATGAATGTAGATACGCATAGTTAAGAAGAAGTGCGAATATCTATATATTAATACGTGAACCCCAAACTTTGCATACCTTTTTGATAGAAATGCGCGAACGGATGAACGTGAAACTTGGCATAGTTAAAGTTTATATGGAGGAGAAGTGCAGAAATCTATTTATTTTATATAAAATGCATTAGAAGTACATCAAATTAATTAAAATATGCATTACTCACACTAATGCTTCAATTTTACACAACATATACACACATGTAAATAAAAAAGACAATTTGACATCCGTCAATAAAGAACTTCAAAAAAGGTTGCGAAAGAGGTTGCAATGCTCGACTGTATGTATTATTTTACTCTTACGTTCCAATTACCCTTTTTCATTATACATTCAACAATGAAATTAATCCTAATAAAATTCAAACTTAAAAAAATCAATGAACTATGGTCGAATGTCGACCTCTGGGCGCCCACTAGTATACCGAAATCATTTGAATTAAAACTATACAATTTATATCTAAGTATACAGGGTGGAATGTTTTAATGCCACCTGGAGGGAAAGTACTCCAAAGAATAGAGATACCAAATTATACTCCAAAGAAACATTCCTTTATTTTTGAAAATTAATAAAACTGCTTTCAAAGATTTTCGAGAATTCTCTGTAATTTTACCCTGTAAATTTTATTGAATCGGTCGTTGGGGTCAATCACAAGGATGAAATCTCTCCAACATACTTGGTAAATTTAATGAAAGGAAAACCATGAAATCTTCAATTATTTTAATTATTTACAAAAAATGGTAAACTAACTAATCATTTGCTCGAAATGGGCTCCATTTTCTTGGAATACACGAATTTATTCTTTTGCCTAATTCATTTTTAGTAACCTTTAATAACGTGTTGTGGTGAATATTGTAAATCGTATTCTGAACTTTGTCTCTCAACTCGTTTACACTCGCATAAGATTTAATGTAAATTTATTAATTTCAACCTTTATATAGGCGTTATAGGTTATTAAAAGTATTTTCGAAACCAGGGACCTGGCTGGGAATACGAGACGGAGTTGCCACAGTGGGCGAGCGTCGACTGGGACGAGCCGGACAGCTCATAGTCAAGCGATATACGACCATTGCAGAGGCGCCTTTCTACAGCCCTGTACATATCCAGAAAATATTACCGTTGAAAATTTTCAAAATTACTGATGCGTATTTTAAATAAATAAAGTGTATACTAGGACTAACCTTAATGATATTTTAAAAGTGAAATCTGATTGTTACGATGATATACTTTTAAGAGAATTAAATGTATAATAAATGAATATATTCAATGTCAGTAAACAGCATAATAATATTGTAAATGATCACACTATCGATGCTGATTCTAACGGGGTTGTAGAGAAAACTTCGGAGCGCCGAGAATAAAAATGTTCTTTTATTTGGCTGTCGATATCGGGTCGGTCTGAGGTAAGTGTAATATAAGTATAAGTGAGAGTTAAACTAAGGTTAGATTACTTTTGTGCGTTAATGAAATCGCTGGTTCTTTTTATCTGAACATACATTTCGTTAAAAGAAATTAGAGCACTAATTTCGTTTAAACTTTATAATGATTTGTTTATTAGATTGTTTCGTATGTCTTCAGTTCCTATCGGCCTAGAATGTTTTAAAGCTTCGGATAACTTAGATATATTAGATGTAAAACGATTTGTAATATCAATACCATTAAAATAGTTATATCGCTTTAACGAGGCAGGGTCAGAACCACAATCATAAATGAGTATATTAAAATGGTAATCGATTTTAAAATTAAATGAGAGAAAAAAAGAACGGGATAGCTATTCTAAGAATTTCGAATGACGGAGTTTAGGCAAAAAAATTACAATTGAATTTACGTATCGACGGTTACTTTTTTTCTAAAACTTAGTTAATAGTACAATAGGAAGGTTTTCGATTCAAAGTAACCGTTTGGAAGATTTATACGAATTAGGTTTCAAAAAAATTATCGGACCACCGCTATATTTTCTTATTCATCTTGAAATTATATAGGACCATCGTTTAATAGAAAAGCTATCTCTGTAATAATATTAGATGCATACGTTTACAATAAATGCATAAGTGTATATTAAATTATAATAATAATAATAAATTTGTCGCATTTTACGGACGATTTTAGCAATGTCGTCACATTTTGGCTTCCATAGTTTCGATGTAGACATATTTTTAAACAAGTATTTCGTATTGAATATTCAAGGAATATTGTAAATTATACACATAGAGAACAAACAGTAACTTCGATACAGAGTGAGTTTTTCTTTTTTTTGTATTACATTTATTGTATGCATCGATTTGAATCCAGTTGTGATATACAGGGCTGCCGCTAATCACTCAACGCACAGGTGTTAATGAATTTTTCCACCTACTTCCTTACATATATGCAAGCAGTTGTTAGTGTTTTATTTTTGTCTTTGACATATACTGGTACATGTTTTTCATGGCACACACTTATATTGTAATTAAAGTAAATATAATCGCTTTTAATATCTCAATAAAACTATGGGTGATGGGCTTGTGTAAATACAGGAGGGAAGAAAAATTTAAAAATAAAGTTGGAAAGAGGTACGAACGAAGCAGGCGGCCTTGCCTCGTAAATAAATGGAACGCAATGAGCAACTGTCAGACTCGTAGAGGGTGCAATACCTCATTGGTAAGCTAACGCACAACGTTGTAAAAAGAAACGTCAGAGTATTGCTTAGTGGTGATACCTATAATATTACTTGGGATACTTTAGTACAAATGTATAGATGTACGTACATTCACAGGTACACATTATTCAAATAATAATTTGGATATGAGAAGATATTTTTATAGAAAATGACATGTATAAAATATACATGTTAGATGTGTAAAATGTTTTGTACGTTACACATTTAAATGTATAGCATCGTCTGTGTGCGAGATATGCAAAGGACCATTTCACAGTTTTGCATTATGTAATAAAAACGCATTTATTAACTTTTAAAATACCTAACCGCGATGTGTCATCCGATTCTGGCTGCTCTCGGAGCGTCCTCTCGGTGCTCGATGTCGCCCAAAGAATCATATCAAATCGTAAAGACATTAATCCCCAGGTTCTCAAGATCATGATGCAAAATGAACAGAAACAGAAGTGCGCTAGACACAAGTTGACTTATACTATCTCAGTATAAATAAACGTGGCCGACGCTAACAAATCTGTAGTCTGGTGAAGATATTAATGCCTCGCTTAGCCAATATCGTTGTCAGTTCGAAAAAAAAACTAGCATATCTGGCTCAAGCAGTAAGAGACGACACTGCTACATTTGGTCTCCATAAATTGCCAGTTAAGTAACAAGGTTCTTTAAAAAATAGTATATCGGTATAAAACACGTTTTCAATAAAATCTGACTTTACAGTCCGCTAACTATATAAAACTAGCACCCATGGAATTACCTAGTTTTCGTGGAAATATGTGGAACGTGGAATTGGCCTTTTTTTATGAGTCTTTTTCTTTTCCCTTCCTAATGGGATCTTCTTACATGATCCCATCACCTAGATGTTCTTACCCCTATATTTTGTAAGAATTAGATTAAATATTTGACAATTTAACTTAACATCTGTTCTTAGCAGCCCTGATAATATGCATTTATCATAATATTATATACTTATTTTTATCAATTAAAAGTCAGTTACTCCAACATCATACATTATTTTTATACTATTTCTACCTAAACTTTTCACCAAAGTTACTTTAAATGCAATTATTGTGATTATCCTCTATGGTAATTTTATGAGAAAAGATGTTTGGGGGAACATTACGAAGCAGCACCTTCTTAAAGACATGGATAAGAAATTGCGTTTGTCTACTTGTTAAGTTTGCGTGTTCGTTAATTAAGTACCTACTTGAAATTCGGTTTAACTTCGTAGAGCTTGCAAAATCCGACAAATATTCTTTTTACCAAATTGACTTGAAGTACATTTTATAAGTATATATAAAAATAACTGATATCGATTGACATCAACACCGTTTGACCCCAAACGTAATGAACGTTAGTATACATGTAAGTCTTTTTCATTAAAAATGTTTGTATTTTAAATAACTGACCGTTAGTTCTAACTGTCTAATATTATAAATAGATTAACATAATACGTGCACCATAAAAAATAAACTAGAGTTGAAAAAGAAATTCAAAATTAAAACGTCGCGCCACAGTCGTTCCTACAGTTTACTGCCGACAAACTAATTTAGAGCGCCATCTGGACGAGACTGATGAAAGTTACAATTAATAACAATAATCAACATTCACAATCATTTAATTTGTAATATAGAAATACTGAGGCCGTTTATCGGATTAACTTTATATTAATTAATCTTTCTCTGAAGCTGGACCAAATTATACAGAAAAAAATATACTATTGAACGTCAATCTGTCAATTTGTTCAACATTTATGAAGTTCTCTCTTATTCACTCACTTTTTAACCTGAATTTTTCTTTTTTCCATACCATTGTTCAAATATATATTTTTTTTCATACATATCTTGTCCTGATATTTGCAAACAGAAAATAAAAGCTAAGCAAATCGATAAAAGATAATGAAATCGATTTTGATATATATCGATGAAATGTTGGATATTTTGTTTGTCGGTTTTTGCAGGCACAGCGTCGTTATAAATTTTTGGAATGTTTACTACAAAAAAAAAACTAAAACATAACTTTTTGACGTGTTTGTAGACGCCGAATCTTTTTTATATATTAGTATATTCATAGTATTAAAGATAAAAAAGACAATTGCACTTATGACTCTAAAATATTTTCACGAGCTTTCGTAATATTAGTTGAAAGATATATTTTTCTTACTTTTAGTATAGTTGTAGTGAACAGTTGTAACGTTTTTTTTTTTTTTTTGTTAAATGTGAAACAGTTTAATTTTTTTGTCGAATTCGTTTGAAGAATTATTAACAAATAAAACTAATATAGAATCTGATTTGTCCTTGCAATCGTAGTCGTGCTTATTGTTACTTTCCATCAGAAGAGTATTATCTGAATATGCCAAAAAAAATCCATCAACTCTGCAATTTCACGCTGTTAATGTTGTTGGCTATAAAACTGTACATATTGCGCTTAATATATTTTACTAATTCTCATTGTATGTATTCAAACGAATCGTGCTGGCTAACTTCATTGTATCGGGATCAAAAATAATCGAATCGTTATAACGGGAACAGCTGAAATACAGCGGGATTCGGTAAGTTTTTACACGAAAGTTATAATCCAAATATTGATGTGTTTAATTTTAAATAAATATAAATTTCGTGTAATAAATAATGGTAGCGTATACAAAATAAGGTTCTATCTGTGGCATATCATTGTACCACTGCGATGGTTGTTCGACTTATAGATATCGAAAGTCGATTGGTCGAGCGACTTTACTCCCGACGAAATATTGTTTTATTATTATATAGTATGTAAGGTTTTTTTATACGTTGTGTTAAACATGTTTTGTAAGGTTTGGGTCTGATTGAACTTATCCTAGAGCTGGATGCTGATTTTTTTTTCTTATCAACCACTATTGTAGTTCTATGAAACTGTCTATTCATTTAAAGTTAATCAACGTATTCTGATCTGTTAGCTTTTTCTTAAAAATATATCTATATGTAAAATTTAAGGGATTTTTCGTCGCAATGTCGGGGTATTTATTAATTTGTTTGTAAAATAAATTTTCATGTGCCTTCTCAAAATATGTAATGGTTAAAAGAGTAAAGATAAAAAAAAATTAAATTAAAAAATTAATTACAGTAATTGTTACACGTTTTAAAGTAAGTAGAAATTATTCGGCACTTGACGAGCTTAAGATTGTGAAGTGTGATCAGAGAAATGGCTAGGAGTGATTCATTTCAAATAGAACTTCATTGCGATGTTTTCTTAATTATTTTTTGGCGCGTCTGATAACCAAAAATGTGAAAACAAACTGTGTACTATTTTCATCTTGCGCTTTAACAAATTAACAAATAAGTAAACAGTGATGATTTTGTTTTATAAATCTATTTCTAAACTATGCAATTCAGTTTGGCAACGTCTCATTTATAGTAAACCGGGTTGACAATTACAAAATATTAATAAAGCCATCGTAAATGCATGAAGGATTGTGTAAACACGCGACGTTGCCAAACCATAACAGTATGACTGGAGAAACCAGTAAAAATATAAACAAAGAGTTTTTGGCGGGATCTTAGGCTATCGTATAATGGCTTTTATATTTTATTCATAATCTTGTATTTTTGACTCTATATTTAGTAATATTGGTGGCATTTTACGTAATGTTGTTCAGATATTGTGCACAAATTAAGTAGATGGAAAATAATACCGCGGAGCATAGATTCTGAGGTGCTACAAAAACTCTCTGGAAAGTTCTAACAAGAGGCCCATCATCTTGTGAGAATATTGAAATTATCACAAGACACTTGCAATATTTATTACGTACTCGACAATCGCAGTAATTATCTAGAAATTGGTTATCAAAAATAAAATTTAAATAGTTGAAGAAATCAATCACTCTTAGCTCATTTTCGGCACATTTTGCAATCGATTTTCGTTATTACATTGTTTTGCATAATTTATTAAGGTTCTCTTTTAATTGTTGTTTCCGTTTTCTTACTAATGAGTGTTAACATTATGGATACCGTCAAGTCGTGCCATAAATGGCTTGCGTTCAATGTATTTTAGTCACATGAACGATGACTACATGAAAGACATTATTATGTTAATTTGATAAGTATTTCATAGTTTTTAAGAATATAATAGTGTTTCTTCTTTAGATTCATGTTAAAGAATTCATGTTTCCACTTAAATTTAATTAATTAGAATAAAATTCATCCTTGGGATCCTATTTTGTTTTATTTATTTACGTATGTAAGTCCCAATACGCTAAAAATGATTATATCGTAAACTACAAAGTTCCAATTAAAAATAATTGGATGAGTTAATGTACTCGCAAAAGCGGTATCAAACAAAATGAACTGCATATCAGGTATACAATAGTTAATAGCCAACTAATGGGAATTAATTAATTCATTAATCGGGATAATTCGCTAATTAATTAATTCTAATCCGTTGTCTATTAAACTACAGACATTTTTTTCTTATTAAATGCACCAAATAGATTAATTGGCATCGTTTCAGTAGTCCGATGAAGCTGTTAAGACCTTGTATAGTCAATAGCGTAGTCAGTTCGAAAAAAAAAAAAGGTATCGTTTCAATTCTCATCAAAGTCGATACAATACCGAATTTCAATACACAAAGCAAAGAAATATTAAAGAACAAAAACTCAGGGAGTATACAAGTTTGTAAGTAGTATTTCTTTTCGATTGCACTATTAATTTCCATTAGTTATCTATTAAATTACTCGTATAACTGATATACAGATTTTTTTATTGGTTCTATTCATCATTGGTATTGGTATACCAATTGGGTATTGGTAACTTATTTATCATACTTCTGTGCACCGCATTTGGCACATACCAAAAGTTTCCTCTTAAATAAAAGAGTTCCGTGGTTAATGCAAATAATATATTCGGAAATCGAACACGTATGAATGGGAAAAATATTTTTGGAAGGCTCTATGAATCTTTAATTCTTTATACGGAACCGACAACTTTATTGATGCTAGCCTCCAGTTAGATTATCGTCTTTAAGGGAATACAGATAAGAATCACCGACTTACGGTTTGAAATTAAAAGGTAGCACGATATTTACCTAAATTTTTTGCTTTATTGGACAGGAAGTGTGGCTATACCAAAAAGACGCTGGTAAAATTTCCGTCAAATAATTGTAATTTGTTTTGAATAGTGTTAGTTTAGAAAAGTAGTTCTACGGGATGCCAAAATATTCATGAACGCGCTGAAATCTGTGATCCACTGTAATATGTATGTAATACTGTATAAATTTTAATAACATTAGAATAATGCATGTCATTGTACCTATAAAACAAAATGGCAGAGGCGAAACAGTTAAAGACATCTCACTTCTCTCTTTCTCAACCGATTTCTTAACCGAATTCTTAATATTAGTCTACTTTTCACATCTATTAGCACTTCGATCAATAATTATATACATTGTTATATAGCTTATTAATAAATCAAAGTATAATAAGCTGTACAGGCTTAATACAAAATATCAATATTACATGTACGGTATTGGTCGCCGTCATCGGTGACGGTGGGTGGCGCGAAATCACAAGATGTTACCCATCCAAAAATTCAAACAAGCATATGATTCAATCGAGCGTATATAATATCTAGCACAGGTGCCTACATCACGAGCATGTCGAGGTTATCAGTAACGCAAACCCATAAGTTTTTCCCCTCCAATTAAATTTTATCTATACTTAGTCTGGCCATAAATACTGTTACAATTAAAAATAAACAAAATATTACATTTGCATTTGGAATCTGTCATTTTTATATGATTATACATTAATATTGAGTTTTCTCATTCTGGCGCCAATACATTGTACAATATTTTGTGATATTAAAATGGAGTGGGGTGATAAAGAGAACCGAATCGCTATGATTTCATTACACAAAGTAGGTGTGGAGCCAAATGCAATATTTAAAACTCTCCATACGCTTGGTAGTAGTAAAATGTTTGTGTACCGGGCTTTTAATAGGTACAATGAGACCTCCTCTGTTTGTGACAGAAAAGATCTGGCCGTCCACGTACTGTTCGTACAAAAAAGGTGGTCAAAGCAATAAGGGAAAGAATTCGATGAAATCCTGTCCGAAAGCAAAAGATTTTATCTCGGGAGATGACGATAGCACCTAGAACAATGTCGTGTATTTTAGAAGATGACTTAGGACTTGCAGTCTATGAGAGACGTACTGGTCATTTCTTAACTGATAATTTAAAAAAGAATAGGGTGGTAAAATAGAAACACCTACTGAAGCGGTACGCAAAGGGAGATAACAGAAAAAAATTTAATAACTGACCTCAACGTTTAAAGGACTGTACTGCAGCCAATGGAGACCACTTCGAATAAGCTTTTTATATTTTAAATTGTTTGATATTTATGTATTAAACTAACACACTGTAAAAGGAATAAATGTTATTAGCAATAGATTTTTTTTTCAGTATTTATGGCAAGACTAGGTATAATCGCTCAAGTTTTATTGTCCTTTATTTCTCTATTAATCATACTTCACAACATAGAAATATTTGAAGAAATATATATATAAATATATATATATATATATATTAGGGCGTTTCAAAAAATATATATATTTTCCTCGGAACCACGCTCAAAAGTTTCGTTTTAATGCCAAAATCGGCCTCTGAAAATATGTACCCTTAATATTTAGGTTGTCCGCTTTTCGATTTCCCATAAGAATAACACAGGAAAAAAGTTTTTTTTTCTTTTGATTTTTATAACTAATGAACGATATATCGTAATGCAATACCCATTCATTATTTTTGTAGATAATTTAACGCTCTATAAAAAGGTCTGAAGTCAATTTTTGATAAATCAACTCAGTCAAGAGTTATTCAAGATCAAAGTTTAACTTTGATCTATATGGCGAAAAAGCCCATCATAGTGATTCGCTTCTGTGGGTCGTGTTTCGGGATCAGCCTGTCCATATCCAGCTTTTCGCAGGCCGGCATGACAGCGGCGACCGGCGATGGATACTGTGTAACTCGGTGGTCGCCGTTGTTTTTGGATTGTACTGTGCTTACCATCAGGCACAGTGCAGTCATTTTGCCGTGATACAACAAAAAAAAAAAAAAGGCTCAACTAACGAAAGTTTACTAACATAAACTGCAAAATACTACATAACATACTAAGAACCTAATAACCATACTTGTACCTAATTCCATAATGTAAAACATTCACCAGTAATGCTTTTGACATTTCGAAAAAATATTACAACGTTCTTGTCGTTTCCAATAAACCTTTCTTCCGAACTCCTCTATAACATGATATACGGTATATTTCCTCCTGACAAAGCTATTAAACACAGTTGAAAGACATTTCTACTGCAGGCTTTGACAAACGCTGCGGTAGAGTTGGTAATAGTGTGGTTATTAATCCCAGTAGAATCTATTTCCGTATCAATTAGGATTTGTTGCTGTAATATATATATGCTCCTAAATACTCTTATTCTATTTATACTCCTTTCGAAATGATATTATTTGAGACTCCTGTGTCATATAGTTTTTTTTTACGATAATGGCATCGTACTCAACTTTATATACTTGCTGACACAAAAATGATAAAAAAAAATACTTTTAAGTTTGTTTCAACGACCTAACCTGTGGAACTACCACACATCACTGATAAAATACAAAAGGGCCGCAAATAAAAAAAAACCGTTTTTATCTAAAAAAAAATTGCACTGTTTACCGATTATATTTTAATATTTTAAAAAGACTCATTGATTTCACATTTTAATCTGATAAAACTGATACTAGTTCCCTTTTGCATTTGTGTGTTTACACGGGCCTTAAATATTGTAACATTACAGTAATTTTAAAATATGCTTCTAACCATATATTACATGTTTAAAACTAATCTAAGATAACATAGCAACAAACAAAAAATAATTTTGAATACTTCAAATGATGTTTCAGAAAAAAAAAATTGGCTCTTTTGTATTTGCCCAGCGTCATATTTGAAAAAATACGTGCGTGTATCAGTGTACACACGTAAGAAGTGACACTTCTTTATGACATCATTTTTCGAAAAATGATCTACTATAATTACAACTTTACAGAAATTGATTAAATAAAGCTAAATTAGATAAAGTTTAAGCAAAAGACTTTTATTATTATAAACATGGGTACAAATAATTCAATTATTTTACCTTATTGTTACTAAGATTATAATAGCATTTCATCAATTATATTTCATTAATTATAATATAATTATTACTATTATTGTTATCGTTATTATATATTTTTAAATTTAATGGCTTATGATAACTGAAATATGAAATATCACCTTTAGAAATAAACATGACGCGTAACGGAAAAATGTACAGAAATTAAGATGACGCGTAACCGAAAAACGTTACATACGTTTTTACATGCTCTAAAATTCCTCCCTACGTTGATAAAGTAGTAGTAGTTTTGACTTCAAAAATTATTTTTTGCATGTTATAATCTAATTATTGAGAAAGCTTATAAGAAAGCTTTAAAGCATGCTGTGACCGTTAGCAGTGGTGAAATTAGCATGCAAAGAGTAAATGAGAAAGTAGACTAAACGAGAATGGACGGAGCGGCGTGACGCTGGGTTACGAGGAAAGAGGCCGCTTTGGACGCCTCACGAGAACTGAGAGTTACTATGAACGATACTCAGTGGCTTCCTACCCGACAGGCGTTTATTTAATCTTATCTAACTGAGCTAACAATAATTGAAAATGTTACAAATTCAACGGAAGTGGAAACACGATACACTCCTTGTTAATGATAAAGGAAACAGGGTTCCTTATACCAAAAAGGTGTGTGTGTACTTATGTAGACGTTTTAGAATTTAGAGAGCGTAACAAGTTAAAAATCTTTTCTAAATTTTTATCTTTCGCCTTATTCTACGTTTGTAGAAAAAACGATACTAACAATAGAAAAAAGGTATTTAATACAATGAAAATTTAATACAAAGAAATACAAACAACAAATACAAAGAAACAAAATGTTGACTATAGCTAACTTCAAGGTATCGGTTTTTCGTGACGGCGTGCGCGCGCATCTTAAAAGTTTACTCTCATCACTTTTTCCCTAACGCGCTAAAAGAAGTATAACTTCAAAAAGTTTTACATATGTGTCGTTACATTTAGAAAAGAGCGAAATCCAATTTTAATCGTTCATATAACATGTTTAATTTTTTTAAGATCTCCACTATTATTAGAAGATTACCACCGACAACGAAGTTTAAATTTTGCCGTCCATAAAGTTTTTAGCTTTTTTTGTATGATCTTCATATTTTACATGTACAAAATCTGAAGATCTTGAAATATAACGTGAAATATTCGGAGCAGCTACAATTGGATTTAGCTCATTCCGATATTTTTTTTATTGTAGCTCGGCAGAATGGCTATGTACAGTACAATCCAAAAACAATGGCGACCACCGAGAGACTACCGTACCAGAATCCATCACCGGTCGCCGCTGTCATGCCGGCCAATGACTCATATATTATCTATTGATTTTTAAATTACTCATACTATACTTTGCCTACTACAATAGCTTTATTTTATATCACAAAAGTATGGAATATAATTAACACTAGCGGGCCCGGCAGACGATCTCCTGCCCTGATAATAAAAAAAACCTAGACAAATTTCGTCAATCACTCTATCTACTAGTGAAAACTGTAAGTAAATCCGTTCAGTTCTCTCAAATCTTTGAGTTTATCGCGAACAGACAGACAGACAGACAGACAGACAGACGTGGCAGAGGGCTTTGTTTTATAATATGTAATAATAATGATACATACAAACATCTATGTAACTATTTCAAGAAGGTTTTTATATACATACCGATATCATCCCGACGCACATAAAAGCCACTACTTGTTATTTACGGCCTTCCCATAAATTCGCCATCGACTCGGTGACCTTAATTTTGTGAGTTTGTATTAGATAAACTGCTGTGTTCAACGCCAATGTTCATATCAAAGTTTTTTTTATACCGCAATGGTAATAGAGTGTGTGTACAGTTATTATGTAAAATTACCAACCAAAGTTCGCCACGAACAAGTTCTCCTAATTTACCTTATTACTTGTCGCATGAACCTTGAATTGTGTAACACTGAAGCAAGTACTACAACTTTAGGGCAAAAAAAGCATTGAATTTGATTCAGGAAACAGGTATTATTTACAATAATCCATACATATTATAAAATGATACCTCTGTCCTTCTGATCGCTATTGTGCTTAAAAATCTATAAACCGAATTATGTATTTATTTTATAAATTACAGCTGTATTCTATGGTTAGGTTTTAGTATATTTTTTGTTAAATCTGGTAATATAAAAAAAAGTTATGTTATTAAAAGAAAATTACAATAATTACAAGTAAAATTACTTTTACTTATTCAGACTTGAAATATTAAACCAGTATACAGTAGACGTTTGTTTACAAATAGTGAGAAATTGCAGAACATAAATCTAACTTTCATATTAAAATCACAGTGACCAATTTTACGTGGAAAAATCTAAAAGCATTAAACAAGACAGGCAGAATATTAATATTAACCGAATTTAACAACTTTAGCAAATATATCACTTCCTTAGATCACCCAATTTTGGTCGCATTAACCAGGAAGGTATAATAAATATTTAAGTAACAAAATCAAAAACACTTTATTCAATTTAGGTCCTAAGAAGGCACTTATGAACGTCAAAACTACCACCGGTTCGGAAAACAACCCACTTATCGAGAAGAACCGGCAAGAAACTCGATCTGGTTTATCCTTTTAACAAATATGTATGCTATTTAGAATATATTAGGTACATGTTACAAACGTTTTAATGGATGCACAAAGATGACATAATTCAGTCATCACCATCGTTCACATATTGATCCACTCTATAGCTTCACTCTATAGCCTTTTACCATCAAAACCCGCTTGACATGGCGCTTAAATTCACAATCCGGCATCGGTACTATCCTTTGGGACTTAGTTGTAAAACGTAACACTATTTCTTAAAAAAGCTGCTAATGGTTTAACTAAGTCTAAAACATGGGACAACCATTATCAAATAAAAACATAATTTATAAAATAATTTATTAGAAAAACACCTTAAGATAAACTTTGTAGTCGTAATACGAGAACGTAGAATAAACTTTCTATTATAAATAAAGATAATATAATTTTTAATCACAAAGAGACTACAATGCACTAAATATAGTCGTATATTTTGTTAATATGACCAGTACGGAAAGGTCATAGAGAATTTTACCATTTTTTGTTACGCCAGCATATTATGGAAGGATGACATAGTACTTTTTCTTATATAGTGTTTGGTATTATAATAAATATAGTGACATCCAATATAAAATGACCTTGACTAAACCCCCGGATAAATGAAAACGCTACTCGTCTCTTACATGAAGGATAAGCGTATCTTTCAAACTGGCCTGCCTTTATATTTATAAGGCTTTTAATAATAAATAATACCGTTATTCGAATAGCAAGATTAATGAATCTTGACCCGCGTAGCATAAAAATGGCGTCGTTTTATACAAGTAAAGGGTTGTAATAAAGGTTGCGTGACTGTGAAACAATTCCAGGCGCTGGAGGAAGTGCCGTGATGGATGAGGCTTCCGTTACCGTGCTTGATTTTACTTAGGGTTGTCACGCAGTTTTCCAGGTGTACGTATAGGTGGCGCCATCTATTTGTCAAATAAAGATTCATTAATACAGTGTTAATAGCTTTAAAAAAATCGGATAGTTTGAATAGGATGTGTAACTGTTAAAATCCGGGTATGGATTGAAATATCTAATACGCATCACTAAAGGCATTAATTAATATTAACCGTCCAAACCAACAACATACTCAGACGCATAGCTTGGCCGAAGCTATCCGAAATGTTCCGGCAGTAAGCGAAGTGCTTCTAATGTCTTAGGTATTTCAAACTATTTCATTCGGAGAAACCAGTTTGATACCTAACACCTAAACATACGGAACTTAATCGCGTAGTAATATTAAAGCATACTTTTTCATGACAAAGAATTCTTTATTCATTATAAAAACATGTTAATAAAGATTTGAGAACAGTAGGCGTATTATATTTAAATTAAACCCTATTTCAGTATATTGAAAATGCGTAAATTGTAGATGCCTAGTTAGAACATATTCCAACCATTCAACTATTTTAATGCCTGGTTCTTTGTACATATTTACTTCATACCTTGACAATTGTGTATTGAGATTTGGAGATATCTCTTCTATGTAATATATCAAAGCATGTTATGCTTAACCGTATACCTTATGAAAATTAAAGGGAGATTAGTACGAATTTTACCCATGATGAAAATTTTGACGCTATTCAAAACGAGATTGTATTTCACTCTCACTGTTTCCTATGACTATTATGCGAATATCTATATGATTTAATATCATTGATAATGACTATAACTAATAAATTATTTTTCAATTCAGCAATTAATACAAAACAATTCATAACCTTCGTAAATTTATTGAAGCCAATAAATACTACTGTCACCATCAACGTTATGTTTACTTGTAACTGACAACCCTACGGTTGTAATTTTATTTAACTCCAACATTTGTCTTCGCATTTTTATATCGCTCTACAAATAGATGTAACAACGAAACATGTTTTTTGTTGCAACGACGTGAAATGAATGAACTTTGTGAATTTTACTCGTAGCCCCTTCGGGCGCCGTTATAAAAATGGAGGCGTATAGCTGTGTTTTTAACTCTCATTAATCGTCTACATGGTTTGTTATGTCTTATGTTATAACTATTCGCATAATCTTCGATATTATCCTTTCCATTAGCAGATCGTTATAGGAGTATCATAACAGACTAACAGAATCCTAATTCTTGAACATTTTCCCAAAATTACGCTTAAATCAGACATAGAAAAGTTATTTAAATTATGATTTAAATAAAATAAAAAAGATTAAACTAAACAAATTGTGCATGTCTCAACTATATTAATAAAATTGTAAATATAAAAATATAAATTTAGGGCTGATTAAGCACTTCACGTCGAAGAACCTTTGTTCAATATTAAACATTATCATATTGGATCCCGTCTGTAGTAATTAATGATAGACTAACAAAGCATTATCGTGCGTAAGCTAAACGTATGATTAATTATCTCATAGATTAATCACATATGTATTAGTTGCGTTGGTATTAATAACGTTTGGTTTATTTTAATATTTATGATAATTATTGTTACAATTATCTTAAATACAATAAAAGCTTACATAGACATTGCTTCTACTACTTAGGAGTCTTCAACAACAAAGTAAATAGGTTCAGCCACATGTTCAGTTAACAATAGGTCAGACTCATAAAAAAACAGCAGTTGGCCGGGCGCCCTCTGCCGTCGCCTCTATATCGCACAAATATCCGTGCGTTGAGAGCTGCGCAGCTTACCGTGGCGTTGAGGGTGATACGGGGATACCGCATTGTGTCCTCGGGGGCGGCCATGGTGCTGGCCGGCTCCCTTCCCTGGGAGCTAGAGGCGGAGATGCTTGCCGCCGTATATTGATATACGGCGGTTAAGAAATGGATGGGAGCGCCTCTAGCTCCCAGAGAAATAGAGGAAAGGAGAAGAGAGAAGAGGGATGAAGTGCTGGTAATGTGGAGGCGGGACCTGGCGGACGCGCGGTACGGTCGATACACGATCGACGCCATCCGCCCGATCCTGCCGGATTGGTTTAAAAGAGGATGGGGCTCCCTGACGTTCCGTCTGGTGCAGGTCCTGACCGGACATGGTTGCTTCGGTTGGTACCTGTACCCGATAGCACACAGGGAGCCGACTGCCGTATGCCATCAGTGCGGCGTTGACCCGGACACCGCGCAGCACACTCTGTCTGAGTGTGCTGCGTGGGAGGAGCAACGTCGCACTCTGGCTACGGTGGTAGGGCATGGCCGCAACCACGCTCGGCAGTGAGGAAGTATGGAACGCTATGGCCGCCTTCTGCGAGAAAGTCGTCTCGCAGAAGGAGGCAGCGGAGAGGGTTCGTGAGCAAGATCCTCAAAGTGACCCTCTCCGCCAACGGAGGACAGGCAGGAGGAGGCGGCAGTTTGATCGCCTCCTCCCACCGTAGCTGGACCGGGGAGGATGGGTCGGGGGACCCATCTTCCCATTGCACAGGTCCGGCGGACGGAGGAGACGGCCGGTGTGTACCCGGCTGTCTCCTAACAAGACGAGGCCCGACGGCGGCGCTTTCGCTGCTGGGCCAACCGCTGGGGCGGCACGATGAAGTCTATAGAGATCTCGTGCCGCCCCAACTATAGCGGCAGACGTACACCGTGGGGTTTTAGTCCGTGCGACTCGGACATAACCCACCCTTTCCCCCGGGAGGGTGGCGTATCCATAAGGGATTTCCCCACGTTAAAAAAAAAAGTTATAATGGTCTTTATATAATATATACATAATACTAGTTTTTGCCAGCGGTTTTTTCGCTTCAATGAAGATTCGACCGTGGAAACAGTATTTCTTCTGGACAAAAAGTATCGCATATGATTTTTCTGAACCCTTGACTGGCAACGTGTAAGCAAAATGGTTATTATAAGTTATGATTACAAGTTAAAATTTAAGAGAAATACATCCTGACAGAAAAGAAAATAACAAAAAACCCAGAGCTTTGTAAATATAACACGATTTACACTGAAACAAAAGTTCACAAACAAGAAAACAATAAAAAATAAAATACATGAAGCCATCAAATTCAATAGGCTTCGATATCAAAGAAAAGGTACACTGTAAAATAATATTGTCCAAATAAACATTTTACTGAATTCGTGAATATAATTTGTTTACAACATTATTGGAACCGTAAAACTGTACTGTGAAAATCTCAAATAATTGGTTTTCAAATAAAAATATTTTCATATTTAGAAACTGACCCTGCGTCTACGTTCTCGTAAAATTGGTTTTTTTGTTTCATGGGATGAAAAGTTTTTTTTAATCTTAACCTTTACTGATATTAACTTTTAGTTTTTTTTTTTATTGTAGCACGGCAAAATGCCTGCACTATGCCTGATGGTAAGCACAGTAGAATCCAAAAACAATGGCGACCACCGAGTGACATACTATCCATCGCTGGTAGCCACTGTCATGCCGGCCTGCAAAAAGCTGGATATACACAGGCTGATCCCGAAACGCGACCCGCAGAAGCGAATCATTATGACGGGCTTTTTCGCCATATACACGGTGGTTGCGACCCAGTCAGGCTGTAAAACCCTACCACCCCGCTTTCGCCATTGCCTCGTTCGTTGTTCAGGACGGGCTTTTTCGCCATATACACGGTGGTTGCGACCCAGTCAGGCTGTAAAACCCTACCACCCCGCTTTCGCCATTGCCTCGTTCGTTATTCAGCAGGGTGCAGCACGTGCAGGTGAGATTGGCTTGGGTGTCTCAAGTCTTATGATGTTATTCGACACCCCTTACACCCCTAAAAGATACTTCGACATAGCTTTATACATCACTACTTAACTCTTATGGAAAGAGGAATGGTATAATATTCTAAAAAAAATTATCTGCTAATGATAGGTTTGTCAAAGTCAATTGTTTCGGAGATAGCCTAGACAACTAACAGACGCTTGTATTTTATTTATAAGATTATAATTTCAAGACAATTACAGATTTAAGTGTAATTTTGAAATGATGGAATTTTATGTATTTATCTGAAATATCTTGAAAAAAAATACGAATATACTAGAGCAGAGTAGGGGAGATTGGGAACGCAAAAAAATAATATAAAAAGTAAATAAGCTAAATCAGTTTTTATTGCTACATGAACTTTGGTTATCTATGTACTTAGTAGTCGTAGAACGTTATTTTAAATTTACGTTTTGATAAAAATATGAACTAAAACAAAAAACATTGTTGTTCCTTTTTACCCGATACCCGTGGACTAATTGCGATCATCCCGTGTGGGAAATGGCAACGGTATGGGGTAATTAAGAACGACGTTTAATCACGACACACAATATCACACACACAACTTCTGGTAGTCTCAACGGAAGTACATTGCTAATGTGCTCAAAGTTGGCCAACTGCGCACTGAATCCGATCTTCTTTTGGATACATTTTGTAACACATTAAGCTGTTGTTCGTTTTCTTTTCTTTTTGTAAAGCTTTCTTCAAATTTTAGACTCCTTTATCCTTGCCTTGAGACTTCTTTGGTATGATTTTTGGTGATCTTTTGTGATTTTGCAGCGTTTCTTTCACTTCGTCCTTTTTGTTTTACCTCTAATTGAACTTTAATTTGAGAGCTGGATAAAATCCGATAGTGATTTTTATTTTGACGCTTAGAGGTGGTTTCTCTTTTAGGATTAAAAGCCACATTGATGATTTCGTCAAGAGCCACGGAATTGAATAGAGGAGGAGTGTTAATGGTAACGCCTAAATCATTTTTGTTTTTATGAACAGTAGTCGTATTCTGTGTTGGTATTTGACTGTCTGAAAATATTAATAGCTTCATTTAAGATTTTCAATTTGGTATTTTGTTCAATCTTTTGTGGGTAATCTGCATCTGAAATAATTTGTAAAGTTTAAATATTTTTACACAATCAACTAGCAGTACTATGGGTAATTAGGAGGGTAAGGAGTAATTGGGAACGTTCCCAATTACCCACCTAATGCCGTTCCCAATTGCCCGAATCAGTCAATATACATAAAAATGGCTGCCACTCTCAAATGCATTTTTTATTAACTTCCATTTATGTTTGATTTGAAAACAGATAGTGCACATGTATCATATGAGCCAAAACACCATGAATTCAAAAATATATTATTTACATCTGTTATAACTCACGACAAAAATTATATCAAAAATAGAAAAATAATTGTTCAACTTACTGTGACAACACTAGTGCGTTCTTTCACTCCCACTTAATGTAAAAACTTAATGTAAAACGTACGCAATGAATGTGGTTCTGCACTCAGCAGTTGAAAAGGTTCACGACGGTGTAATGCAGGGAGATGTATTATTTATCTAACTGTTCCCAATTACCCGTCGTTCTCAATTACTCCACTCTCCCATTAATTCATTTTTTATTTCATTAATTCAGTTTGAAAACATTTCTTTACATGGTAATTGATTTTTAAAATTACCGTAGTAAATGATACGGCATGAGCATTTCACGTGAACCGGACCACGAAAAAAAGCGAGGTTCTGAAATTCATATTCAGCGTAATTGGACTTTAGTGGGGTTGAATGTGAATACAGTTTTCATTTTCTATCATGTTTACTTGTAAATTTAACATGAATAAGTCTAACGAACAGTCGCGTTTGAAATTTGGATTTTTTGTAGTAGTTTTTCGAGCTGCACAAATTTACAATATACTATTGCAACGGTACAATGCAACGGTTTTTATAGAAAATTAATTGCCCTTGATTTTCAATGGACTGCTATGGTTCTAATTATAAAGAACTCCAGAACTATTGTAAAGGATCCCAGAACTCGTTAGATCCATTCAAAAATCGAAAGTTTATTTTTTTGCATACTATACGAATGTGGTGTAATTTTCTATTGGCTGCTATGGCTATAATTATGCAGAACTATTGCTCATATTACAAAGAACTCCAGAACTATTTTATAAAGGAGCCCAGAACTCCTTATATCTATTCAAAAATTGAAAGTTGATTTTTTTTGCATACGTATACGCTATGATTTTGAGTGGGCTGTCATGGCTTTAATTATGCAGAACTATTGCTCATATTGCAAAGAACTCTAGAACTATTGAAAAGAAGCTCAGAACTCCTCTGTCACGACCTTTGTATGCTGCGTGAAGTTGGTACCCCCATATGTCTTATGCCGTTATGGGGTCTTTAATATGCGGAACTATTTTTCTAAATTTCTGGAACTCCAGAATTATTTGCTTTGGATATCAGAACTCATCTTTGTTTCACGATATCTTTGTATGCCAAGTTCACAGACATCCTTATATTGATTTTAAAGTTAATTTTTATTTTTGTCGACTTTATTTGCGATGGTTTACGAAAAGAACTTTTGACGATTTGTGTATCGGAGGTTTCACATAGTTTGTCGACGTAGGAATGGAATGAGAACTATTTAGGTGGCACTGGCTGATTTTAATATGATTCAACCGCTCTCCACGTCCTACTTGACTGCCAAAAATATGATCGAAGAGAACCGACTTAGAATTAGAAATAGGTTACAAATTAACCAGTGACGTGATAAAGAACATAGTACGTGAAAACAAAACCTTTACAAAATTTTCCAAATTATGTGAATATGTGGTTAGCGATTGTAAAAATATGAATAAATAAATGATAACGCTCTTAACGTTTATAAAAATAGACATAATTAAAAGTGATGTCGACATTATATGCTAATGCCGTACAATCACTATTATAATATAGTTTATTAAGTTAAAATAGGTATGTAATAATGTATCAAAAATATTCGGTAACAAAGAAGTAATACTACTAATAGTAAATGAAAGAATATAATAAGGATAGATACATATATATATATATATATATATAAAAACGTGTATATACTTAGTAATGTCATGATTGTTAACACTAACCTTAATACTACGATTTTGTTACGTCATATTGTATGTACACCCTTTATAGGCTGCAACTTCAATAGGTACAGCCCAACCAAATGAGAGCAAAGAAACCCACGCCGTTACTCTCCCCCACGCCACAAAATGTCTCTGACCTGTGTCAGAGGAATGAAAGCAGGGAAAACAAAAAAAAATAAAAATACGATTCGAGTAACACTGTTCAATTAGAATATTATAGATGGTAAGTTTTTTTTAATTTTATTTTTCGCGAACAATCTTCTAGTTTATTGCTGCCTATAGGTACATATGTGGTAGGTACTACAACTATTTTGTGATAATTTCAATGTTATAACAAGATGGTGGCCCCCTTGTTAGTATTTTCCAAAGAGTTCTTGTCGAATCTCAGAATTCATGCTCCGTGTTATTCTATCCTATTCACTTCATTGTGCACAATAACCAAACTATATCACGTAAAACACAACCAATATTACACAATATAGAGCCAAAGAACACAAGATTATGAATAACATATAAAAACCACTGTATGCTAATAAGGCATGTAAATAAGGCAATAAATACATAAGAAAGGCGAAACACCACAAATTAGTATATTTTTCTCATAAAAGCTTTAGTAACTTACGTGTTTTCTGATAAATTGAAATAACACATTTTACAAATCATCGAACCCCGTAAACACGTTCACCGTTCAAAACGAAAATAACTTCGTATAATATTACAAAAAGGAAATTACAGTCTGATTAATAAGCGTTTAATTTATTTGTAACACGAAACATAATTACACGCGGTGAAAACTGATTGCGATCACTCGAACACGAGTTTAATGTATGTGTAATGTGTAAAGAAATATAATTTACCATAAAAATATTTGTGAACACGAATTATTGTTATTATAGAGTTCTTGTAAAGGTTTTGCTGAATTTGACTAATTAAAAAATTCCATATAAACACAAAATTGTTTTTTTTTATTTAAGAAGGCGTTACTTTGCGGAAACCCGTCATTAAATATCGCTGTGGACGCTACTTTACACTTCCGCCAGAAATTGATTGACCAGTACTACACGTGTTTCGCTCCATCACGGAGCATCATCAGATCGATGTTGACTATTCCGATGCGATCAGGCGTCCACTGTGATATGTACAAAATTATACAATACATACATTAATTATTATAATATACTAGCCGACCCGAGCCCACTTCGTTGGGCGGTAATAGGCATTATCAAGCTACAACTTTTCTCTAGAATTCAATCATATATATCTCACAATTAAGGCAGCGTTCGTAAGAAACGTTTTCGTTCGACCATTTTTCTCCGACTCCACAGATATTAACCCCTACAACCTCACAAACTTTACCTCTTTATAATATTAGTATAGATTATAGATAATATAATTAGTTAATAGCTTCTGCCCGCGACTTCGCACGCGTGGAATAGTTATTTTGGGCTAAGACGCAGCGGAAGTTCTCAAAAGGAAAAAAATGCCCCGATTTAAAAACATTTTTCATTGTTGCTCCGCTCCTATTGCCCTTAGCATGATGATAACCTATGACATTAACAAATAACGTGACTTTCTATTGGTAAAAGAATTATTCAAATCGGACCAGTAGTTCCTGAGATTACCCCTTACAACGCCACAACGTCACAAACTCACAACGTCACAAAGTTTACCTCTTTATAATATTAATATAGAAGTATAGATTAATCGTACAAGCAATATTCGCCACATTTATTTTATATTTTTCTGAATATATCTAACTTTTGATATGCATAATCTGTATTAGTAAATATATACTTATTTGTAGTTTTGCAGTGAAACTTCTTATGGGAGGATTTGAAATTCTGATCCGTAACCTTTTTGTGTGACGATAAGTGGTGGAAGTAAACACTGCGTGGAGTAGTGTGTACAGTGTTGAATACACCGGTTTTCTCCGATCTCCTAAGTTAAGGAACATCGGGCGCGATCAGTATTTGAATGGAACACTCCGTAATTTTGCTTTTTGGTTGTATTTTTTTAATTAAAATGTTTCGCTGTAATACAAACATTTCACTGTTATCGTATGTCTTTCTATGTATGACACGAGTTATTTTATTTTATTAAAGATATTATAAATGCGTCGTATATTTATTTAACTCAAAACGACTTGACCGATATTAATACAATTTTGTACACATGAGATATATTTAATTCTATATTTGACAGACTATAAGGATTGTTAATAATACCTTTAAAAATCGTATAAAAACAATGAAAGTAAATTATATTCATATGTAATCTCATCAGAATTTGATAAAAACTCTATACACAAGAAGTATAATGTCATCTATATCTTCTATATCTATACCTACCTATAATAAAGATGAAGTGTATTATACAGTGTAAGTGAGCACTGAGGTAGTAAGGTAGTAAGGTGGATTAAGGTTCCAAAATATATTACTGATGACTACTACTCATTTCACACACTACTAGTATTTATATATCTAATGCATACGTTACCTGTTACTGTAAGTGGTGTGCGTGTTGTATTTACAATTGTTTTAAAGAGCATTTCTATAATTGTATATGGTCACACAATTTTATATTTCTTTAATACGATTTAAAAAAACGCGTGCGCTGCTGTGGGTACAGCTATTATAATATATAATTATTATTATAATAATATAATTATCAACACAACTTTAAAATATCCTAGTATGTGAGTAAATATTAAAATTACTAGACAAAAATAATTCCTACATTATGAACGCGTGCCCAACCAGGGCGGTTTCGAGCAATGTTAAATATACTTATTATATCTTTTCGAGTAAAAACAGTGTGTATATAAGGAATGATTATTTAAATAATAAGCATAAAGTTTAACCTTACTAAGGATTTATAATTAAGAAATTTAATAATTATTTTAATGGTATTCACCATTTCATAATAATATATTTATAATTCTATATAAGTAATGTTCTTGCTTTTTAATATATATATATATATTTATACAGACATACGTAACTGAGTACGGTAGATTAGTATAGTCCAGGTAGAACGCGTGCATGTCAGAAACCTAGTTTAACATAAAACTTCATTCTTATCTTATTACCCGCTTTTCGCCGTGTCAGTTAGGTTTTGAACATTGCATCTCATCGGCAATTATATTTAAAATAACATTTTGAAAAAATATCATGAGATTCATCCTATTGAAAATTCATTGATTTTTATAACTACGTTTTATTATAGTTTATATATACATTTTCTATCTATACTTCTATTCTAATAAACTTGTAACATTGTTTACAAAGCAATCTAATAAACAAAGTTTATTTTTGTTTCCGATTGTTTTTTTCCTATGTATATAATAAACAACACGACGTAAACAAAGTCGCGGATATCAGCTGGCTTCTAAATAAAAGTAAAGTAGTTGTCCGGACCGTTTCAACGATGCTTTTGGCAATGACGTTTGAGAGTAATTATAGAATTTAACAGAAGTAACATAATATTGATTAAGTAGAATTAATATAACAAAATACAATCAAAACATACAACAATCAAAATAGACAATTAATTTAATCAAAATACATGGATCCCGTGAAATAAAAAACTATTTTCACCTGAACTTAATAGCAGACACTAACTAATTGATAACAAAACTGTGTTTATTTTCATTCTGAATTATACCGACCCTCTCATATATGATTAAATTCCCTTGAAATGGTATTATTTAATTAGGGGTGTCGAATAACATCATAAGACTTGAGACACCCAAGCCAACCTAACCTGCACGTGGTGCATGCACCCTGCTGAATAACGAACGAGGCAATGGCGAAAGCGGGGTGGTAGGGTTTTACAGCCTGACTGGGTTGCAACCACCATGTATATGACGAAAAAGCCCGTCATAGTGATTCGCTTCTGCGGGACGCGTTTCGGGATCAGCGTGTGCATATCCAGCTTTTTGCAGGCCGGCATGACAGCGGCGACCGGCAATGGATAGTGTGTCACTCAGTGGTCGCCATTGTTTTTGGTTTGTACTATGTTGTGCTTACCATCAGGCATAGTGCAGTCATTATGCCATGCTAATATATAAAAAAAAACTTTTTTTCTAATAGGAGCACAGCATATGATGGTATTGTTTCATTAAAAACACTACAATCCAAACAACAACGACCTTGTTGAATATAAATATCCTATACTACTTGATTACTATTTGGATACCTAATGATCTTAGAACGTGATATAGATACCATAAACACACGGACACACATTCGGCCACAATTGTCCTAGATATACATTTTTTTGTTGTATCCAAAGAAGCCTTCATTTGTTTTATAAAATATTAACAAGATACAACGAGCCGCAGTGGTGAGAGTAACTTGACAAACAAGCAATGCATACGTTGCTGCTAAATTACACAGTACAAGACAAATTAAACAACAAACTCTCCTGTTCATGTTTATCATATGTCTGTTTAAACATTGAAATTATGACCGGAGTGAAATTGAGGTACATTTTATGTTTAACTAAGGATGTTTGAAACGAACTTTTTGCTCAAAGCGAAAAAGGTTTAACGGATGATTTTTTTTCGTTTGTTTGTTAATGGGTACGTTATAATTCACTCAAATATTTATGTTTTGCCTTTTCTCGATATTAAATATTGTTGATATGAATGTTTAATTATTTTTTTCATAAATAAATTGTTTAAATTCTCTCAAACACAACAAATTAGCTATTCGATTATTAATATATTTGTTAATAATTCGTTCAAATGTAAATTTATCATTAAATATTTTAATTACTCTATAGTATTTTTTTATTATATAAATAGTATATTCATAGCAAAATATTAAAGACGCTTGACATTGCTAATTAAGTAAATGTCTAGAAACCTTCGCGCCAAAAAGTGGGCGCTAACTAGACGTAATTAATTTCCACAGACAAGAATACCAATTAATTAAATGTCCTTTGCAAACTGTACTGAAGAAGACGTGCTATACAAAAACAATTAGAACACATGCAGTCCAGAACACGAACACGTATTTCTCTATTTGTGTAATGCGTTGCTGACTAATTTGTAACTTTTTATTAGTATTAACCGATAATGAATTATTTATCGGTAACTAATAGAACAAATTCAAGTAGTCCTACCAGTTACCCATAGAATAAAATTTTGGATTAAATGCAGAGGTGATGATGATAATATAATGTTATTTTAATGTTCTGTAAACAGTAACTTTCCCATAAATCCTTACAAATTATAAACACCGCGCAGCACACTCTGTCTGAGTGTGCTGCGTGGGAGGGACAGCGCCGCGTTCTGGCTGCGGCGGTGGGTACAGATTTGTCGCTGCCAAGTGTGGTTTCGGCCATGCTCGGCAGTGAGGAGGCGTGGAGAGCGATGGCCTCCTTCTGCGAGGACGTCATCTCGCGGAAGGAGGCGGTGGAGAAGGTTCGCGAGGATGACCCTCTGAGCAGCCCTCTCCGTCGACGGAGGACCGGAGGGAGGAAGCGACGATTTACTCGCCTCTTCCCGCCACCGTAGCCGGACCTGAGGGGATAGTCCGGGGGGCTCATCTCCTCATTGCACGGGTCCGGCGGACGAGGGGAGGCAGCTGGTGTGTACCCAGCCTGTCTCCCTATTAGGAAGGAGCCCGGCGGACACCTTCCGCCGAGCGGACCGTTGGGGCGGCTATCCAAGGGGACTAGCATAGTTCGATCCCTTGCCGCCCCAACAATACGGTAGGACGGTACACCGTGGGGTTTTAGTCTGTGCGAGTTGGACATACCCCACTCTCTCCCCCGAGAGGGTGGTGTATCCATAAGGGATTTCCCCACGTTAATAAAAAAAAAAGTGCTGTTGCCTGATACATGTAATTCGTGACCTATCTGAAGAGCTAACCTAAGCTATATATTAGCTATTCATATATATATATGAGTTGTTGAAACATATATGTATACCAAGCATACATACCTCAACAACTCTTATATATATTTCGTATCGGACAATTTTGTAAACTACTTCATTTTGATAAGGGAAAAAGAGTAAAACTCTTCCACTTGCATATATAAGCGTGTGTGGAGGTGACATGTGTAATGTTGTCGCAGTGATGTAATATTTTGTGTCACTGAATCGCACGAGCAGCGCACTCAAGGGCTCGACGCCGAGGGAAATTCACAGGCAATGCGAGCTAATAACGCGGTTGCTGCGGATTTTTTTCACATCTTGTCCATGCCCTGGCTTGCCATTACACCGACGTGTAACGGTTGAAATATATATTTGAACTAATATTACATTAATAAAATTTTATTCACTCTTGTGATAATATAAACATTGATTATATGGAATTTCAAACCGTCACCGAATCAAAGATAATATTATAAGTATACTTTACATCTGATACTTAGTGGTTTCTGTAGCCTCTAGTTATACCTCAAAAGAACCGCAGCCCAATTATAATACAGACTATAGCACAGCGGCGGGAGTA
Organism: Antheraea pernyi; assembly: GCA_015888305.1. NCBI lineage: Eukaryota > Metazoa > Arthropoda > Insecta > Lepidoptera > Saturniidae > Antheraea > Antheraea pernyi. The sequence continues at coordinate 811,147 of MU158780.1, read as the reverse complement.
GTGTTACTTAGCGGTAGAAATATATATATGTAGTAACATCGAACCTTGCACAGATTACATCGTTCTTCAATACTTTTGTAATATTATAGATTACTCAATCGCATTTATAAAAAGATAGTGGACATATTTAAGCAACCTAGAACAATGACTACGTAAAAACCTAAAATTGTAGTTAATTTTACATCATTTTGAGATTATGAAATATTTAATATCATTCTCATCAAGAAACCTTTGTGTAGATTAGGAACCCTATTCATAAAATGCGATTTTATTCGATGACCCAATATAACCTTATTTATAGAAACGAATTTTGCTGTTTTCTTTTAATTTAGGATAGAGTGCGGTGTGAGCGGCAGTCAAGTTAATCCGGCCCTCTACGCTAACATTTCTAGTTCGCTTAGTAATTCATTGGTCTGCACTGATACCATCCTCTGCGGTTGGTTCTGGCCGTTTTTATTCAACGGACGTATTAGCCGGTCATGATGCAGTGGTCTGCGGCGTGCTTCCCAGTTTATCGTTGTTATGTGACAATAATGGTTACATTATGTATAGGAATTACGTGTTTATTTTCTAAAAAATCTGTATTAGCTGATGGTGTAATATTTCCATTAAAAATATGTATTTAAAGTCCACTGAAATTGGGTTTATTATTATATATTTACATTTATTTGATATATTATTATTGTAAGTTGTGTAGTGTTGTGTAAGTGTATGTTACATTCATATATCATCAAGTAATTAAATTAAAATGTATGTAATTCATATCTATGACATGCTGTAAATACGTCACAGGAAGAGATGAGATAAAGGCTCGGCCTAGTTCAGGCGGTAAGATACATAGATATGTAGCAATACTGTATATCTTGTATAGTGTATCTTGTTCGAAAAACTTATTATGATTATTTACATATTTTGAATGCAAAAAAATTCATAGATATTTTTTAAATGAAACTTCTTACGGTAGGTGCTTCCAAATTCTAATCTGTGACCTTTTTGTTTTACGACAAGTGGTGGGGTTAAATTCTATGTCTGGTAGAGTTCAAAACACTGGGTCTCGTCCGATCACCGAAGTTAAGAAACGTAGGCGCGGTCAGTAGGAACTTGAATGGGTATACCGCGTGGAGTTGGCTTTTTGTTGTATTTCTTTAATTAAAGTGATTCTCTGTAATATAAAAGTTTCACTTCTATCGTGTGTCTTTACGGCACGCCCCTGATTTTTGTTTATTATGTTACTCCTTATATACATAATCTTAAAGCAAGTTTAGTGTAGTGTATAGTATCGCGAATCCTTAAAGACCAAGTTCAAGGAATACGGTATCTTAACTCTGCCCTCCCAATACGTTCTTGATAATTTAATGTATGTCCGTAAGAAGCTTGAAAAGCTAGATTTCTTAAAAAAACCGGCACAATTTAAAAACTAGTTGTTCCATGTTTTAGACTTAGTAAAACCAGTAACCGTTTTTTGGGAAATAGTGTTAGATTTTACAACAAAGTCCCAAAGGATATTACCGATTTGCCGGATTGCGAATTTCACCGCCATGTCAAGCAGGTTTTGGTGTCAAAAGGCTATTATAGAATGGATCAATATGTGAAGGACGGTGATGTCTGGAATTGACTCATCTCTGTGCATCCATTAAAAACGTTTGTGACATGTACCTAATATATTCTAATCTTTATATATAAATTTCTTCTGTGCGTGTGTATGTCACCGAACTCCTCCTAAACGGCTGGACCGATTTTAATAATTTTGTGTGCGTGTTCCAGTGGATCCGAGAATGGTTTAGATTCACAATTGGACCCGGTAGGTGGCGTTGCGGTTGACTTTTAGGATTTTTTTTATTATCAAGGCAGGACAACGTCCGCCCGGCCCGCTAGTTATTATATATATTTGTTAAAAAGATAAACCAGATCCAGTTTCTTGCCGGTTCTTGTCGATAACTGGGATGTTTTCCGAACCGATGGCGGGTTTGACGTTCATAAGTGCCTTCTTAGGGCCTAAATTGAATAAAGTGTTTTTGATTTCATTTGAATATAATATTTTACATTATAAAACAACCAATACATCAAAATGTACTATATTGCCACCTAGTACCTGTTTCTTGTTAATCCAAGTAGTGTATGTAAACTTGGCTAGAGAATACGTGGTTCGTGTTTCGGAGTAATTTCCTAAGTTAAATTGACGTTATATCTAATGCAAGAGTGTTTCAACGTAGTAGAAATGGTAACTAAGAGACGTAGAGGCAATGACACTGTAAATACCTTGCCAGTTTACGATTATGGTTAAGAAAAGATTGATTAAATGAAATTGTTGATTTACAATTTGTTAAAACACTTTAGGAAGTGACTTGTTAGATAAAATCGATAGATAGATGAATAAAAATATTTTAAATTTAGTTTCAATATATTTAAAGATATAAAAAACGCAATCTCTTAAACTTTTTATTTTTACTTATTTATAATTGTTATATTAAAATGATTGTTATATAGGTTTACAATTAACTACAACTAATGACAAAATAATAACCTGTGGTCACTAAATAATACCAATAAATAATATTGAGCCAATAAACTCTCAGTGCGAAAGTTTTTAACGTCAACATTCGTTAACTGTCCAATGCGGTACTTCTATTCAGGCAATTGTACCGAGCAACTTCCTATGGCGCATCATGCCTTTCATTTCCGTCTGCCCTAGTCGCCCGTCTCATTACCCTACCCTTGTGATAAGCTTTCAGCGTATTACTATTAACACACGCCGCCATAGATAATAAACCCTATAAAATGAATTGTAATTATTGTAAACTTAATTTCATAATTGTTTAATGCATTTTATTACAGATGTATTTTACAAAGTATTCAAAATATATGACGTAATTTTTATACTATACACAGATCATCATCATCAGCCTGTAAGAAACCCACTGCAGGGCCATAGACCTCTTCCCAAAGGAAGTTGTGGGCAGAATTAGCACGTCATCCCACGACGTATTAATAATTTTTAAACTCTGAGAAATCAGCAGTTCTATGTTTTCCCACATACAGTAGTACTACAAGAACATTTCTCAGGTTCATTTTTCCTCATCCTTCACTGTCAGGCAATAGTATTATTTATACAGATACCAGATTTTATCCGCGACTCCGCACGTGTTAATGTAGCTCTAGTCTATCCCTCTGTAAAGATACTTTCTCTGCATAAGAGATATCCCATGTCTTCTTCTGTGTCTTATACAATGTTTATGTAAATTTTGTAAATGATGGTCGGTTGAGTACTCCTACTATTTAACTACTGTTGGACAGTATATCTGTCTAAACTAAAAAATTTCTTGCATCCGTACATAAGTACACGCATACCTTTTTTTCAAGTAGTAGTTAACAAAACATCATACTAATAAGGTTTGATAACAGAGAAACTCTCTTCAACTAAACCATAGCCTTAGTAATAGACTCCTGATAACTAACTTGATTTCCCCAAAGGAAATAACTTTTTTCCACTGACAAGAGCAATTTATGATTGATGACAATAAGATTAACATCGGATGACTGTAATGGACTTTCTGATTACTCGTTAAAAGTTCTGTCATTTAACGGCTTCCTCATTTCCTGCTATATGTATTTTGAAACGCTAATGACTCCACCCCTATGTCGAAACAATGTTATAAAAGTAAATGAGTTGATTTTTTGTTTATAATGCTTAAATTCAAAATATACTTAACAGATTTAAAAAAAAATCTATAGCAGCGTTTTTCAACGTATGCGTCATGACCTCCTGGGGAGACGCAGAGATTCTGTAAAGGTGTTGTGAAATCTTAATAAGAAAGAAAAAAAAGACAAGTCTTCAAAAAATATGTTTGATAAGAAAATATACCTACTAAAAGCTCTTTCATATATAATTGCAAATCAAGAAATATATAAAATATACCTGTGAGTCACACAATTGCTTTTCACTGATTAAATTATACAACAATGAAAATAAATTTTAAAAATTTACAGGTTTTTGTACATTTACAGGTATTTGTAACATAAAAACATACAGGTTAGAAATAACGAAAGGTAGGAGTATATTCGAACAAGCCAAGTAAGACCTTAGGCTACAATATTATCCCAAGTTATATCAGAAACGATATTTTAAGTTGTTATACACACATCAAAAAATTCTAAGCAACATGCGTGATATTACAAATTTTACCATTTATATTAATTACTTTCTAAGTATTTACTCAAACAAAGTGCGTAGGTAAGTAAACTTTTTTGTTATTGATGACATACTGGCTGGTTGTAAAAAAAAATTTGATTATGTTTTATTTTTTCATAAAATTCAAATGACTGCGAATTTGTTTGAATTTAATTGCGTTTTAATTGCAACGTTTAGTCTTGATTTTATAATATTACCAACCATTTAAATAAAGTTAGCGACAAAATAGAATTGTTAGATAGTCTTTACGTCATGAAGCGATGTCATTTGATGGCAGATGAAATGCAAAGAGCTGTAGGGATGTTGCAAGCGGGAAGTAATCAATCTCAGGTATCTCGACATTTTGGCATTCATAGAAGTGTTATTTGTCGTCTTTGGCAGCACTACAATAATACAGGAGAACCCGCTGAACAGCATCCAGGCCGTAAAAGGAGTACAACCACTCGGCAAGACCGGTACATACAACTGACTGCAAGACGCCAGCCGATGTTAACCGCTCGAGAGATAAGTTTGAGGCTACAAATTTCAAGTGGTGTTGATGTAAGTCCTCAAACTGTGCGAAATCGACTGCATGAGTACGGCCTACGAGCTCGACGCCCAATCAGGTGCCCACCGATACGTCACGGGAATCGCGCTCGTCGATATGAATGGTGTAGAGAACGCATAACATGGACCCAGGAACAATGGGATAAAATTATGTTTTCCGATGAGTCGCGATTCGGGTTTAAGCCTGATACAAGAAGGGTGCGAGTGTATCGTCGGCCCGGAAATACTGAAAGGCTCAGGTGCGTTCAGGAAGTTCATCCATACAGCGGCTCAACAGTTATGTTATGGGCCGGTTAATACCCACCTGAAGAACAGGCGAACTGAGCTCGTTTTTGTAAATGGAAACATGAATGCTGAAAATTACATTGAGGATATTCTCAGACCTTATGTCTACCCATTTGCACAAACCTTTGGCTCCGATTTTAGGTTAATGCATGACAATGCGCGTTCACATACAGCTCGGCGAACCAGTGAATACTTTGCAACGGAGAACATCCGGGTATTGCCCTGGCCTGCACAATCGCCAGATCTCAACCCCATCGAGCACGCATGGGACATGCTCCAGAGACGTGTTTTGAAGGACTTGGACGGAGCGACAACAACCCAACAGCTGAAGGATTTGCTACAATTCCATTGGGAGCGAATACCGCAAGATGACATAAACAGTCTCATTAATTCAATGAATAATCGTTGCCGACAAGTTCTGAATAGTAGAGGAGACCATACTTTGTATTAAATTGTTCTATTCTTTCACAATAAATACATTTTCTTTAGAAATTTCATTTTGTAAGAAAAAAGTTTAGTTTCTTATGTATCTTAGTTTCTACAGTATATTCTAATATTGTTCATTTCTGTTATTAAAAGAACTTATAAAGACAACAGCTGTTATTTTTACATCATATAACCCTAAAGATATTATTTTAAAAATAAAATACAACGTTATAATGTGAAGAACCATCCTAAAATTTAAATTAGTACACGTTGCTTAGACTTTTTTGATGAGTGTAATATTGTGTAATTTATGTTGTTATAAATGAATTTCAGGACTGACCATTGAACTTGGCACCCATTTAGATCTCACTTCTTTTGTCGTTGAAGTCAATAACTAAGGCATGTATCATAATATTGAACTTGGCTCTCATTTCACATTTATGTTTTTGATGGGATATAATTACTTGTACAGAAATTATTAGTAATTACTAATTCATAGTAAGATGATTAATACCAAATGGTTTTTGTTAATTTTCCATACTAAATCCCAGTTCATAACGGAATAAATACGAAACTCGATCTAAAATATTTATATAAGCTTAAACCATACTCTTACCTTGAACTATAATACTCTTATTTATAAGTAGTTGTAAGTACTAAAATTGATATGTTTGGACTATAAAAAATTAAGGGTGGTATTCCACTCGTTATATATTCACATATAACCTTTAAATACCTTAAATACCCGTAAACCTTAAAATCCACATATTAATGACCGACTGTCATCAATTTTGATTGTTATGATAGCATTACAGGCGCTATAAGTAAGTTTTCCTAATAGAATCAATTAATTGAAAAATTATAATTAAATGATAAAAAAAATCCCTTTGTATTCGCCCAATTACCTATCTGGATACCAAATTTGAACTTTCATTTGGAACTAGCTTAGAATTTAGGTCTATAAGTCAGTCAGTGATAATAATGACGATTTTTGAACGATAATATTTAAATACCTGTTTGATGTGTGTTTATAAAATTTGGAGCACATATATATCTCACAAGTCTCGATACATGAGCCGATTTTGACACGTTTATGTGGAATAGTTTTTGAGTTATGAAGCGGTGAAAAGTGGATCCAATTGGTTCGTGTAATATTACACACGGTAGCGCGTGATCGCCATTCTGTTAGCTTGAACTTAGCTTGACACGCTACCGCGTATCTAGAACCTTTTTGTTTATTGTTTACTATTTCCTCGCTTCAAATTCGCATGGATTTACTAACGAAGAAACTAATTCTAAATCTTCTCTTTACAGTACGACTATGAAATGAAATGAAATTTTTGAACATTTCCGTAATAAACAGTAACGTTCTCTTTCTGACTAACTTTTTTTTACGAAGATTTTTTAAATCTAAATTTTGTGCTTTGCCGTACGATTTATCTATCACTTTTTTCACACAAGTCTTATACTAATTTCTTCTTCTTACCCTTATCCCACATAAGTGGGGTCGGTGCAACATTTTTGTCATGTTGTGATATATGATTTGGCTTAATTTTTACGATCGACCGCCTGCCTGACATCAACCCTCCTTGTGATCAACCCTTATACTAACTATTACACATAAAAAAGGAAATTAACCAAATAGATGCAGCTGTTCTAAAATAATGCGCTTATACCAGGTGTTAGGTTAGTCGCTTACAGTATTCAAGTTCATGGTCACATTTAACATACAAAATAATGATACCACAACTAATACTAATAAACAACAAAGAGAACCTAAGTTAAAGTTTATTCTAAGACTTTCAAAAGTATAAACACAAATGTAATAAACCTGTGCAATGACCGATGCCAAAAGTTGTAAGGGGTGACCCGGAGTTAATAACCTTCGATAATAAAACGGACACCAAACCATTTTGTTTTGTTCATGCCGTTCCCACGTTTACTTTCAAGTGAAAGTAAAGTCACCCGACGGTCATTGACACTGGGCTTTAATATAGACGCGTAGAGGATGTCGTATAATTTCTGTATTTTCTAGATAATTAGGTCAAATATCAAGCATCTAACTTTTTAATCGATTTAGAACGAGAATCGAGTACCGAGTATACTCCATAAATATTTCTACTCTCTAAATTTTCAGCCTGTATATGTTCGGTAATTGACTTTTATTCATACACATATTAACGATTTCCCTTAATGTCCTTCTTATTTAATGGTTTTGAAATCGCTTCATAGACATATTTTATTTCCGTATAACATTTCTAGTAAATGCTTAAAACTTTTCAAGAGAAACGTCTTTAGAAGAGAGCATAGTGCAAACCATCTATTCAGCGCAAGCAATGAACAGAGGTAACAAGTTCCAACGAGCGAAACCAGCGCATCCCATTTGAATACGAATAGAATACCTTCTACGGATGGCTTGTTGTTAACTTATTTACTTTATCTCACATGAGAATGCCTCTTATCGTAATATATCTCTTAATGCTATAGAAATAAAGCTCACATCCTAGGTGGGAGACTGCAAAATAAAATTGTCAAAATAACCTTTCCATCCAGGTAAAATATACTGCGAAAATGCGAAATTCTGGATTCAAAAGTAACAGGTATTGTAGTCGGCACAGTTCAATTAAAAGAGTATTTTAAATAAAATAAAAAAAAATGTATAACACCAGCTTTTCCTGTTGCCGTAGTATATAGACTCTTTGATAAATAAATCCTGAATTTTTGGCACACAAACAAACACTATTTTCCGAATAAGATTTCTAATCAGGCATTTATTTATATTCCGGATTAACTTTTATTATACATACACGTGTTAGTTCATATAGAATCGTCACTAGAGTCTCAACTTATTTTAGATGTTTTTTCAAGGGGTTCTGAATTGATTTTTTACGAAAACATTACTATAACGATTGGTTTATTATGAAACTTTAGAAACTGGTACGAAACTGGAGTGTCGTTGCAGGCATCCAAATTTTACGCCAACGCAAGTAGTATCATTAATGTGGCTATAATCTTACGTTTTTTAGAACTGATTTTTAGCCTGACTGGTCTTCCCAGCTTCACCGGACTACTAAGGCACTCAGCGATAATCTTAGCACTGCGATACAGTGTCACAGGGCCCCCTGGTAACCCAGAGTCTCGAGCTTCAGCTCTTCCAAGAGATATTAGCGGCTCTGTTTCCCTCAACATCAGAGCATACACCTCCTACGCCTCAGCCCACAAGTGCGCCCAAGGCGGCTGAAGACTACGATGACGATGACGAAGATGCGATCCCCGAGGTGACCTGGGAAGAGATGAGGGCGGCGGTGCAACGCCTACGGACCAAACACACCACCCCAGGACCCGACGGCATACCTGACCGTGCATAGGTCCTGACTTACGAGGCGCTCGAACGCCGACTAGCGAGGATTTTTACTGCGTTGCTTCAGCAGGGCCAGTTTCCACGCTCGTGGAAAACCGGACGCTTGGTCCTGCTAAAGAAGCGGGGGCGCCCAGCGGACAGTCCATCCGGGTACCGGCCCATTGTGTTGCTGGACGAGGTGGCGAAACTGTACGAACGTATTATCGCAGGCCGCCTCGTCCTGCATCTAACACGAGTCGGGCCGGATCTGGTGGATGACCAGCTTGGTTAAACTTTTTTTAGAAATTCATCTATAAAATAAAAAGGTTTTGTAAAGTAAAATAACAAAAATTCAATAATAGTAAAGCAAATATGCAATTATAAAACATCGGTGTTCGATAGGATTGTGGCTGCTGGAAATGGAATCAGTGTAACCGCAGAGCTATCCCGCGGGAAATACAAGTGATACGCATCATCCCTACTTCGTTGCGTAGATAAAAGATAAACAGTATGATAACTGTATAGTTTAACCGCAATAACACCACCCGACGTGACGCCATAGCCCAAATAGAAATGCAACACAAACAGCATAACACCGGTAACAACTAGGCCTACATCACTGGAAAGGATTGCCTCGGTCATCTGGTGGTAGTCCAAGATCCCAGGCTACGAAGCTTGAACAACACTATCCAACGCAGTTGCCACCGTAATATCACCGCAATCCCATAATGTGACCCACGCTTTATTCACTGATGCGGTAACTTTTTTGTAATGAAAAACTTATGATATAAGTATTCGACAAAAGTGCTACGAATGTGAACTTGTTTTCTTTTATGAAAGTGAAAGCGTATTTCACGTCTTAATTTCTTAACCGATCATCACGAAATTTTGCATAAAAGTTGTCAAGGACACAAGACGTAGGGTGCATCCCATTCAGAAAAATGTTCCCGAGGGCTCAGTCAAATGTACAATAACGCGACAAAAGCCGCGGACAAAAAAAGCTGGGTTGAATACAAGTCATAAAAAATGTTTTTCCAAAAAAAAATAAACCTCCTTCGATGTGAAACACAAATAAGGCACTAAAAAGCGAAAAATAACTGAATTATTAAATTAACCAAATTAAATAAAAAATATTGATATTCGCGCTACCGAATAATATATTTGAAGTCGATGCCAACCTAAATTCATATAATCTACATACAAAGTTTTGGTCCACTTTCGTGTCCCATGACGTATATCTGTATAGTATACATATTTTATTACCTGCAACAAATTTGAAATTTAGGTTGGCATCGACTTAATTTTAATTTTCAATTTAGTTCGCTCCTAATTTTATTGCAAATTAAATTGACAAATTCAATCACTTGTCATACTGGACGTCTTTAACCATTGACGTCGGGAGTATTCTTGTTTTATATTGCGTTACGCAATTTTGATGCTGTACGAATATTATTTTTACTTTCATTCGTGTTATTACCAATAAATGTGGGGCCATTTCACGTTTCAATAACAGGTACGCTGAAAACTTTCATTTATTCCTCTGTCGGTCGCTTTTATTTTAACTTTACATACAAAGTAGATATTTTTATTATAGACTAGCTGTGTCCAGTACTCAGTCCGCGTGGTACCTAATGTAAAAACACAGTGACTAATAGAATCATCTGGATGTATTAAGTCCATTTATTTATCTACTTTTCTCTCGTACTTAAGTCGTGTCGTCATAAAAAATTATAATAACTTTTGATAGAGTGGACCAATTTTAATGAAACAAAGACGAAGTTATTCTCGAGGATATGTTTTATAGTTCTTCATGAGGTTATATTGTGAACTCAGTACTTTAATAGTGATGCGTATTCATACAAACATACAGACAGACAGACAGACATTTCTAAAAATGATTGAAATGTATTTTATTACTTATTCCTGGACACTTACAGTTTTTTTTTTGCTTAGACATCGCAAAAATAAAGACACGTTAGATTAACATTTTTATTATATTTATCATAGAAGATTATTTCAATTTTGCTAACAGATCGGAACGAAAGAAACTATACGAGATAAATATTAATGCGTACCTATATGTAATATAGTGTGAAGGTCTTACATTGTATTGTGGGCTGACTTTGATTAAAATAATATCCGATGTGCATTGTATGTTTAATTGTATCTTATAGAATTTCAATTAAACATGAGACTAACTTCTCAACAGGCGCTTGATTGTAAGATTTTAATATGAATTTAGTAGCTAATATGGCGACTATAGGAAATACCTTTCCACCTCGATGTTTTTTTATTCTGTTCTTCGCAATTTGAAGTTCGTCATAAGATACATGAAACAAAATCTAATTAAAACATGTATGTATATGAATGGTACTCCGTCTGGTCTATTTCTATATAAACAGTAACAATGAATAGACCATTGGTTATGGTGTGAGGACTCGGGTATAATAAAATAAGGAGCCGGTGAGGTACGATGGTACCGCAGGTGCACCAATTTGGTTAGTCCATTGGACAGGGTTTCTACCTCAGAGAATACGTATATTATTATTTTGATTGTTTTCTAAATATATTCATACAGGATAGGTAAATATAAAGACCTAGTGAATGAGTTACTTGTTATGTTTTTATGTATTATCTTAAGACCTCGCTTATTTTTATATGACACTTTATGTCGAGTCTTTGAAAACTGTAATTACTAACAAAAATCGTATCCAAAATAACAGCTCTGGACTCATAAATAATGCAAATGTACAGTGCGTTCTCAATCTCTATAAAGCATTGATGGGTACAAGACGGATTACCTCATGTGAGACCCATAATTTTAAATATTTATTGGATGCGATATTTTATTCAAATAAAGGGCCCATTACCGAATCTTCACGTAGGATTTAAATGGGAAATCGACGCATGGCAGCCCTGTCCGTGTGTTGCGGACAGCGCCGACGGGCATCAATTTATGTGCCGCATTCGAGACCCGCGCTATGTGCGCCAACCCTAATGTTTGCGGTGATTTCGGTAACTTGGTCAAGGATTAAATTGTAGACACCATTTCTGCACTGTACCTATGTATTTATTGCATACACGCGGCCTAATTAGGTAAGTAAGAAGGTAAATACTTCTATGAGAATATATTGTACTTTTTCTGTTGGTCATAAACATAGATTAAATTTAATTGGAAGATAGTATTTATAAAAAGAGTAAAAATGTTCGTTACATACGTAAGTGTATGGAATACTTGAGAATGATAAATTAGTTATCACGTCTCAATGAGATGATATACATAAATAATAATTTAAAAATACAAAAAATATATTTATATGTCACTTCTATTGTTGAAAAAGAAATCTAGAGTTTTTTAAACATTACCATATGCGATTCCTTTTCTTCTCGATTTTTCTCTCTCTGAGGTACATTATGAACCCTCAAAAATATCACAGAAGTTTTTTGTGATTTTTTTTTAATTGTAGCACGGCAAAATGACTGCACTGTGCCTGATGGTAAGCACAGTACAATCTAAAAACAATTGCAACCATCGAGTGACACAATATCCATCGCTGGTCGCCGCTGTCATGCCGGCCTGGGTAGAGCTGGATATGCACAGGCTGATCCTGAAACGCGACCCGCAGAAGCGAATCACTATGACGGGCTTTTTCGCCATGTACATAGTGGTTGCGACCCAGTCGGGCTGTAAAACCCTACCGCCCCGCAGCTGGGATGTAATTTTTCATTCGATAAAAAAATAGAAGAAAAAATCTACGCACTTCATGTTGGGCTGCATTTTTTCCGGAATTGATAAAAGTTTGCAGTTAAAATAAAAAGCCTATTTCCAGTAAAGATGATTTTTCTTAAAAAAAAAAGTGAATAATTTCATAGATTTTAAGTAAATTTATGAATACCAGAAATTTATCATAGAACTTGATTTTTTTTGTCGGATACTTTTTTTTTTTTTTTGACGTGGTCATAGATTTTAAGTAAATTTATGAATACCAGAAATTTATCATAGAACTTGATTTTTTTTGTCGGATACTTTTTTTTTTTTTTTGACGTGGGGAAATCCGAAAAACGGAGCGCACGCACGTTGGCGGCACCGAGGGCATCAGCCCAGACTGGTGCCCCGTAGGAGGCCATCGCCCGCACGACTCCCATGTAGAGTCGGCGGCACCCGGCGCCCGGTCCCCCCACGTTGGGGAGTAACCGGCCGAGTGCCGCCGCCGCCCCAGATATTCGCGGTCCGAGCCCCGCAAAGTGGGGCTCGAACCGCCAGCGCCCGTCCAGGGTGAGGCCCAGATATTTCATCTGGGTCCCCACCCTGATCCGGGCTCCCTCCACCACAATGTGAGCCCCAGGAGGTGGCCCCCGCCGAGGCCCATGAAAGAGTAGGGCCTCGGTCTTCTCGAGGGCCACCCTGAGGCCCAACCTCCTTATGCGCCCGACCACGAGGGTTGTGGCCATCGTGGCCAGGCGCTCCACTTCCTTCCATTCCCTCCCCCGGGCTACGACTAGGGTGTCGTCCGCGTAACAGATGAGGCGTGCTCCGTATGGGAGCACGCCGCGGAGCACCCAGTCGTAGCCCATGTTCCACAGGAGCGGCCCCAAGGCCGACCCCTGTGGAACCCCTCGCCTTGTGGCCCGCCGCACCATACGCCCGTCGCCGTCTACGTAGGCGACCTCCCTATCTTCGAGGTACGCCTCCAGCACCCGCCGCAGGTAGGGGGGCACTCCGAAATATCGGAGCGCCTCCCGTATGACCCCATGCGGCAGGGTGTTGAAGGCGTTGGCGATGTCAAGGGACACCGCCAAAACCCTCTCCCCCTGGGAGGTCGCCTCTGCCGACAGCGACTTCAGGAGGCACAGGGCGTCCACCGTGGAACGCCCTGCCCGGAAGCCATACTGCGCGTCCGCCAGATTAGGCCCTACGCCCTCTAGGTGCTGGACGACCCGGGAGGAGATAATCCTCTCCAGCACCTTCCCGGCGTCGTCCAGCAGGACGAGGGGCCGATACGCGGACGCGCAGTCCGGAGGGCGGCCTGCCTTTTCCATAAGGCAGAGCCGCCCAAGCTTCCAGGGCTTCGGGAACTGCCCGACCGAAAGACACCGGTCGAACAGCTCCCGAAGCCACCCCCCTAATTGGCCCAAGGCGAGGCCGAGCACCCGACCCGGGACCCCATCAGGGCCGGGCGCTCTACGCCGGTTGAGGAGGCGCTCGACCGCCCTCCCCATCTCCTCCTCCGTTATCGGAGGGGGCGGCCCGTCGAGCACCTCCTCGACTGCCTCCCGAGGCGGAGGCATGGGAGGAGCCGGTAGCATCGGAGGGTCGGGGAATAATTCTCCCACGACCCTCGCAACCACCTCCGGCCGGAGGGTCTCCGTCGCCGGGGGCGCCCAGGATCGCAGCTTCTTGCGCACGATCCTGTACGGGCGCCCCCAAGGATCCCCCTCCAGCGTCTGGAGCAGCTCCTCCCATGCTGCTTCTTTCGCCCGGCTGATGGCAGCCTGCAGGGTCTTCCTGCACTCCCTGTAGCTGCCATACAGCCGGGCCTCCGCCTCCGGGTCCCGGTGCCGGCGTCGGCGGCTGCGCCCGAACAGCCGCCGGGCCGCGGAGCAGGCCGCCCGGAGATCGGCGATCTCCGGCGACCACCAGTACACCGCCCGTTTGTCTGGGCGGTGTACGCTCCGCGGCATCGACGCGTCGCAGACCTCCGTGAGGGCTCCACGGAGGCGGGCTGCGGACGCGTCGACGTCAGCCCCTGTGGGAGGGGGCATGGCCCACGCCTGGACGATGGCCGCCTCTTCCGCTAATTCTCGGTTGAGGCGGCTCATCGCCCAACAGGGGAACTTCGCGCCCCTCCGGGGGCGGGTGCCAATTCCGGCTTGGGAGGAGGAGACCTCGAACCTGATATATCGGTGGTCCGATAAGGTCTCCTCCTCCTCAAGCACCCTCCACCCCCGGACACGGCGTGCGACGGACGGGGTGGCGAACGAGACGTCCACCACCGACGTCCCGTTCCATCGCACGCACGTGGGGACGCTCCCCTGGTTGAGGAGGGACAGCCCTAACTCGGCTGCCCACTCCTCGACGGCCATGCCCCGCAGGTCCGTGACTGCCGCTCCCCAGGTCCTCGACTTAGCATTCAAGTCCCCCATGAGGACCACGGGGAGCGGCGACAGCCGTCTGACAGCTCCCTGCAGGGAGCCGAGATACGCCTCGAACTCCCTCAGGGGCTTGTTAGGGGAGAAGTACGCCCCCACAATGGCGTACTCTCCCCAGACGGCCGTCACGAACCCGGCCCCGCTTTCCCTCGCCGCCAGGGACGAACCCCGACCCGCCACGATCGCCACGGAACCGTTCCGATCCCCAGCCCATTGCGGCTGGGAGGGTACGAAGTAAGGCTCCGTGGCGACCGCGAGCCCGATACACCACTCCGCCACTGACTGCACGAGTAAGTCCTGTGCAGCGGCGCAGTGGTTGAGGTTCGCCTGGAGGAAATTGCATATGGACCTATCCATTATTGGTCCATATCAATTTCCTCCCGCCTGGCGGCCACCACCTTGGGAACTACTCCCACCACCGGGAGGTCCCTACCCTTGGTGGTGGGGGGCCTGCAATTTCGGCCCCCCATCACGTGCCCTGAGGGCCTCCCGGCGTCGGCACACACGGCGCAGCGGGCCACCTCCGCTTTACACTCGGCCGTTTTGTGGCCCGCCGTGCCGCAGCGGTAACACCCGTCCCCTCTGCTGGACGAGGAGGGGCACATGGGGCGGGTGTGCCCCAAGCCCATGCACTTATAACACCGCATGGGCTTCTCGTCCAGCAGCCGGACGCGCACCACGCTCCACCCGATCAGGAGCTTGCCCACCTGGACAAGCTCCCGAGCTGCCGTCGCGGGGAGTGTCACGTGGACCGCTCCGAGGCCCCCCCAATTCCTTTTAATTTCGCCGACCTTAAGGTCGGCCACCTTGCATCCGGCCTTCGCCGCCACGACTGTCCCGATCTCGAGGGAGGACACCGAATCGTCCAACCCGACGATCCGGATGTCTGCCCTCTTTGTCGGGACGACGACCGTGGCGATGTCGGCCAGCGCCTTTTCGAGCTTCCGGGCCAGTTCGGCGGCCTTCTCCTTACTCTGGCCCGGGAGCTCGATTTTCCTAGCTCCCGTGGCCGTCTGCCGGACCCGAATATCCTCAACACCCATGTCCGGCAGGGCCACGGCTTCGCGCGCCTTCACCAGGACCTCCCTGTATCCTATCCCCCTGTTGGCTGCGGCATCCTGCAGCGTCACAATCACCGCAGCCGATTGGGGGACGGACGGCAGCTTCGGCCCTGGTGGCTTCGCCTGCGACTTTGGGGGCGCCTTAGGGGGCGCAGCGGCGGCCGCAGAGGCCTTGGGCTTCGAAGCAGGGGCCGCCTTATTCTTCCTGCCCACTACTTTGGTCCACTCCGTCCCAATTGTGGTAGCAGGGGCAGGAAGATCAGCCCAGCTCATGCCCAGTGGTTGGGCGATCGGGGCCTGGGCCACCGGTGCCGGCCTCGTGGGTGGAGCTCCTCCCTTCTTTTTGTCCGCCGCCAGAGGGGGGCGAACTGGAGCCTCTGGAGGGAGGCGACTCGCCAGACTCTCCAGACGTGCGTTCAGCATGTTGCTGAACGACGTCTGGAGGGAGCGCTCGAGGCGAGATACAGCCCCGGCGAGGGACTCTTCCCACTGGTGTGTGGGAGGCTCCGTCGACGCCATGGCGGGAGCAGGAGGCGGGGGCATCTGCCTTTTGGCGTTGGCCTCCTGCTTCCAGGCCAGAACCTCCGCCTTGAGGTCTTCAACCTGGCGGCGGAGGTTCTTGGTGTCCCTCTGGAGCTTTCTGACCTCCAGCGACTCCGTGCGGTCGGCGAGCGCCTCCACCACCTCCTTAAGGGTCCTAGCTGCCCCCTTCAGCACCTTTATGCAGGACCCCGACAGATTCCCTGACTTCTTGACGGTCTCCAGTATGGACGTCACCTTGACCCCCGCCAGCGTCTTCAACGTGAAGACGTCGAGCTCCTCCACGTAGAACGGATCGTCAAGAAGTCAGGGAATCTGTCGGGGTCCTGCATAAAGGTGCTGAAGGGGGCAGCTAGGACCCTTAAGGAGGTGGTGGAGGCGCTCGCCGACCGCACGGAGTCGCTGGAGGTCAGAAAGCTCCAGAGGGACACCAAGAACCTCCGCCGCCAGGTTGAAGACCTCAAGGCGGAGGTTCTGGCCTGGAAGCAGGGAACCCGCCTCCGACTCCGCCGCACTCAGACTGTCAGCCAGGGCCCGGTCAAACGACCCGTCAGCCTCCCCCATAACCCCGCTATTTGTCGGATACTACAATAACTATATTTAAAGACCTAATTAAAAAAACCGTTCCAATTAGTCAATTTTAGAAAAAGTTATAAGTAGCTAGAAAGAACCCTGTAAAAATAATACCTTTGTTGAGTAGTGAATTTTTCTTTAAATTTGTAAAATGTTTAAATGTTTGTTGTAAATGTGTTGTAAATGTAATGTCTTGTAAATGTAAATGTGTTGTAAATGTTTTAGTAAAAAAATAAATTAAAAAATACAGCCAAATTGAAAGCGGTCGGTTTTAAAAGAAAGCTTCTCAAGAAAGAACAACGAATCCTAATTCCATCAATCAAACAATAATGAATTAGTTCAAACAATTCAATTCACATTAAGAATACTTATAGTTTAGCGAAATAACAAAAAGGGTTAGCCAACTGGTATCGGATAGGACAAACGACCAATAACCCCCGGTGTACCCACGTCACGAACCCGACAAGTGCAGAACCCCCTATCTGACTCTATTCGACACTCTGCGGAGAAACTCAAACTGATGTTTAATTTATAAACAAACTTCCTTATTGATGGCTCCATTGTTAGCTACAAAACATAGTATATACTTATATATAAGACAAGCTGTGGCCGCGACTTCGTCTGCGTGGAACTTAATGCTAAAAAACAGTTTTTCCCTTACTGTTACTTACATATTATTTAGACTTTACAAAATATTCTGCCCTTGTAACAGATTGAATTGCATTTACTTACCTATTTTTCTCTCGTACGTAACTCAAGCCGTCATTCAAATTATTGACCTTTAGAGATAGAGACCACCTTTTTTTTGAACTGACTACGCTATTGACCTAGCAAAGTCTTAACAGCTTCACCGGACTACTAAGGCGAGCGCTTAAGGCACTCAGCCGATTTTATTTTGACAATTAGCTCAGGGTGCGCGGCACACCTCGGCTTAGGCGGATACATGCAATTCGCGACCTATCTGAGCTAACCTAAGCTAAGCTAACTATTCATACATATATGAGTTGTTGAAACATGTATGAATAACAAGTATACATACCTCAACAACTCATATATATTTCGTATCGAATAATTTTCTAAACTATTTCAGTTTGATAAGAGTAAATATAAAACTCTTCCACTTGCATAGAGTCTACCGATTTTAATGAAACAAAGACTAAGTATTAGTCGAGAATATACTTTATGATTTTCAGGTTATCGTGAACACAATACTTTAGCAGTGATGATTTTCAAACAAAACTACAGACAGACAGACATACAGATATTTCTAACAATGATTGACATTTTTTTATCACCTATTCCTACATACCTGCAACAATGTTTTTCACAAAAAGCTGAAAAGTACAGACAGTTTTATTTATTTTCTTATTATACGTATGGATTGATAATCTCAAACAATATTTGAGCGATCATCATTTCTATGATATGGGATCCATAAAGCGTAAGGAGAGACATTTACGCAGGTTGGCATGACAGCGGCGAACGGCGATGGATGGCTTGTCTCGCAGTGATGGCCGTGGTTTTTATATTGTGCTGTGCTTACCATCAGGCATAGTGCAATCACTTTGGAAGTTTGTACAGTTTTTGTCGTTGAGAATATTTTGTACTATTCATTTTGTTTTAACATTAACTCGCGATTAGATGGTACTGCAACATTTCTGCCTCTACACTATTCAACAGTTAGTAATTAAAGTAATCTTTATATATAAATTTCTTCTGTACGTGTGTATGTCACTGAACTCCTCCTAAACGGCTGGACCGATTTTGATGAAATTTTGTTTGCGTGTTCCACTGGATCCGAGAATGGTTTAGATTCACAATTGGGTTCAGTAGGCGGCGCTGCGGTTCAATTTTAGATTTTTCTGTATTATCAAGGCAGGACAACGTCCGCCCGGCCCGCTAGTATTCAAATATATTTCAACACAGAGAATATTTTGACGTAATCTATTTTGCTAATAAAACTCTTCACTAGATGGCGCTGTATTATTCACAACAAATAATAGTACCAACGAAATATATGAAACATGAAAGAAGCCGCGGGCACAGCTGGTATATGTAAACAAGAAAAGGAATAATGAAAATAGAAATATTTTACTCCAATCCTACCTAATCTTACGTACCTATATGAAGGTGTTAAATTGCTAAGTTAAGAGGGACTAAACTCTAAAGTGCAGCTGTCGGAACAAATCTAGTAGTGCTCGTGTTACAACTTAAAAGTGATACCGAACTTTAAAAAATGTACAATATCAACACAATCTTACGGTTGTACAAAACCCAAGTTATTTGTAGAATTCCTACCCTCGACAATCGACGTGGTACATGGTATTCAAATATCTTACAGTACATACAATACAATTCACACAATCTGAACATGACCTTCTGCAGGTTTTTCTTAAAGAGAAACAAAACAAATCAGCCATAAGATCTAATTCAAAACAATAAGCTTTGGAGCGATGACATTAAAAGATTTTAAAACTTTTCTGTTTTTATTGTAACTTCATATTTTAATTATTCATTAATTATAAGCCTCCAATCAATAACAAATGAGTTTGCGAGTAACACTTCACGAATTATGATGTTTTCCTTACACGCGTGTATGGGGGCCGCTGTAGCACTAGGAACCTTTATCGTTAAAATGGCTGAAACGGCAGTAACTACGACTCTGACTGGAACATCTAGAACAATAAACAATAAAATATATACCACTTGGTTTCCATTGTAAATTTAGCTTTCTATAACATATAAAGAAATAACATTATTTAACAAAAAAAAAAACAACTACAATATAAATAAACACTCAATCCGATAATTCGGCCGAATTAAACTTCCTTATCTTAATAACCCACCCAATGTTCCAATTGTTAGTGCTTTTACTACGTAAAAACATTCTTTTCGGGCTTAATTCTTTTAACAGTTAAATTTGCTTCGTCCTTATTGTTTAAACAATAAGGATAGAATTTGTTTGACAGAAGATTTATAAACTAAAAAGGTCTTATACCGTTATTACAGTGAAAGAGATGCTATCATAATGCTATATTAAAATAAGTTTCAATAAGTGGTTTATAAGATTTGATTTCGGTTTTGTAAAGCGTTCTCTCTATCGCACAACGCAATGACTGCGATAAAGATCTATCTACTGCCCACCGTGCCAAATCAAAAGCTGTACGTTTACGAACTAATATAAATTCTAGGCTTAACTTAGCTTAAACCATTAGTACTATTTGGAATTTACTAGTGTTCTTAGAATTTACGATTTATTTAAAATTTATTAGTAGAATTGCAAAGTCAATCACAACTAACTTATACAGGCTCAGTGCCGATTAGGGCTGTTCAGCCTTTTGTAAACTGGGGTGACATGACAAACATTGATTGACAGTATTCACTGTTGTTTTTATATCATAATTATTATTTACTAGCTTTAGATCGCGCTCGCGTGATGTCGTGTTTATCTATCCCTCGAGAGCAGTACTTTTTATCTAGATTCTTTCAGGTACCGTATGTCCTTTTTCTTACCCCTGACATCGTATATGCAAAATCTCATGATATGAGTAGTCAAGGGGTGAAAGCGTAGCGTACAAACAAACTCAGATTCGCTTTTATAATATTAGTAAGAGTTATACTCAGACCCATAAAAGAAAAAATAAATTATTATAAAAAATATCCATGAAGCGCAATGTACTACCGACCTTATTTTAGGTTAGCGGTTGTTTAATGTTTCGCTTAGGTTTATCAACTAAAAGTGCCGACCTTTAGAACTTTGACCGAATTGCTTTTTTATACTTTCCCTTTTTCGAGAAACAATTTTCAGACTAATTTGAATTTATATTTAATAAAACCACTCTAACCTGGAAACAGAAGTTTTCCAACGCTTAATCATTTAACGTAATTTACCTACAATGTTACATATTTTTTTATTACAATTAGCTCTCAATATATATTTTTTTAAACTAGTCTCTACCCGCGACTTCGTCCGCGTGGAATAGTTACTTTGAGCTAACCCTAACACGCAGCTGAAGCTCTCAAGTGAAAAAAAACCCGCATTTTGAAAAAATATTCATTAGTGCCCCGCTACTATGGGTCTTAGCGTGATAATATAGCCAAAAAAACCTTATCCGATAAATGTTCCTGAGATTACCCCCAACAACTTTACAAACTCACAAACTTTACCTCTTTATAATATTATAGTATAGATGTATTATTAAAGTGTAATAATAATTAACTATTAAAGGGTATAAGTATACATTTATCTAAACATTTTTTTATGTTACTGGATCAGGGGTGAAGTTTCACCGCATATTGAATATCAAGATTATCTTCCAATATTTGATGGAATGAACCTCACGGTTTTTTTTCTCATTTTTTACAATATAAAAGTTACCGCCCACCTCCGGTGCCACTGCATCACATTCAAGAGACGAGACTACAACACGATCGGAACATTGATATTAGCGCCACCATATTATAAATATACATTGACACTAGCGCCAACATATTAGAGATACCCATTGATACTAGCGCCACCATATTAAGAGACACATTGACACTAGCGCCACCATATTAAATATACATAAATAAGAATTATTATTATTATATAGATTTTAATAACACATAAATAAGAATTGATATCATTATATAGAATTCAATCATTAGTTTGATAATTATGAATAAATAGTATATTCTTTGACTTCATAGTTCGGCCTATGAAAGGCAAGACGTCGCTGATCTACATGTCGAAACACATTAGAGATACATAAGTAAGGATAATTATATAAAATTGTTGTATAGCTTAAATAACATTAATTTGTTAATACTTTATTATTTTTGTGTTACTTAAATTATTTTGCGGAATTATGTGTAAATAGTAATCGCTTTGACTTACATAGGTCGGCCTTTAAAGGTAAGATATCGGTGATATCTACGCCTTATTGTATACGAAGTATTGTAAGGCGAAGCTCTGTCCAAATAAATAGTGACAGTATTTACGAAGTGTTTATTGGCAACCCTGACTGCATCGACTCTATACGTGATTGATGTAATATAACATTAATAATGAATCCATACATAAGCTTAATAATGTGCCATTTGTAAAAATGACCGAGTGAATCGTAACTTCACTGAATTACGTAAAGATACATTTTACCATTTATATACAAAAACTCAAGATGCACACTTAACGTCTCACAGACGGCACACAAAAATAAGTGCATAATTTTAGATTACGCTGTCATTTCAAATAGTCTCGCATCGATTGTGTCCTTGTAAAAATAACTTTAAATCATTCGGGTAAGGTTGAATTTGCAAAATCGTAAGTTTAACGCATAACTATAACGACGTATGTATTTTGGGGAGTTTTAAGCGCTACTTTTATTCGAGACTGTGCGTCTTGGGTTTTTATATGTCAATGATTTTTACGGAGGCTTTTTCTAATAATAAATTACTTCAAAATACTTTTTTTACTAAAAGATATAAAGAAATATAATATTTAATGTACTCTACACATTAAAGATTAAATTATTTCTCAGCACTCATCAATTTATTCGTACCTAAAGAAAATACACGTCTAAGATCTGACAACTTTGTAAATTCATATACAAAGTGCTTTGCCTTCCAAACATCCATCAAGTCAAAAGATATTAAACGTTAAGCTATAAAATTTTACATGAATATAATATAAATTTACATTGTTATAAAAAATGTATTTTAGAGAACGCAAAGAGATATCAAGTTTAATACATAAAACATTTTAATATTAGCGAACTAAATCTATCAAATTATCCAAACTGATGAAAGCAAAGTTTTGTGCGTTCCTAAAAATCTTTTTTTTATGTCACAGTAGGCAAACTAACAGGTGGGTCACCTGATAGTAAGTGATCACCACCGTCCATAGACACTAACAACACCAGGGGAGTCGAAAGTGCGTTGCCAGCCTGTGTTTGATGATGTGGGAAAGGGCAGGAGGGGGTAGAGGAGAAGGGAGGTGGGCCTGAAAATCATGTTACACTAATCACGTATAGTGTCGATGCAGTCAGGAATGGCAATAAACACATCGTAGATACTTTCACTGTTTATTTGGCCAGAGCTTCGCCTTACAATAATTGGTATATAAGAAGTGCGTAGATATCACAGACATCTTGCCTTTTAAAGGCCCATCTATATAAGTCAAAGCGATTACTATTTATACATAATTCCGCAAAATAGTTTAAGTAACACATAAATAATAAAGTATGAACAAATTAATGTTATTTAAGCTATAGAACAATTTTATATAATTATCCTTATTTATGTATCTCAAATGTGTTGACTAATCTGTGTCAACATGTAGATCAGCGACATCTAGCCTTTCAGGGCCGAACTATGAAGTCAATGAATATTTATGTATCTTTAATATGGTGGCGCTAGTGTTAATGTGTCTCTCTAATATGGTGGCGCTAGTATCAATGTGTATCTCTAATATGGTGGCGCTAGTGTTAATGTGTCTCTCTAATATGGTGGCGCTAGTATCAATGTGTATCTCTAATATGGTGGCGCTAGTGTTAATGTGTCTCTCTAATATGGTGGCGCTAGTATCAATGTGTATCTCTAATATGGTGGCGCTAGTGTTAATGTGTCTCTCTAATATGGTGGCGCTAGTATCAATGTGTATCTCTAATATGGTGGCGCTAGTGTTAATGTGTCTCTCTAATATGGTGGCGCTAGTATCAATGTGTATCTCTAATATGGTGGCGCTAGTGTTAATGTGTCTCTCTAATATGGTGGCGCTAGTATCAATGTGTATCTCTAATATGGTGGCGCTAGTGTTAATGTGTCTCTCTAATATGGTGGCGCTAGTATCAATGTGTATCTCTAATATGGTGGCGCTAGTGTTAATGTGTCTCTCTAATATGGTGGCGCTAGTATCAATGTGTATCTCTAATATGGTGGCGCTAGTGTTAATGTGTCTCTCTAATATGGTGGCGCTAGTATCAATGTGTATCTCTAATATGGTGGCGCTAGTGTTAATGTGTCTCTCTAATATGGTGGCGCTAGTATCAATGTGTATCTTTAATATGTTGGCTCTAGTGTCGATGTATATTTATAATATGGTGGCGCTAATATCAATGTTCCGGTCGTGTTGTAGTCTCGTCTCTTGA